>JAYESA010000008.1:120830820-120940820 GCA_036927795.1 Iris macrosiphon | reverse complement strand
GTACATCTCAAATAACATTTTTATTTAATTGATAAGGGCTATAAAATAATAAACAGATAATGCTATATATACTGAGAGAAGACAGTGAATAAATGCAATAGAAAAATAAAGAGACAGGCAATGTAAAGAGACAGACAATATAGACAATATGAAATAATCAGTGCATATATGAAATGAAGAGAACGAGGTACAATATCATATACGGATGATGTAGTATATGATCTAAAATAGAGAACTGTAACTATTCTAAGTGTTTGAAATATCAGTCTATCATGTGATCGGCTTGGGACAAGATCAGACTGGTTACATATGATTAGCTATGATTCATGTAAGGTCAGGCTAACCAGTTGGTTAGCTATGATGCAAGTAGTGGTCAGGCTAATCATATATAACAGCTATGAGGCATGTAATGGTCAGGCCGCACCCGACGTGAGATGTGGGGTGAGCTATAATACATGTAGAGTTGGGTATGATAACATAATCTACTAATATTTCTTTCGCCCCCAACTAATACAGTGGATCCAATCACGACACATCACGATACACGAGCAATATCCAATATATCATGTACAAGGTCTAAATATCAATGTCGTGTACAATGTCAATACGATAATCAATGAAACATCTCATGACTGCAGATCCAATCTATATACTAGTCTGTGTAGCACAGTGTCAAGAATCATATGTAACATTTCTAGATACTGGAATTATAGAAATTATCAAATAATTGAAAATTATCAGAGAATGTACTCGCCTTGGGTCCTTAACTGGTAATACCAATGTCCTGTTCTAGAGTATCGCCTGGATGATCCAACAGTCCTATAGACATATCATAAATATAATATTTGCATCAGATGCTACACTAACATACAATCAAAATACACTGGCCTCAGGGGCTATGCCAGGTATGGCACTAGTCAACTAGGGTCAAGTGCGTCAAGTTGCACGGGCGACACGTCTGTGATTGCTGTGCAAGACAGACGGTCAAAATGATACGGGGCTCGCTAGTACGTTAGTGTACATGTGGCAGTCAACTAACATTTATAGGGTCACAAGGTCATGTGTAGTTACGGGGTATCCGTATTTACACTCGGGTCGCCTAAAACATTCATCAATTATACATATTATCAATAATTAAATTAATACATATTACTACTAACATATACATTTATATCCATTTGGTACGAAAAATAGATATGTGTATATATATATATATACTTTAAATAAAAATTAATACTTTGTATACATATAACATATATATAGAGAGAGAGATATACAATACGTATATATATGTATATATACTAAATAGAATTTAACATACTATATATATATATATATATATATATATATATATATATATATATATATATATATATGTCTTAAAAATATATATGCCACATATTTATATAAATATATAACGACCAATATCTATATATACAAAAGAATACGTATGTTGAAAATATATACATATATATTTACCAAGTAATAATATATGTATACTACATTTAATACATATACTATATACATATATAAGTACATATATATACCAATACAATTATATATATGCTACATATATATACATACCAAAATTATATATATATATATATATATATATATATATATATATATATATATATATATATACACCAAAATACGTATTTATTACACATATTCTATATGAAAATATACCAGTACATACATATATGTATATGAATACATATACACTAAATTATATATACTAACATATACGTATATACACTAAGTTATATACACTACCAATGAAGGAGGGAAGAGGGAGAGGGAGGCTCACAGTGGAGGGTGGTGGTTCTGATGTAGCAGCCGGGGAGGAAGCTGGCCGAAGTTGGGGATCAGGAGCAGTGGCTAGAGACTCTGATGATGATGGTGGTGGTGGTTCTCGTGGCCGGAGAGGAGAGGCCGAGTGCTTGGGAAGATGAACGGAGGTAGTAGGGTGGTTCTAATGGTGATAGTTGATGATGGTGGTGGTAGTGATTCGTGTGCAGCCGGAGTTGGAAGCTGGCTGGGGAGTTGCGGGTTCGTCGGAGAAGATGGAGGGGGAGTGGCGGAGCTGTGCCGGAGTGCAGGCCGAACTGCGGGGACAGCAGGGGGTCGTGGCTGCGCTGTGGGGATGCATGGGAGTGGTGGTGGATCGGGTGGTGGTGATAGCTCTGACCGGTGGTTGTGGTGTTATGGAGGCTGGGGAATGCCGGTCGGGCTTGCCGGAGTAGGGAGTCGGGGGCTCGACGCGGAGGAGATGGAGGAGGAGCGGGGTCGACAGTGCTCGGCGGGTGGCCGGGCTGAAGGTGTCGGACTGGGTGGTGCTGCTCGGAGAAGAGGAGAGGGAATCAGCGGGAGGAGGGGGATGCAGGGAGGAGCTCGGGACTCGGCCGGCCGGGGTGTGCAGCGGTGGATCTGAGGATGGAGGACCGGTGATGTCCGGCTGGTCAGCCGGAGAAGGGGGCCGGGGTGCCCGGGTGAACAGTGGGTGTATGGATATTTATTCCCCCCCTTTTCTATTCAAAAGAAAAAGGAGAAGAAGAAGAAGAAGAAGAAGAAGAAGAAGAAGAGAAGAAGAAAGGAAAAATGAAAAAAAAGGAGGAGGATGCTACGGTTGAGTGAAGGGGAGAAGATTGGGGGCTTCCCTAGGTTTGGGGATTAGGTCATGGTTGGGAAGAGGGCCTTGAGGAGACATTAAATAGGATATGTGAGTGGGAAATGAGTGGTGATGATGCACCCATTTTGAATGGGTGGTCAGGATTTGACATGGAAGAATTACTCATGCAAGGGTGAGGGTTGTTGACTAGTCAAATATTTGGGCTTCTCCATTGGTTTGAACCAATGGGGTGTTGACACCTAATGCAATATTTGTAAATTAGCCCCCTTAAATTTGTGTATTTGCACAGACACATAAAATGATAAAAAATTGGTGGGCGATTTGCTGTTTGGTATTTTGTAGGGTGAGGGGGTGTTGTGTGTTTTTATGGGCTTAATTAGTGGGGTATTTGGATTAAGTCGGGATTAAACGGGATTAGTCAAAATGGTATCCCCAATTTAATTAGAAATAAATGCAACCTGTGTTCTAAAATTAATTAGGAGTACATGGGGCCAAAATTATGTTAGGACACAAATATCATAAGTGAAGAAGACTCAGAACAAAATATTATCCTAATTTGGGTTACACGAAAATGGTCGAGATTGTGTCTCCAATTTTGATTGGAACGCACAACGATACAAAGTCGGATTTTATTTAGAAATTAAATAAACGTCCGCGACGAATATTGTGCGGCTAAAATGAAGCACAAGATAGCATAATTATGAGTTACAAAAAGGTCCGAATGGAAGGCGGGCACGTCTAGGGCATGGTTGTGAAATCTGTTGAAAGATAAAAGATAGGGTAACGCTCTAAATATCGAAGCAACGGTAAGGCGCAATAATTAAATAAAATTACGGTAATTAATTACAACCTCAAATAATTAAGTTCTAAATAATACAATTTAATTCCATAACCCTACAATTCTGTCAGGTGTTCATCTAGTGGGCTTCTATGTCAAGTCTACCAGCTCAAACATTAATGAACACTGTATATATAATATTATAAATACACATCTCATGCAATTATTTAAATTAAATACACGCAATATTAAATATACATAAAAAGTCAAAAATATCCCTGTTTTTGGAACGTGGTAGTGACAAGTCTACCCTTCTTAAAAGAATTTCGTTCTCGAAATTTAAGATCCTCTATAGTAGTGTTTATTCATTATATTACCTTCCATCAAAATTTAAAACCCACATAATCAATCCACATTGTCATTTCAATATTTTTCAAAATTCCGTAATTATTGGATTCCTGAAAATCCTCAAATTTAATCATCGAATTCCATTCGTATCATAATCTCATCATCAGAATCTGATGTTAGTAATTAAAACCCAAAATTTGATATCTAATCCTCTAATTAAATCCAACAATGCACATTTATAAAATCTCATCCAAAAAGTTTATATTTAAATACTAACCCATTAATCATCTTACTCCTCGAATTTTGGGTAAATCACTAGATACAAATTTACTATCCAATCCTTTAATTTTTTAGTCCAGTCAATGCATATTTTTAAAATTTAATTCCTCATCCCAAAATTTAAAACCGAATACTAATCCGTTAGTGATCTCAATCCTTGATTTCTTTTTCCATACCAAAAATAATAATGTAATATTTATGAAATTTTCAATACCACATTCAATATAAGTTCATAACTCGCATGCCAATGAATATAATGATAATCTTCTTAATTTTCTCAATGTTAGTAACATTCAATCATACCATGATCTTCATAAAATTTATGATTTAATAAATCATCAATTCCGCCGTGTTAGTTTTCACTCTTTATTTAAATTCATATTTTATCCTCGAAATTTAAGGCACCTTGTCTCTCTTTGTTGAATCATAACCCTTTCATTAATTCCTTTACTACGGTCAACTCTCAACAATCAAAGTCCAAGAGAATCCTACCTATAGTCATACAACACGCAATACAGAAACATGCATGGTCATAGTCTCCTTTGTCATGGTATTATGGTCTCTGTCGGGGTATACTACTAACTACATTCTAACAAAAAAATCATGAATACAAACTACGGTACTAAGGAATAAATTAATCAATCAACAGACGGAAAAGGAACAGAAGAAAGGAACATAACATAGTCTTCTAATCCATTACTTGGATATCTTCATCCTCTAATATACATTTAACTCTGGCACATTCATTAACTAATTCCTATCCTTGTACACTGGTACCCGTATCAACTAATCATTAGTCCACAACATCCATGAATACATCCATATTACACACATTTGTCTATTAATACCAAAATCTGATACCAAGGACCTCTCAATATTATCATTGGTCAAATGATGCATGTAAAGTTTGATACCTCTATCTCTTTAGGTACCACAGTTCTACTACAAGTACACCCACTGCTAGTTTTCTTTCCTACTACAATTGTTCATACTAGTTATTCTTATCACTCAAGTGCACACCAAGTGCAACACACCATACTAAGTACTGTTCTCTCTAATATAACTCTAGATGGACACCCAAGTCTGTTTGCGGTGCCATCTCAAACATGCCCAAGTCAACATATCCTTACGTATGCACTTCATCCACTCATATACTAATATATATTTTTTACCCACCGAAAAAATTAATCCTCAAAATAAGATCATCAAAGTTTAACTTCTTGAACAATTTAAAATAAAATGCATATACTTCCTCAAAAGTCAAATACTCAATATCAAAATAAAATTTTAATCACTTCTAAAATCTTTATAGCCTTGACCATGTTTATTGAATCAAATTTTGAATCCTTAATAATTTAACAACATAAAATCTCAACTCCTTAAAATTCTCAAAAATTGTAATTCATTTCCATTCTTCAAACGATAAAATTAAATCCACAAGTATACATATAAATACTCACAGTCTCTAATACTCAAGGTGCACAAAAATACACCAATTATCTACAAACTCAACTGTGTACTAAAATTTGTACTACCCGAATTACTTGCACTATTACTCCCAATAATTAAAGTTAACATCACACGTATTTTCTTCCATAATTTTTAATCTATATCAACGGGTACACAAATCTAATTATCATCACACGAAGTACTTACTGTTACTAGCACCATTTTCAATAATCCTCGATATAAAAACATTAATACTCTTGGCATGGTAACACTAACTTCATTATTAGATTACCTCATCACATTTATTAGAACTCACGATTTTTTGCACCTTCTATAACACCCATGATTCACTTTACTCTCATGGAAAAGTATATGGTTCCTCATCTCGATTGATGTATATGTATTTCCCTTAATCTCTTACAGCCTGTTAAACTAATATGTGATACGCTGCACCACTTTCATTACCAATCCTGATGTTTCTCTACTCATGACATCTCATTAAAATCCTTTATGCATATACATTTCTTTATTCTTAGCACACCCCCAAGTATCAATCATCAAATTGAACATTATGTTCCATTAATCTTTAACACAATTTCTTGATACTTAATTGTTTACCTAGATCATCCAATTACATAAATTCATGACTGCCAGGACGGGTATGCTGGCTCTGATACTAACTCTTTGAACCATCACTGATACTCTTTTCTCCTTCTATCTATAGTGCCAATACTAACTATAACACACCTATCATAGAACTATTGCTACAAGGCACTACGCTATGGGTTAACTCTAGATTAATGCCTACTGCTCATATGTCCAACTAAAAAACACTTGTAACGAACAGGTCACACTCAATCAACACTAATACAAGACACAGATATAATTATAAGTCACTAATTATCATACTTAACAAGGAATCCTCAAAGAATAGAAGCTCAAAAAGGAACTGGATTGTGGACTGAAGGTATTTCTACTGCTAGTAAAGAAAAGAAGCGATGGAACAAGTCCTGTAATAACATAAATAGATAAGTGTTGAGATGATACTTTAAGAACCAATTTAAGATGCAACCTGATAATCATACACGTCTGTCAGAAATTATGATACTTAGAATCCTCGCCACACCAGTAAGCATAGGTGCGATAAACGACAGGTTCCGTAACTAAGGTATGCAACTCTATAATCATGTCATCTAGAATCTTCGCCACGCCAACCGGTATGGCTGCGAGAGACTCTAAGTTTTATAACTACAGTATGTACATCCAAGTCAGGTTCCTACGTTCTCGTCACGACAGCTAATATGGCTGCGATAAACTCTAGGTTCCATAACCAAAGTAGACGTTTTACCTTTCTCACTGTCCTCATCAACATATGTCATCAGATGATACCGTAAATTTTAGCCCGTAAAATTCATCTTGATATAAAATTAACTCAACAACGATACCAAGAATTAAATTTAACAACTGGTCAACAAGAATCAAACTTAATATCAACGAGTAAGGACGGACGGAAATAAGGGCGAAGGATTAAATTTAGAAATTGTAATAAGATTCTCAAGGGGTCGTCCCAGAAATCTCTCAAGAATTTTGTGATTGAGTATCCTCTCTCATCCTAGTATCCTATGTCCTATATTCTATATCAGACACGCAGTAGTACAACTATGACATCGCACTACCACGACATCGCACAACTTGCGAAGTCTGAACTGCATGGGCCACCACTAAAAATGTGTCACGACCCGCACCCAGAATTGGGGCACGAGTACGTGGGTACGTCCAGCCTATGCCGCAGCATCGACGGTAGAACACTGTCTAGGTCTTGATGATATCTAAACAATCTCACACGAGCATCCGACTCTATGAGGAGACACGGATACCACAATATAATATGAACAACATATTCAATCACATAACTACAGTACGATAAGATCTCGAAGAAACAAGTAAGATGCAACACAAGTCTAAAATAGAAATGATCTAACTCAACAATAAATCTAAGTCTGAATAAAGTATGCCGGAGATAAATCCGGTACCAAATAGACAGCTGGAGAAACTAACTAGATAACTAGTGATCCCGGCTAAACCTTCCGGAATCACAACTAAAATACCAAGTCCAAGTCTGCAGCTACTCACCCTGTGGTCCATAAATGTCGGACACCAGTCCTCTAAGGCAGAGTCTGGAAAAATATTTTCCAGTCAGGAAGGAGCAAAGTATATCTCAAATAATATTTCCATTTAATTGATAAGGGCTATAAAATAATAAACAGATAATGCTATATATACTGAGAGAAGATAGTGAATAAATGCAATGGTAAAATAAAAAGACATGCAATGTAAAGAGACATGCAATATAGACAATATGAAATAATCAGTGCATATATGAAACGAAGAGAACGAGGTACAATATCATATATGGGTGATGTAGTATATGATCTAAAATAGAGAACTGTAACTATTCTAAGTGTTTAAAATATCAGTCTATCATGTGATCGGCTTGGGGCAAGATCAGGCTGGTTACATATGATTAGCTATGATTCATGTAAGGTCAGGCTAACCAGTTGGTTAGCTATGATGCAAGTAGTGGTCAGGCTAATCATATATAACAGCTATGAGGCATGTAATGGTCAGGCCGCACCCTACGTAAGATGTGGGGTGAGCTATGATGCATGTAGAGTTGGGTATGATCACATAATCTACTAATATTTCCTCCGCCTCCAACTAGTATAGTGGATCCAATCACGACACGTCACGATACACGAGCAATATCCAATATATCATGTACAAGGTCTAAGTATCAATGTCGTGTACAATGTCAATACGATAATCGATGTAACATCTCATGACTGCAGATCCAATCTATATACTAGTCCGTGTAGCACAGTGTCAAGAATCAGATGTAATATTTATAGATATTAGAATTATAGATATTATCAAATAATTGAAAATTATCAGAGAATGTACTCGCCTTGGGTCCTTAGCTGGTAATACCAATGTCCTGTTCTAGAGTATCGCCTGGATGATCCAACAGTCCTATAGACATATCATAAATATAATATTTGTATCAGATGCTACACTAACACACAATCAAAATACACTGGCCTCAGGGGCTATGCCAGGTATGATACTAGTCAACTAGGGTCAAGTGCGTCAAGTTGCACGGTCGTCGCATCTGTGATTGCTGTGCAAGACAGACGGTCAAAATTATACGAGGCTCGCCAGTACGTCAGTGTACATGTGGCAGTCAACTAATATTTACAGGGTCACAAGGTCATGTGTAGTTACGGGGTATCCGTATTTACACTTGGGTCACCTAAAACATTCATCAATTATACATATTATCAATAATTAAATTAATACATATTACTACTAACATATACATTTATATCCATTTGGTACGAAAAATAGATATGTGTATATATATATATATAATTTAAATAAAAATTAATACTTTGTATACATATAACAAATATATATAGAGAGAGATATACAATACGTATATATATGTATATATACTAAATAGAATTTAAGATACTATATATATATATATATATATATATATATATCTTAAAAATATATATGCCACATATTTATATAAATATATAACGACCAATATCTATATATACAAAAGAATACGTATGTTGAAAATATATACATATATATTTACCAAGTAATAATATACGTATACTATATTTAATACATATATTATATACGTATATAAGTACATATATATACCAATACAATTATATATATGCTACATATATATACATACCAAAATTACATATATATATATATATATATATATATATATATATATATATATATATATATATATATATATATATATATATATATATATACCAAAAATACGTATTTATAACACATATTCTATATGAAAATATACCAGTACATATATATATATATATATATATATATATATATATATATATATATATATATATATATATATATATATATATATATATATATATATATATATATATGAATACATATACACTAAATTATATATACTAACATATACGTATATACACTAAGTTATATACACTACCAATGAAGGAGGGAAGAGGGAGAGGGAGGCTCACGGTGGAGGGTGGTGTTTCTGATGTAGCAGCCAGAGAGGAAGCTGGCCGGAGTTGGGGATCAGGAGTAGTGGCCGGAGACTCTGATGATGATGGTGGTGGTGGTTCCCGTGGCCGGAGAGGAGAGGCCGAGTGCCTGGGAAGATGAACGGAGGTGGTAGGGTGGTTCTAATGGTGATAGTTGATGATGATGGTGGTGGTGATTCATGTGCAGCCGGAGTTGGAAGCTAGCCGGGGAGTTGCGGGTTCGTCGAAGAAGATGGAGGGGGAGTGGCAGAGCTGTGCCGGAGTGCAGGCCGAACTGCGGGGACAACAGGGGGTCGTGGCTGCGCTACGAGGATGCAGGGGAGTGGTGGTGGATCGGGTGGTGGTGATAGCTCTGACCGGTGGTGGTGGTGTCATGGAGGCCGGGGAATGCAGGCCGGGCTCGCCGGAGTAGGGAGTCGGGGGCTCAACGCGGAGGAGGAGCGGGGTCGACAGTGCTCGGCGGGTGGTCGAGCTGAAGGTGTCGGACTGGGTGGTGCTGCTCGGAGAAGAGGAGAGGGAATCAGCGGGAGAAGGGGGATGCAGGGAGGAGCTCGGGACTCGGCTGGCCGGGCTGTGCAGCGGTGGAGCTGAGGATGGAGGATCGGTGATGTCCGGCTGGTCAGCCGGAGAAGGGGGCCGGGGTGCCCGGGTGAACAGTGGGTGTTTGGATATTTATTTCCCCCCTTTTTCTATTCAAAAGAAGAAGAAGAAGAAGAAAAAGAAGAAGGGAAGAAGAAGAAGAAGAGAAGAAGAAAGGAAAAATGAAAAAAATGAGGAGGAGACTACGGTTGAGTGAAGGGGAGGAGATTGGGGGCTTTTCTAGGTTTGGGGATTTGGTCATGGTTGTGAAGAGGGCCTTGAGGAGACATTAAATAGGATATGTGAGTGGAAAATGAGTGGTGATGATGCACCCATTTTGAATGGGTGGTCAGAATTTGACATGGAAAAATTACTCATGCAAGTGTGAGGGTTGTTGACTAGTCAAATATTTGGGCTTCTCCATTGGTTTGAACCAATGGGGTGTTGACCCCTAATGCAATATTTGTAAATTAGCCCCCTTAAATTTGTGTATTTGCACAGACACATGAAATAATAAAAAATTGGTGGGCGATTTGGTGTTTGGGGTTTTGTAGGGTGAGGGGGTGTTGTGTGTTTTGTATGGGCTTAATTAGTGGGGGTATTTGGATTAAGTCGGGATTAAACGGGATTAGTCAAAATGGTATCCCCAATTTAATTAGAAATAAATGCAAGCTGTGTTCTAAAATTAATTAGGAGTACATGGGGCCAAAATTAGGTTATGACACAAATATCATAAGTGAAGAAGACTCAGAACAAAATATTATCCTAATTTGGGTTGCACGAAAATGGTCGAGATTGCTTCTCCAATTTCGATTGGAACGCACAACGATACAAAGTCAAATTTTATTTAAAAATTAAATAAACGTCTGCGACGAATATTGTGCGGCTAAAATGAAGCACAAGAGAGCATAATTATGAGTTACAAAAAGGTCCGAATGAAAGGCGGACACGTCTAGGGCAAGGTTGTAAAATTTATTGGAAGACAAAAGATAGGGTAGCGCTCTAAATATCGAAGCAACGGTAAGGCGCAACAATTAAATAAAATTACGATAATTAATTATAACCTCAAATAATTAAGTTCTAAATAATACAATTTAATTCCATAACCCTACAATTCGGTCAGGTGTTCATCTAGTGGGCTTCTATGTCAAGTCTACCAGCTCAAACATTAATGAACACTGTATATATATAATATTATAAATACACATCTTATACAATTATTTAAATTAAATACACGCAATATTAAATATATATAAAAAGTCAAAAATACTCCTATTTTTGGAACGTGGTAGTGACAGTCCAGGCTAGCCAAAACCCTAAAATAACTAATAAAAATAAATACAACAAACTAATTAAATATTAATACAAATATTTATGATCAATACACAATTTATCAAATTAAAATAAAAAATACCCTGCTATGGAAATGGGGTAGTGACAATCCCTCCCTCCTGTGGACCCGGTATGCCTCTATTATTGGGGTTTCCAATTTTCTTCAGATGTTGATCGACGGAGTTGGGCGGATGAGGCTGATTGAGCAGAGGAGGAGGCTTTTAGTCGTTGTAAGGGTGGCCAGTTTGATGTTGGGCATGGTGTTGCCAAGACAGGGCTAGTGTCGCAGGAAGACTCAACCAATATTTGGTACAACAAGTCTTCATCGGTGGGGAGGGTATGGAGGGCATCTATACCGTTGGCTCTATTCTTGTGGCCCACTACCACCTTCACAGATGTATTGCTTTGGGGGGCAGTATGGGAGCCAAGTGTACAATTTGTGGAGGGATTTTAGGGGCTTGGACAGGTGTTGTAAGCGTAGCTAGGGTCGGCGTGAGTTTGGGTAGTCTTTCTCTCTCGGCGGCGATCTCAAAGGGGGGTGGTGAACTAAGTATTAGGAAGGTGACTAAGTCCAGGAGGACTAAAAACCAACACAGAGTTACAACCCAGTAACTCATGAACCTTCTATCTTCTTCGTCCATCCGCGCCAAAGTCCTTTCCAAATTTGCTATTGGGTGATCGTTGATTTTGGTTTTCTGTTTTTACTGAAGCTCTTAGATTTGTTTTGGTTTGGGACAAGTTGTTCGTGTAATCCTCTTAATAGTTTACCTGGATATCAAGCAATAAAAGACTTTGGTTATATATATATATATATATATATATATATATATATATATATATATATATATATATATATATATACACTTGCATACTTACCTTTGTGTACCTACTCAAGTATAAACCTAGAAGGATATTTTTCTAAAATTTATCCTATAGGCTAAGTCATACTCGATTTATGTATCGGTACCGACTTACATAACTAACACTAGTACTACCAAAACCTACTTTGAAAGAGTTACTATGAATCTATGATACAAGTATATGTTTCATATACTTATGATTTATATCACTATACATAACTTAGAGAAATCTAGAGTTATGTATCAAACTATTGGAAAATCAATATCTTGGAATTGAGGATATTGAAGTAAACCAAACTTGTATTTTTATTGTTAAGTCATTTGAGGTGGACTATATGTCTCCTATCAATGGAAATTTATTTTGCGACTTAATATCATTTTCTATGATTTTCTACTTTTACTTGATGACTATCGGAACTTGTAACCTTGGTATTTATTTCTACTATGGAACGTATTGATACCTAAATTGATAGAATGATCAATACCTTACAAATATAATTATTTATAAATATTCGTTTATATGTGAAAATACTGTTTGTTGATTTATTAATTATCCAGTAGTTTGGTTCATTTTGAATTCTATATGTTTCTAACTTACGCGTTTTATTGGTTCAGAAGAACAAGAAAAGTAAGGTTATAGTTATTGCTAAACTAACCAAGGTAAGAAGAATCCCTTCTTAATATTTTGCATTATCTACTTGATTTTAATTGCATGTGTTCGTTGTTAAGTTGTTGTACCAAAGGGGTTTTAACCCAGATTTTTTTTACGAAGATTTGTTCCAGGTCGTTATATTTATATTATGTAAAATTACTAGGGCTCAAAATACAAAGAATACTCTGCCAAAAATTCTTAGATTTTTGGAAGATATCCAAAATTTGAAGATGAATATTTTTTTTATCATATTGAACCATAACATAGATAGTCATATGTCAGTTAGTGATAGACTCTCGATAACCCTTAATATACTTAAGAGTCGAACTGTATTAGTTTTGGACTCGTAGGACAGACATGCAGACACACAAGCGTAACAAATATATAATTTCAGTTGTATCTATCTTGTTCCAGTAGATAAAATATCATGCTGAGCTGTATCCTCGTACTACATGATATATTTATTACACGTACCGAGATACATACCATGTCTTATTTCAGTAGATGGAATATTATGTTGACTTGTATCCTCGTACTATGTGATATTTACACGTATCGAAATACATATATGTCTTATTCCAATGGATGTAAATTTTTGCTACGCAATATCCTTGTATTCACGTGATACCTACTATACACGGATCGAGATACTTACCTGAGCCAGTAAAGGAAGGTCTAATAAGATAACATAATTAAACGTTGTTTGTGATTATAGAATAGAGAATTGGACGATAAAAGTAAAATGGATCATACCATATAAAATCTTTCAATGTAAATAACAAAAGCCAATTTGTTCATGTTACTCTCACTTAGCAAGGCCTTGCAAAGTAAGAGTGTGCATTCTTAGCTCACTTTTCCTGACCTGTGCAACAACTGGAAGTTCCTATTTCGATAAAATAAATTAACTAGGTATTTAATGATATGTTTCATCTTTTATTTTCTGCGTGGGAAGGCCAGATCACTAAGCATTGTGACATCCTGCAACAGCCTGATCCTTGGTCATGAAATTAAAACTAGTCAAGTGTGAGATCCAAATATTGTTCTCCAAATTGCATCATCATTTAGGCACATTATATTATGATTGTGGTAGTGACTATTAGGCCATAAGAATAGTTTGGACACTAATGGCTCACTAAAATTAAAATAATGTTAGTGTCGTATTTCAAGATAGCACTATAATATGTATTTATGATTTATTTATTTTAACTTTCTACGTGAGGATCAAATCTTGATTTTTCAATCATATACTATTTTATTTTACTTTATTGTTTTTGAATCGAGGACTTGCATGTTTTTGATAACTTAGTATTTGTTCAGTAGATGAGGGCATGTCAGATAAAGAGATGCTACCTTTATATAGTATGGATGAATATGAGTAGTAATGTGGTATGAGGAAAGAGCATTACTTTCCTTTTTGTTTACTCGTGTATCTCTTATATAAGTTAATCTTTTAAAAAAACCAGAAATATGAGATTGTAAATATGGATGGTTCTATGTTAATAAATGTGTATATTTTTTTAGCATGCCAATAGTCTAGCATTGCTATAATTTTATCCTAAAATTTTACAGACGACAATCACGAATATGGATACCAGTGTAGTCGTACGGCACATAGCCTTGGATACTAATTACATACTTGACTTACCGTATTCTGTAAACGGGACATGATAACAATTAATTGAGACTTTGATTCAAAATTCTGAATATGAATCACCCTGTTGTTTTGCTCGACTTATCCGGGCGACACAGAAGTATACTTTTGCCCTCACAGTTGATATTGTTGTCCTCCTTTTTGGATTTATGTATTTTATTTTTCCCTTTGTGCAAATGAACTAAAATTGAGCATCAGTTATTGGGAGTAATAACTTGTTATAATCATTCCCAATAACTTGACGAGTTCAAAGTGTTTCCCATCAAAAGAATTGAAGTTGGCTCATTTCATTAATGTACCAATATATGAGTCATAAAATTTTAAAAGATGAAGTTTATTTACCCAAATATACCTGACTTTAATGAGTCAATGCTAATCTTAGTAATCTACATTGTCAAACTGGTCATCGCTGAATAAAATAAGACTGCAAAACTGGTCAGTCCTTCGGATCCCCATAGCGAGGATGCTCACGGGATAGGGAAATTATTCAGTGAGTTGGGCTTACCATGCACTTTCCTCCTTATCCACTTGATGGCATAGGGATGAGGAGAATTCCACTACATCCATTCATTTCCATGCCATCAAATACACGAGGAGATCATTTCCATGACATCAAGTGGATGATGAGGAGGGTGCATAGCCGACTCACTCTCCTTGGGATGGTGGTGCTCAATTCCAAGATATTAGCCATTTTCGTAATGAAGATGGTCGTCAGGTTGTATAAATTATGTAAAATATCTGTTTGATTAAAGGTGATATTGTTAATTTTGATGGATATATTTCCTTTTCCCTCAAGAAAAATGAGGTTTTCTTGTACAAGTATAAATTTGTTTAATTTGTTGGAATTTTAGTAAACATTGGTACTCGAGGAATCATAGTTACAGTTAGTCTTTGGGCTTATACCAGAAAGATTTGGAATTGTGTTTTATTGTTGTTGGTTCTGGCACGAAAACATATTTACCAATATTTCTATGATATGTAGCAGTTTTAGGTATCATTGCCATCCAAATTGTAGTACCAAGTCCCTTTATATATATTTTTCAATTAAAGGTATTTTGTCAGTTAAGTCTATATATCCTTTATCTCTCTAGTCTAGATATGTAAAAATTTGTTTGGTTGTTGATTCAAGGAACTCATAGGGTTCCATGTTATGAAGATATCCACAATATCTGCTTCCGGACAAACCTAACATTTGACATTTGGGTCTCAGAGAAAAAAATCCCTCAAAAGAAAGGATGTTAACAATGCTTTCTAGCTTCATTATAAAAAAAATATACTTTTTGTTCGAAAAACTGAATCGGAGTTGGCCACAGACACAGACCGGAATCGATGCCAACTCACCTGAAGATAATGAACTAATGTCTGACAAAAGCACCAAGACAAATAAGACACAAGATTTTCGGTGACTATGTCACTGGACAAATTCTAATCTATATAATAACAAGATACAAGACTAATAGAAATATGTTGAACCATGTGCCCAAAGGTTCAACCCCTCACCAAATTACTCACCCACACCCGTAATGATCTTCTTGAATGAAACTGTATTGAATGGAGAGCCCTAAGAGCAAAGCACATACTTTCTCTTAAGGTCTGCTTTGATTGAGGGTTACGATAGTTAAGTGACGAGAAGTTAAGTACGGGGGACAAAAATCCTGCTTGGTTTGAGGGTGGGGGTTTAGAGGAAGGAGGGGGGGGGGAGATCATTAGAGGGTTAAGTGGGGGTTCGTTTAGCCTTTTTTCGTTCATTTTTTTAACCTCCAAAATCGAAAGGTCAACGAGAGAAAATGAGAGATTTTCTTTAAAAGACATAAATACCCTTATTTGTCATATAAAAATTATGACTTTCTTTTTCATTTTTCTTACTTTCTCAAACTGTTACTCCATAGCTTCCTGACTTTGTCCAGGTGCGTTACGTCTCTTCTCACTTTCTCATACATTCTGTCATACCCGTTTCCATCTCTTGTGTTTTTGAATTTGTGATATTTAAATTTGTTTCATGAAAATATATTTATACTGTACTTGGCATTTTGTTGCATGTTATACTTCGTATTTGGATTTCTGATTTATCATGAGAGACTACCCTAGACCAATAGAGAGCATATTGAAAATTGCTATGAACACGTACTATGACCCGTACGTAGAATGGATACCTGATCCGGTTCACTTGTTGAACCCATAAATTCTTGTATTATTTTGGATGGTTGAGATTGATTTAAGAGGACTTGGATCAATGACATGGCTAAGATCAATAGATAGGCACCCTTTTCCCATAAGTATATAAACCCCTTTTCTCTTTCTCTCTCCTTTTTCATCCATTTCTTTCTTTCTTTCTTTCTTTCTTATTCTTTCTTCTCTTCCTCTCCCCTCCATCAAGATATCCAAACAGAAACCCTAGATCTAGGAGAGATTTTGCCATTTCTTGAGAGAATAGATGGCTAGATTAGCTAGCATCTTAGGCAAGTACATCTTGCTCAAAGTGGTGAAGCCATAAAGTTTTTGAATTTTTCATATGTTTAGTAAATTAAAAATATTTTTGATCAAAAATATTTTTCTTGCTATTCTCTTCATGATTAGTTCTTGGATTTTTTGGTTTTGATGAATAGATTAAAGTAGATATACATTTAAAGTTAGGGGTTTTCATGGGTTCTATGATTTTTTCATGGTTTTGATCTATTAAAACATCATATTTTCGAAAATTAATTATTCCATGATGTAGAAAATTTAATTTCGTGCACTTTTGACCTTTGTTTCACTTAATTTGAAATTAAAATAAAGTTTGTATGAAGAAAACAAGTTTTTAAAATTTTGGATTTTTTTCCATGGTGTTCTTACAGTTTGGGAACGGTGAAGTTCCATGCGGCGGGGGAAGGCCATCCGGCACGAACTTCCCACCACAGTTCCTTCACAACATGTGCCTATCTTGTCAGACGCAGGACTGTCTTGCATATGCATTCTGAGCTATGTGCCTGATAGAGCCATACGACGGATCAAAGCTATGAGCTTGACCTCTCCATGCGCATGGACACTATGCGCCTGACACTGGGCGCGCGGGTAAGCTTGGCACATGAAGTACCACGCTGCCACTCGTGCACATCTTTTCATGCATGTCTTTTTATGCACGACTTCCTATTTTTCTCTAACGTGTATTGATGGCACATCATTTCCCTGACAGTGCTTATTTTTGATGTGGCACACTTCCCTAGGCATGGACTTTGCTCCGATTGCATGAGGCTCGATATTCCATGTAGCAAGGAAGTCATGCGACAACTGGTTCATGCGCCTGTCTGTTATATATGGCAGACCTGGCTTGGATCTTTTCTCATGCGACAATTCCATGCGTGTAAGTTCTCATGTGTGCATGTTACCCCTAGAGACCCTATGCGCATGTTTTGTTATTTTGCTTGGTTTGGTTATTTTTTGGATTATTTTGATTTCTATGTATTGACCTGACGAGCTGTGAGTGTTATTAAATTGAGTACCTGCCAGGTGGATTCGGACTAGTAGATTAATTATCCTTGTTCGTCGGATAGGGTGAGGGTGTAGTCCTACACGGGAGACGGTCTGTAATCCCGATCCTTGTTTGGTTTAAGGATTATAGATCTGCCCTAGAGTGGTTCATGTGTTTTTCTTACCTTCTTCTGGTGGAACTTAATTACAAATTCGAGGACCTCATGTTATAGACCTAACTATGTCTATCTGACCCGACCAACATGACATGTTATAAATAGAGGATTCCACTCGATTGATAGATGATTTATGTACCTGACATGGTTACAAAGTGAATAAGGAATTCTACTTGATTGATTGTGTGTACTTGACCAGATCAAGGTGATTCAATATGATTCAATATCCTGACTCGACTACTAGTATCCGTGATGTTGCATTTACTATGTGCTATGTGTTCCTACGTGCTAAGTGTTACTATCTGCCATATGTTAGATATTTGTGGGTTGTGCATCGAGGTGCCTCCTATCCTACGTGACATGTGATATTATATGATTTCTTCAGCACGGACATGATAGTTAGTCAGTAATCATAGCATTGACGTTTGATTAATTATTGCATTACACACGGAGGAATCCAAATTTGGCTCTCGGACAACAATGTGGATTCGTACCTAACATACACGTACTATGGTGCATCATTCTAGAAGGAGGATCGTGTAACCACGACACGATGTCTGATAACTGTAGGCTTTATTAGGTAACTAAAACTTGTAGGGCATTAGGAGGGAACAAAATTTCGAGATCATATATGATAAGCTGCCCTTAGATATTTAACTAAGGAGTGCAAGGCTGGCTACCACGGATATTGTATATCATTCACCACTGATACATTGGTACACACAATACATCACAACTCAAACACTACACTAGATAAAAAATCTAATATACCCTCAGTTGCTAGCATCTGAATTTACATTTCCATATGTCCAAATTTCTACCCTCACATCATAAAGATCCTACACTCATGTGCACATCTATATCACCTAATACACACTGATACTTCTGTCACCCCCTTACATAATCCCCATAGTACAGAACACATTTTACTGCTACTGCTGACCTGCACGAGTGTAGGCCGAGTTATTGTACTTCAAGCTCATCCAATGCAGGACTTGTACAATAACTGAGTTGCTGCTGCTGGTACTGTCCTAACTGTGTGGGTATACACTCAGACCCGAGCCTCCACATCACATATCCTCCATACTGATACACAATAGACATCTACGATGCTTACCCAAACTGATCCTACCTCCTACAGTGCCTGCACTGCTGCAAGCTTAAGCTAACACTTGTCATTGCTCCAGGTCTTCCCCTCACTGAACTTCCCTTACTAATCACTGATACACACTTGCTTCTCCTCTAACAACAACCTCACCATGCACTTGGGCATACCCAAAGTACACTGCCTACAGTGGCCAAACCCCGAGCACCCATATTACTAACTGTATTTGCCGTTTCCCCCATACTTGTATCACACACACTATATGATACACTTGGACACCCGTACCCCTCACTCACATACTGACACATAATTCCTTGCACACCCAATATGCATTCTATAATACACTCATGCACATTCCCCCCCAGCTACTGATACCTCAGAGTATCAGTACCAAATTTCCCAGGTCTGATACTCCCCTTTCCTCACTAATTACCTACACTCCATACTACAAATAGAGTACACTAGCTACTAAGGTAAAGTCCTTTCCCTCAAACAGTTCACTGCTTGAGTCTCCTTGCACCTACTGCCAAGCTGCAACACCTCGACCATCACCAACTACACAGCAACTAATTGCTTTTCATATGTGCATACTAGACTATACCAGGCACTCTGCACACACTAGCACACAGGGAACCCAACCCCTCACAAATTTTTGTGCACTGTTCCAGTTCTGTCACTCCTCATTCTCTCTTGTATATGCACAAACACTAACCCACCACACACCAAAATATAGGTGCTCACTAATATATATATATATATATATATATATATATATATATATATATACTGATACCTCAGAGTATCAGTACCAAATTTCCCAGGTCTGATACTCCCCTTTCCTCACTAATTACCTACACTCCATACTACAAATAGAGTACACTAGCTACTAAGGTAAAGTCCTTTCCCTCAAACAGTTCACTGCTTGAGTCTCCTTGCACCTACTACCAAGCTGCAACACCTCGACCATCACCAACTACACAGCAGCTAATTGCTTTTCATATGTGCACACTAGACTATACCAGGCACTCTGCACACACTAGCACACAGGGAACCCAACCCCTCACAAATTTTTGTGCACTGTTCCAGTTCTGTCACTCCTCATTCTCTCTTGTATATGCACAAACACTAACCCACACACCAAAATATAGGTGCTCACTAATATATATATATATATATATATATATATATATATATATATATATATATATATATATGGAATTAGCACTCTAAATAGGTTACATCCTCTATTGGTCATTTTGTCAAGCACCTTGAGTGTACAAATATGATAATCATGATACACAACCAATCTACATGCCAAATCTCCCAATATACAACCAATAATATATATACATATTAAATATAATTATATATATCTAATATAATTAATTGTCATGAAAAATAGAGAAAAAAATACTCCACTCAACACAAAATCTCTAATTTGAACACAACACCATGTAGGAATCATAATGAAAGCTAATATAAACTCATTTCCTCCCCTTGTAGGTATTCCTAATCCATGGATGAGCTCCTAATGGCCAAACAAATAATAAAAATAGAATATAAAAGAGAGATTTGAGGATTAACCTATTGGGAGATGGATTCCCAATGCAAAGTCAAGAATTTTCTAGCCAAACTCTTTCTTCTTCAATGCTCATTGAAATCCAAGCTTCTAGGCCTCTTAGATGAGGGAAATGAGAGGGATTTAGGATTAATTTACTGAAATTTGGAGGAGGAATGGGCTACTTTGTGGAAGAACTCACTTAGGATTTCTCATGAACAAATGAATGCACTTGAGGGAGGCTCCCCCCTCTCCTATATAGGACCGACCATGTAAACCTAAGGCTAGATAATGCACAATGTTCATAATGCCCCTATGGTTTGTCATGAAGATTTATTTAATTAGTGGAGTTTTCATTCCTAACGAGGGATTTAACTAGCTTCTAATTAATAAAGGGAAATGACTAGTTGGGTCCCAAAAGTGACTAGTCTAAATGTTGAGTCCAATGTCACATCAAGTCTAGTCCACTAACCAATATCATTAATAATTCCAATATACATACAATAAACATTATATAAACTATAAACACAATATGTATATAAATATTAAAATTGACAAAAATTCCCCTATTATAGAAATGTGGTAGTAACAAGAGTATAAGGCTAGATTAGCTAGCATCTTAGACAAGTACATCTTGCTCAAAGTGGTGAAGCAAAAGAAATTTTAGATTTTTCATATGTTTAGTAAATTAAAATATTTTTGATAAAAAATATTCCTTTTGGTATTCTCTTCATTATTAGTTCTTGGAGCTTTTAGTTTTGGTGGATAGATTATAATAAATCAACATTTAAAGTTAGGGTTCTTCATGGGTTCCATAAGTTTTTATTGGTCTTGATATATTAAAAGTTAGTATTTTCAAAAACTAATTGTTCCATTTTGTAGAGAATTCAATTTTGTACAGTTTTGACTTTTGTTTCACTTAATTTGGAGTTAAAATGAAGTTTTTTTTTTAAGAAAATAAGTTTTTAAATTTTTGGAACTTTTTCCTATGGTGTTCGTGCTGTTTGGGAACGATGAAGTTCCATGCGACGAGGAAAGGCCATACCACACGAACTTTCCTTCATATCATGCACCAATCTTATTAAACGCATCACTGTCTCACATATGCGTTCTGCACTATGCGCCTGATAGAGCCATGCGGCGGGTCAAAGCTATGAGCTCGACCTCTCCATGCTCCTAAGGGCTCATGCGACAGGAAGCTATGCGCCTAACATTGGACGTGCGACTAAGCTTGGCGCATGATGTACCATACTTTCACTCGTACACGTGCACGTCTTTTCATGCATGACTTCCCATACAACAACTGGTTCATGCGCCTGTCTGCTCCATGCGGTAGACCTGGCTTTGATCTTTTATCGTGCTAATAGAAAATCATTTCCTCTCCTTGTGGATATTCCTAATCCATGGGTGGGCTCCTAATGGCCAAACAAATAATAAAAATAGAATGTAAAAGAGATATTTGAGGATTAACCTATTGGGAGATGTATTCTCAATACAAAGCCAAGAATTTTCTAGCCAAACTCTTTCTTCTTCAATGCTCCTTCAAACCCAAGCTTCTAGGCCTATTAGATGAGGAAAATGAGAGGGATTTGGGATTAATTTACTAAAATTTGGAAGAAGAATGGGCTACTTTGGGGAAGAACTCACTTAGGGTTTCTCATGAACAAATTAATGCACTTGAGGGAGGCTCTCCCCTCTCCTATATAGGGCCGGCCATGTAAACCTAAGCTAGCAAATGCACTATGTCCATAATGTCCCTATGGTTTGTCATGAAGAGTTATTTAATTAGTGGGATTTTTATTCCTAACGAGGGGTTTAACTATCTTCTAATTAATGAAGAAAAATGACTAGTTGGGTCACAAAAGTGACTAGTCTAAATGTTGAGTCAAAGGTCACATCAAGTTTAGTCCATTAACCAATATCATTAATAATTATAATATACATATAATAAATATTATATAAACTATAAACACAATATATATATATATATATTAAAAGTGACAAAAATGTCCCTATTATAGAAATGTGGTAGTGACAAGAGTAGAAAGCTAGATTGTCACGCCCCAGTCCCAAAAATACATGGAACTAGGCCACGTGGCAATAGCCAGCTGACACGTCTCCGAGGATATCCCAATTTAATGGATCCTAACGAAGAGTGCTACGCTCTCCTAAAATACTAACATGTCCCATAACAATGAATCAATAGGTAACTAATCTCATCCATAATATAAACTGCAAGAATATTAAATAAACTGCTGGAAGATAAACACTAGTCTCAAGATACCATAGTACAACCAATAATGTCAGGTAGGAACAAACCCACTACTATGACGAAAGAAAATACTGAACTGATAGATAAAAGATAATGACTAGGGCATCTGCTAACTAGATAATGATGCACCTAATCTAGGCGGAAGGTCTACCAAGTGATCACGGAAACTCCGAAGGTAGAACCTCTAACTCCTCTGCGGTAGCGAATCTCATCTCCTGTCCTGGGCCGTATACTGTGGGGTAGTAAGCCTCGTCCAAATCTGGAAGGGAACCAGGTCCTCAGAGGGACGTAACAAGATACATAGAGACATGCCATATGTAAATACTGAATAAAATAAATATAATAAAGGTGTGCTAGCCATCTAAGTGAATGCAATATGAGGACAACTTTGGTACGTATGGGTAGGCGTAGGCATAACGTCCAACACTCTGAAGAGCGTGGCAACAGTGCAGTATATCGTCCATATCGCTCCGAAGAATGTGGCAGCAGTGCAGTATATCATCCATATCGCTCCAAAGAACGTGGCAGCAGTACAGTATATCGTCCATATCGCTCCGAAGAACGTGACAGCAGTGTAAAGGGAGTCATTGGATCCATGGCTCCTCTGGATACTACGGACTCCAATGGGTGTATCCTATACGCTTACTAATGTCCTTCCCGCCCAATGTTGATACACAAGTCAAATACTCGACATACATACCACGTATCTATATGCCAAGTCTCTACCAATAAAATATAAAATAAAATATAATCTGAACTACGTACTAACCGTGATGTAGGTCATACGCACCGATAGCTAGTCGAGTACGCAAACCCGTATCCCAATATGAATATGTCTCAGTGAACGTGTAAGGTGTCAGGTCTCAGACGATAACAGGGTATCATCCAATGGGTGAGTCTGCTAAGTACTAGGCCAGTATACAAATCATCGACGTATCCGTCGACTGCACCCGAACAATCTCGGACGCGCACAGTTGTATAAAGTAAAAGCAACAAGAATACAATACAACATATGCATAATTTAAATTAGACAGTAAATATGGCAAGGTATCTTGCCTGGGTCCTGAAGCTGTGAATGCCAGAAATCGGTTCCTGCAGTATCTCCTGGCTGATCCAAAGGTCCTAAACACAATTATAATATAACAATCTAATATCAGACGCTAAACATTAAATGTATACGACTACAACGCGACGCTTGAATATTATCGCAAGTTCATATCTGTTCGAATACAGTGTCAGATGTGCGCGTAGCTAAGGTGCACACGTGTTCTGTGCTCGAACATCCTGGGCCTTGAGACAATAATTTTAAGTTACGGTTTGACCACGATCTCTATTCTGTGCGAACACATGTTCCTTGGTCTCTATGTTCATTGTACGTGGTTTAAGTACAGGTTTTAGGGTAAAACGCTAGTCCTTGGTGTTATATCTCATGATTAAGGGTTTGTTAGTAATTACACCAATTCTAAATCTTATTAGTCATTAATCTATTATGCACATAATTAGGGTTGTGTTCGATATCTAATTTCTCGACACGTCGATACGATGCTGCGATATTAAC
Source organism: Iris macrosiphon (assembly GCA_036927795.1). Taxonomy (NCBI): domain Eukaryota; kingdom Viridiplantae; phylum Streptophyta; class Magnoliopsida; order Asparagales; family Iridaceae; genus Iris; species Iris macrosiphon. The sequence continues at coordinate 120,916,017 of JAYESA010000008.1, read as the reverse complement.
ATGAAGAAGCTGGGGTTTTATGTGGTTACCTCTATGTGGCTTGCTCGGACAGGTCCTGCTCTCATCGAGGCATACTCCAGCGGATGGGCGGCTCCGGCGAGGTGGCAGCAGCGGCGGTGGCACTACAGCAGGCGCGACAGCGGCAGCAATGGCAGCAGCGCTATGGGGGGTCGGGTTGGCGCACGGGGGCGGCTGTGTCGGTCGGTCGAGGGGGCTGGGTTGATGGAAGCAGTCGGGTCTCAGTTGAAGGGGCGGTGGTGATGGGAGCAGTCGGTCTCGGTTGAGGGGGTGGTGATGGAGCAGTCGGGTTGGTCGAGGGGGCGGTGATGGAGCAGTCGGGTCGGTCGAAGGGGGGTGGCGCCGGCGCTGTCAAGTGGCGGTGGTGGTGATGGTTTGGTTGCAAGGGGGAGGGGGAGTATTCGGCTAGGGTTAGGGTTTGTGAGGGCTTTGTTGGTTTAGGGTTTTTATGAAGAAGTTATGTATTTATATAGGGGATGGACTTCGGGGTTGGTCTCGGGGTTCGGGCCGGCCAGGGTTCAATGATTTGGTTTGGTCAGGTCCAGTTGAGGTACAATTAGCCATAAATTAATTAACTAACTTAATAATTAACTACGCAAGGCGAAGTTAATTCACATTGTGTAGCTAAGGTTGCGTTATGGTCAGAGGGTACATAAAATCGTCTCACGTAATTTTAATTATCTCGGTTTATCCCTAGTCTCAGTTTTTTAGCAATACAAATAATCCCTAAATTGGTTGAGGGGGTTTACATAGATTAGCTAGCATTTTAGACAAGTACATCTTGCTCAAAGTGGTGAAGCCAAAGAAATTTTAGATTTTTTTATATGTTTAGTAAATTAAAAATATTTTTGATCAAAAATGTTCCTTTTGGTATTCTCTTCATTATTAGTTCTTGGAGTTTTTGGTTTTGATGGATAGATTATCGTAGATCTACATTTAAAGTTAGGGTTCTTCATGGGTTCCTTAAGTTTTTATTGGTTTTGATCTATTAAAAGTTAGTATTTTTCGAAAACTAATTATTCCATGATGTAGATAATTCAATTTCGTACAGTTTTGACTTTTGTTTTATTTGATTTGGAGTAAAAATAAACTTTTATTTAATAAAATAAGTTTTTAAAATTTTGGAGCTTTTTTTCCATGGTATTCTTGTTGTTTGGGAACGATGAAGTTCCATGCGACGAGGGAAGGCCATACCGCACGAACTTTCATTCACATCATGAGCCTATCTTATTAGACGCATCACTGTCTCGCATATGCGTTCTGAGCTATGCGCCTGATAGAGCCAGCGGCGGGTCAAAGATATGAGCTCGACCTCTCCATGCTCCTAAGGGCTCATGGGCAGGAAGCTATGCGCCTAACACTGGACGTGCGGCTAAGCTTGGCTCATGATGTACCATACTGCCACTCGTATATGTCTTTTCACGCACGTCTTTTCATGCATGACTTCCCATACAACAACTGGTTCATGCGCTTGTCTATTCCATGTGGCAGACCTGGCTATGATCTGTTCTCATGCGACAGCTCCATGCGTACAAGTTCTAATGCGCACATATTACCCCTAGAGACCCTATGCGCATATTTTGTTGTTTTGCTTGGTTTGGTTATTTTCTTGGATTATTTTGATTTCCATGTATGGACCTGACGAGTTGTGAGTGTTATTGAATTCAGTACCAACAAAATCGACTCGGACTAGAAGATTAATTACCCTTGTCCGTCGGATAGGGTGAGGGTGTAGTCCTACTCGGGAGACGGTCTGCAATTCCGGTCCTTATTTGGTTTAAGGATTGTGGATCTGCTCCAGAGTGGTTCATGCATTTTTCTTACCCTATTTCGACGATACTTAATTGCAAATTTGAGGATCTCATGTGATAGACCTAACTATGTGCTAATCTTAGACTATGTGTATCTGACCCAACCAATATGTCATATTATAAATAAAGGATTCCACTCGACTAATAGATGATTTATGTACCCGACATGATTACAAAGTGAACAATGAATTCTACTTGATTGACTATGTGTACTTGACCAGTTCAAGGTTATTCAATACGATGAGAAGATTACATATGACTGATTAATAGGCCGATATCCTGACTCGACTGATTGTATCCATGCTGATACATTTACTACATGTTATGTGTTCCTACATGCTAACTGTAACTATGTGCCATGTGTCACATATATTTTAGGTTATGCATCGAGGTGCCCCCTATCCTATGTGATATGTGATATTATACGATTTCTTCAGCACGAACATGATAGTTAGTCAGTAATCATAGCATGGATATTTAATTGATTATTGTATTATGCTTGAAGGATTCTAGATTTGGCTTCGGGCAATAATATGGATTCGTACATAGTGTACACGTAGTACGATGCATCATTCTAGGAGGATGATCGTGTGTCCACGACACGATATTCTGATAACTTTAGGGTTAATTAGGTAACTAAAACTTGTAGAGCATTGAGAGTGAACAAAATTTCGAGATCGTGTATGACAAACTGCCCTCAGATATTTAACTAAGGAGTGCAGGATTGGTCACCATGGATATTATATATCATCCACAGTAATGGAGTGCAGTATTTGACTTTTATTTAAGACCGAGCCAGCATCTCCCTATAGGTGAGCTGGAATTGTTACTGAATTATTTAGCACGGTAGCCCTGCGGGGGACCGATGCATATTCTACGCGCTATGTGTTATTAATGGTTCGGCTAGAAACGCTTGAACATCGCACGATATGAGGATTTCTATTATATTATATTACTGGGATAACCTAGACTTCACATAACAAGTCGTAAGACTGATTGGTTGATCTAATTGAACATGTATTGGAAGTCTAGGTACATGGACTATTGTATTGTGATGGTTCAACCATTGTCTTTATTTGGTTGTAGGGTTGGACTATTGTGTCACAATAAACCATGGAACGAAGCTACATATTATATGTATATATATACATATATTTTAGCCTGTATTATGGCATGTGTGTTCTTGTTCTTGTTCTTGATTGTGCTTGGTGCCATCTGTTAGTAGTCTGAAGACGTGGACCATCTGCCACGACCCGCACCCGGTATAGGGGCACGAGAGCGTGGGTACGTCCAGCCTATGTCGCAGCATCGGCGGTAGAACGCTGTCTAGGTCATGATACTATCTAATCACTCTCACATGAATATCCAACTCCATAAGGAGACACAGATATCACAATATAATATGGAATACTCAATCACATAACTAGAGCACGATGAGATATCGAAGAAAACAAATAAAATACAAGACAAGTCTAACAAAATAAAATAATCTAACCTGCAATCAATAACATCCAGTCTCCAAGTATGTTGGAAATAAATCCTCTATGTCACAGTCTAGAAAAAATTTCCAGTCAGGATTGGAACGAAGTACAAGTACTAATAGCAGTTCCATGTATATTGACAAAAACTATAACACAGTGTAAAGAAATACAAGATGGATATACATACACTGGCAATAAACAATACTGGAATAATGAGATATTAGAATAAAGAAATACTGGAAATAAAAAAATACTGGAACACATGTCATCATCAATGCACATCTAGCAATGAATAGAAATACAAGTACACGCTAGAACAATGAGTTGGCATATAAGTGTGTACAAGAACAATAACTAGAACATGTAGAGATGCTAGATATATACTAGAGATACATGTCAAGAACATCTAACTAAGTGTGTGAAACATCAGCATATTATGTGATCGGCTTGGGACTGATCAGACTTGCTATGTATGACTAGCTATGATTCATGTAAGGTCAGGCTAACCATCCGGATAGCTATGATGCAAGCAATAGTCAGGCTAGTCATACATAACATGCTATAAGGCATGTAATGGTCAGGTTGCACCGATGTGAGGTGTGGGTGAGCTATGATGCATGTAAAGTTGGGTATGATCACACAAGCTACTAATATTTCTCCATTTTTCTCCAACTAGCACGATGGATTCCAAATCATGACTCCTCGTGACAGGTCTCGATAATGCCAACTCGTGTAAAGAACAGTGTCAGAATCATGTACGCTATACAACAAAAATTATAGAGATAATCAACATAATAGAAACTGTCAGAGAATGTACTCGCCTGGGGTCCTGCTGTTGGCAATACCAATGTCTTTTTTCGAATCTTATCTGAAAATCCAACAGTCCTAAAGACAACATTTAATACAATATTGCATCAGATATTACATTAACACACAATCATAATACACTGAACTCAAGGCTACGCTAGGTATGACACAGGTTAACTAGGGTCAAGTGCGTCAAATTGCACGGGTGTCGCATCTGCAAAATACTGTGCAAAACAGACAGTCAATGATATGGTCTTGCCAGTACGTTGGTGTACATATGGCAGTCTGCTAACATGTTACATGGTCACAGGTCAAGGTAGTTACGGGGTATCCGTAATTTCACTCGGTTCACCTAGTACATATATAATATACATATTATATATATTATTAATTAGCAATAACATTAATACTCATAATATATATATACACTAATTACATACATATACAATATATACGTATACCAATTAATTACATATATATGTATATACACTAATGAATTTACACTATGTATATATTAAACATACCGATCAATATATACATATTAAACTTATACTAGGGAATACATATACATATGAATATATATACTAATTATATATTATACATGTATTAATACATATATTAACACTAATACATACATACTACCCATCAAAATATGTATACGCGTACGTATACGTACACAACATCACAAAAGAAATGCTTCTCACCTTGGCTTCGGCGTGCACGTGCACGAGAGCGGTGATGACGACGACGACGATGTTGATAACGACGATGACGACGACATTGACGATGGAGGTGATGATGATGATGGTGGTGTTGATGATGCTGAAGGCGACCAGGGATGGCCGGAGGAGCTTAGGTAGGAGGATGGCCGAAGAGTCTGGAGGAAGGGATGGCTGCTGGACGGTGGTGGTATAGAGTGGTGGTGGTGAGATCCGGCATGATGGTGAGGATGATGATGATGATGAGTCGAGGAGAAGGGAATGTCACGACCTGATTCCGTGGAATCGTTGGGGCGTCCCCCGAATTGTGTCCACCGTGCGGACCTGTGGTTGCGCCCGCACAAGGCTAGAGATATTTTTGCATAACGAACACATATTCAGAGTACACAGATAAATTGAACATAAGTTAAAACATAGAAAAGTTCTCTTTATTGATATATGAACATCTATTATAAACTCTTGAACGAGTCAGCTAATCTGCCGCACGGGCTTACAAAAGTGTTGATACAAAATGAGATGGCAGTCATGTACATTACATCCCTTTACTAAACTTTAAAATAATAAAGAACTCCGGACGGGATGACGACCTTCCCTCTGAGCTGCTTTGTGTTTGGGTTGCTAGCTCCTTTGTTCAAGTATACTTCAAAATATGGCACGATCAGGATGCGCCTACAACTGGACTGGATCGGGAAAGATGACTTCGGCTCCTTGCTCGGTTCGCCTTAGTGCGAGAAACCTGTTTCAACCAGGGTCAGTATATCGAAATATACTGGTGAAGGCGAGCTAAACCCAGCTATACCAATCAACACGTTATTTTAATGAAGCATGCATATTTATTGTGGTCTTTCTATCTTGCTTTAGTTCATTTACAAGCAACAGTATATATGTATAATTCTGAAATGAACTTGCCACCGTTCGGTGGCTTTTATCTGTCCGTCTGAACTACCTGCACAATACTTACCATGCCTTCCCTGCCACAAAGACATAAGTTAGTTTGAAATAGGTTTGAATACACATAAGGATCACTGGCTTGATGCCATAATGGACTAGTCAAGGACAAGGATAGCATGCAACGAGAACACACGATGAACACACGATATACACACGATGCATTACAAGCCATCCAGTCCGCACACGATTGACTACACATGAAGTTCCGCCCGGATCGGATCGGTGCCAGTGCCCCAGCGACCATCCGCAAAACTTATACCCTTGTGCACAAGTTGTCCATGATCAAACACGATTATTAAGTTAACAATTCATGCACTTGAGGCAACACGAGTACAAGAACACGAGTACAAGACAAGCAGTATTGTATGATTCATTTTGCATAGCCTTCCTGAATAATTATTCGCATACAAGATATGATCCATACTTAGCATGATTTATAGAACATTTGCAACGAACCAGCATACAATAAGATAACAATTCATAAGTTTAGTTAAACAAGCAATATAGTCCAATGTCTATTCCTATTTTATCTTGGCATCTTTTAGTTATTACTTGGTATCGTCTGATCGGGGCAAACAAGGATGCAAGACATTTTTGGGTGTGAAGCTTGGAAGAAGGGATAGCTAATTGGGATGGTAGCCACCCACTTAGTTGGTTGGAAGGAAGAAGGAAAGAGGCGCTTCAAGACACCGCTCGTAAGCCGCCTACTGCTCGTTCACCTGCATCACGAACAGCTTAATCAATACCTCTTCCTCTCTTCCATAGTCGGAATTAAAATGCAGTTCAATGAACGAAAACAATGAAATACATCAAAATCGTTCAAGAAAATACAAGCAAATCCGAAAACCAACTCAAAGTACGAAAGCAACAAGCGACATTAAAATCCGAGGCAACAAAAGATGCAGCGGAGAGGTCCCTCCTGACTCTGCCGCTAAGTCGATCCCGGGGGCATGGTCTACTGAATATGGGAATCAATTCCGAAGAAGCAAATCCATAACGAGGACGAGTTCTTGTTTCAATCTATCCCGATCGAACGATACCATCTTGTGTTTCTTAGCAGCGCTCCCCGAATAGGAGGAACGGGGCACCAGAGGGAACAGGGAGGACTCGACGAGGGAATGACAGGTGGTGGTCGAGGGGATCGGCAGGCGGTCATGGTGGCCTCTGTGCAGTCGTTCAGGGTGCAACTGGTTCTGCGGGGTGCTGGTGGTGACGATTTAGAGTGGTGGTGGTTCAGGTGACAATGGTGGTGGTGGTAATGGAGGTTGGCCGGAGAGGGGTCTCACGGAAGAGGACTGGGGCGAGTGGTGGTGTGTGTAGTATCTCAGGTGAAGGAAAGCAGGGAGTTGACGGGATGGACGAGGGTGGACGGGAAGGGGAGAAGTCGACGAGGTTCAGTCCGGCAGGACTGTTATATCGAGGTCGGGGCAGACTGGAGTCGGGTGGAGGAAGGTGACAACGACGGCTCGGGGTTGTCCAGGCTGAGGCCGGAGTGATAAGGGTGGTGGTGATTATGATGGTCGTGATTGAAGAGGAGGAGGCAGGGAAGAAGGAGAAGATCCGAGGTGGAGACGGGGTCGTGTGGGTCGTGCTCAGGCGGAGCAGTGGAGGACTCCGTTGAGTTCTCCGGCGAGGGGGAGGCAGTTCATGCGGGTGCAACGGCGCTCCGATGCAGTCGTGAGGTCGTCGATGAGGTGGGGATGGCAGGTCATCGGTTGGCTCCGACGAGCGGTGGGGGACTCGGCGGTGAAGAAGGAAGTCGGAGAAGACGATGGTAGAGTTGGCCGGCTGCTTGGGTCCAGCAAAGATGTGACGGCGAGGTACGATGCTACTCCGGCGAGACTCCGGCGGGTCGTCGGTTCGAGGAAAGGGTGATGGGTGAACAGGGAATAGGGGGAGAAAGTCGGCTGTATATTTGTTTCTAGGTTTAGTTTTAGGAAAAACAGAGAAAAGAAAAAATGATTATTTATATGTGTAGGTCTTGGTTTGACCTAGAAATAGACTTGGCCAAATCCCCTTGGGATTGGACCTTGTCATGGAGATATTTCAAGGGCCATGATTTAAATGGGTTCAAAAAGAATGGCTAGGATTCAATTGGTTCAAAATAAAGGAGGGTCATGGTTCAAGGAGGTTGGTGTTGAATTACACACTCCCAAAAATTATGAAAAAATATACAGAAGGAGAAATGGGTTTATTTATGTGTCGTGTCCAACGGGGTGGACACCTTAATGCACTTTTGCATAAAAGTGCCCAACAATTGGAAAATTGTACAAGTTAGGTTTAAAGTTTAATTATTTAAAATAAATGCAATTGGTGTTCTAAATTTTTTTAGAAGTACAAGGGACTGAAATTAGGTGGGACACAAGTGTCATAAATGAAGTAGACTCAAAATAGAATATTATCCTAATTTGGGTTGCTCAAAATGGGTCGAGATTGTGTCTCCAGTTTTGATTGGAACGCACAAAGATACAAAGTTGAATTTATTCAGAAGTAAATAATAACGTCTGCGACGAAAATTGTGCGGCTAAAATGAAGCACAAGAGAACATAATTATAAGTTACACAAGGGTCAGAATGGAAGGCGAGCATGTCTAGGACAAGGTTGTAAAATTTGTTGGAAGGCAAAGGCTAGGGTAGCGCTCGAAATATCGAAGCAACGGTAAGGCACAACAATAAAATAAAATTACGGTAATTTAAATATAATTAAATATTATGCAACCATTTATACATTAATTTATGAAAAGACAAAAATACCCCTAATCCGAAATATGGGGGTAACAAGTCTACCCTCCTTAAAAGAATTTCGTCCTCGAAATTTAAGATCCTCATAGTTGTATTTATTCATTATATTATTTATTCTCCATCAAATTTAGATTCATCAAACCTATAATCATAAAGTAAATCTATATTGTTATTTCACAATTCCTTTAAAATTCTATAAGTATCATATTCCTGAAAATCTTCAAAATTAAAAATCAAATTCTATTCTTATCACAATCTGCTCCAAAATTTTAAGTTAATAACTAAATATAAAATTTAATATCCAATCCTTTATTTTAAATCCAATCAATGCATATTTATAAAATTGAAATCTTGTCCCAAAAATGTGAATTCAAACTCTAATCCATTAATCATCTTACTCCTCTAATTTAAGTCCAATCGATGCGTATAAAAATTTAAATCCTCATCCCAAAATTTCGAATTCAACAATAATCCATTAATGATCTTATTCCTCGATTTCTTTTTCCACATAATACTCAAATAATATATTACTCGCAAATCTTCAAATATAACATTCAAAATATAAAATTTTAATTTTATATCTTGTAATCAAATAATTATAATGATAATCTCCTTAATTTTCTTGAATTTTAATGATAATTTAATCATATCATAATCTTCATAAAATTAATAATTTAACGAATCGTCAATTCTGCCATATTAAATTCTCAACTCTTTATTTAAATTAATATTTATCATCAAAATTAAGGCACATTGTCTCTCTTTGTCAAATCATAACCTCTTCATTAACTTTTTCACTGCGGTCAAACTTCCAACGATCAAGTCTAAGAAAATCCTACCTACAGTCATACAATATGCTATCTAAGGAAAACATGGACGGTTATGGTCTCTTTTGTCATGGTATTACAGTCTCTGTCAGGGTGTACTACTATCTAACAAGAAAACCACTGATACAAGCTACGGTACTAAGGAATCAATCAATCAATCGATCAAAAGACGGAAAAAGGAACATAAGAAAAGAAAAGAACATAACCTGCTAATCACAACCATGGTTTAATGATGCATCCGAAGTTTGATACATGTATCCCTTTAGGTACCACTGTTTCTACTACAAGCACACCCACTTCTAACTCTCTTACCTACTGTAATTGTTCGTACTAGTTGTTCTTATCACTCAAGTGCACACTAAGTGCAACACACCATACTAAGTACTACTCATTCTTATACAACTCTAGATGGACACCCAAGTCTGTTTGCGGTGCCATCTCAATCATGCTCAAGTCAACAGATCCTTACATATGCACTTAATTCACTCATATACTAGTATATATTTCTTATCCACCATAAAATTTTATCCTCAAAATAAAACCCTCAAAATTTAACTTCTTGAACAATTTAAAATAAAATGCACATACTTTCCTCAAAAGTTAAATTTTCCAATATTGAAATAAACTTTTAATCACTTCCAAAATTTTTATAGCTTTGACTATGTTTATTGAATTGAATTTGAATCCTCAAAATTTTTAATAACATAATATCTCAACTCCTCAAAATTCTTAAAAATTGAAATTTATTTCCAATCTTCAAATTATAAATTTAAATCCACAAGTATACATATAAATACTCACAGTCTTTAATACTCAAGGTGCACACAAATACACCAATTGTCTACAACCCTCAACTGTGTACTGAAATTTGTACTGCTCAGATTACTTGCAATATTACTTCCAAATGATCATAGTTATCATCACACATATTTTCTCCAATGATTTTCTATCTATATTAACTGATACACCAATCTAATTATCATCCCACGAAGTACTTAATGTTATTAGCACCATTCTCAACAAATCCTTGATATATAAACACTAGCACTATTGGTATGGTAACATTAGCTTCATCATTAGATCATCTCATCAAACTTATTAGAACTCACGATTATTCGTACTAGTTATTAACTTATATAATACACATCCTCCACTTTACTCTTAAAGGCAGGCCTATGGTTCCATATCTCGATTTATGTATACGTATCTCCCTTTAATCTTTTACAGCCTGTCACACTAGTTTGCGATACACTTCATACATTTCATGATCAATCTTGATATTCTCAACCCATGTCACACTCATTAATGCCCTTTATGCATGTATATTTTGTTACTCTTGTCACACCCAAGTAATCAACCATCAAATTGAATATCATGCTCCATAAATTTTTAATACAATTTCCTCGATACTTACTTGTTTACATGGATCACCCAACTACATGAATTTATGGCTATCAAGGACTGGCATGCTGACTCTGATACTAACTCCTGGAACCATCACTGATACTCTATACTCTTCCTTCCACTTATAGTACCAATACTAATTATAATGGAACCTATTATAGAACTATTGCTACAAGGCACTACGCTATGGGTTAACTCTAGATTGATTCCTACTGCTCACATGTCCAACCAAAATATACTTACAAACTCACAAGTCACACTCAGTCAACACTATACAAGACACAGACATAATTGCAAGTCACTAATTATCACACTAACAAGATCCTTAAAGAAATGAAGCTAAAAAAGGAACTGGATTAAGGACTGAAAGTATTTCTACTGCTAGTAAAGAAAAGAAGCGATGGAACAAAGTCCTGTAATAACAAAAATAGATAAGTATTGAGATAAGACTTTAAGAACCAATTTAAGATACAACCTGATAATCATACACGTCTGTCCGAAATTATGACACTCAGAATCCTTGCCACGCCAGTAAGCATAGCTGCGATAAACGATAGGTTCCATAACTAAGGTATGCAACTCTATAATCACGTCATCTAGAATCTTCGCCTCGCCAACCGGTATGGCTGCGAGAAACTCTAAATTCATAATTAAGATATGTACATCCGAAGTTAGGTTCCTACGTTTCCGCCTTAACAGCTAATGTGGCTGCGATAAACTCTAGGCTCCATAACCAAAGTAGACATTTTTACCTTTCTCACTGTCCTCATCAATATATGTCATCAGATGATACCATAAATTTTAGCCCGTAAAATTTATCTCGATATGAAATCAAAACTCAATAACGATACCAAGAATTAAATTTAACAACTGGTCAACAAGAATTAAACTCAATATCAACTAGTGAGAACGGACGGAAACAAGGGTGAAGGATTTAAATTGGAAATTATAATAAGGTTCTCAGGGGTCGTCCCAGGAATCTCTCAAATAACTTGTGATTGAGTATTCTCTCTCATCCTAGTATCCTATGTCCTATATCCTATTGCAGGCACGCAGTAGTACAACTAAGACGTCGCACTACCACGATATCGCACAACTTGCGAAGCTTGACCTACATGGGCCGCCACTAAAAACGTGTCACGACCCACACCTGGTATAGGGGCACAAGAGCGTGGGTACGTCCAGCCTACGCCGCAGCATCGGCGGTAGAACGCTGTCTAGGTCATGATACTATCTAATCACTCTCACATGAATATCCAACTCCATAAGGAGACACAGATATCACAATATAATATGGAATACTCAATCACATAACTAGAGCACGATGAGATATCGAAGAAAACAAATAAAATACAAGATAAGTCTAACAACAATAAAATAATCTAACCTGCAATCAATAACATCCAGTCTCCAAGTATGCTGGAAATAAATCCTCTATGTCACAGTCTGAAAAAATATCCAGTCAGGATTGGAACGAAGTACAAGTACTAACAACAGTTCCATGTATATTAACAAAAACTATAACACAGTGTAAAGAAATAAAAGATGGATATACATACACTGGCAATAAACAATACTGGAATAATGAGATACTGGAATAAAGAAATACTGGAAATAAAGAAATACTGGAACACATGTCATCATCAATGCACATCTAGTAATGAATAGAAATACAAGTACACGCTAGAACAATGAGCTGGTATATAAGTATGTACAAGAACAATAACTAGAACATGTAGAGATGCTAGATATATACTAGAGATACATGTCAAGAATATCTAACTAAGTATGTGAAACATCAGCATATCATGTGATCGGCTTGGGACTGATCAGGCTTGTTATGTATGACTAGCTATGATTCATGTAAGGTCAGGCTAACCATACGGATAGCTATGATGCAAGCAATAGTCAGGCTAGTCACACATAACAGGCTATGAGGCATGTAATAGTCAGGCTGCACCGACGTGAGGTGTGGGTGAGCTATGATGCATGTAAAGTTGGGTATGATCACACAAGCTACTAATATTTCCCTATTTTTCTCCAGCCAGCACGATGGATTCAAATCATGACTCCTCGTGACAGGTCTCGATAATGCCAGCTCGTGTAAAGAACAGTGTCAGAATCATGCGCGCTATACAACTAGAATTATAGAGATAATCAACATAATGGAAACTGTCAGAGAATGTACTCGCCTGGGGTCCTGCTGCTGGCAATACCAATGTCTGTTTCCGAATATTGTCTGAAAATCCAACAGTCCTAAAGACAATATTTAATACAATATTGTATCAGACATTACATTAACACACAATCATAATACACTGAACTCAAGGCTACGCTAGGTATGACACTGGTCAACTAGGGTCAAGTGCGTCAAATTGTACGGGTGTCACGTCCGCAAAATACTGTACAAAACAGACAGTCAATGATACGGTCTTGCCAGTACGTCGGTATACATATGGCAGTCTGCTAACATGTTATATGGTCACAGGTCAAGGTAGTTACGGGGTATCCGTAATTTCACTCGGGTCACCTAGTACATATATAATATACATATTATTAATTAGCAATAACATTAATACTCATAATATATATATACACTAATTACATACATATACAATATATATGTATACTAATTAATTACATATATAATATATGTATATACACTAATGAATTTATACTATGTATATATATTAAACATACCAATCAATATATACATATTAAACGTATACTAGGGAATACATATACATATGTATATATATACTAATTATATATTATACATATACTAATACATATATTAACACTAATATATATATACTACCCATCAAAATACGTATACGCGTACGTATGCGTACACAACATCACAAAAGAAATGCTCCTCACCTTGGCTTCGGCGTGCACGTGTACGAGAGCGGTAATGACGATGACGACGATGTTGATAACGACAATGACGATGACGTTAACGATGGAGGTGATGATGATGATGATGATGATGGTGTTGATGATGCTGAAGGCGACCAGGGATGGCCGGAGGAGCTCAGGCAGGAGGATGGCTGCTGGACGATGGTGGTGTAGAGTGGTGGTGGTGAGATCCGGCATGATGGTGAGGATGATGATGCTGATGAGTTGAGGAGAAGGGAACCAGGAGGACTAGGTGAGAGAATGACAGGTGGTGGTCGAGGGGATTGGCAGGCGGTCGTGGTGGGCTCTGTACAGGCGTTCAGGGTGCAGCTGGTTCTGCAGGGTGCTGGTGGTAACGATGTAGAGTAGTGGTGGTGGTTCAGGTGACAATGGTGGTGGTGGTAATAGAGGTTGGCCGGAGAGGGGTCTCAGGGAAGAGGACTGGGGCGAGTGGCGGTGTGTGCAGCGTCTCAGGGGAGGGAAAGTAGGGAGTTGACGGGATGTACGAGGGTGGACGGGAAGGGGAGAAGTCGACGAGGTTCAGTCCGACGGGACTGTTATATCGAGGTCGGGGCAGACTGGAGTCCGGTGGAGGAAGGTGACAGCGGCAGCTCGGGGTTGTCCAGGCTGAGGCCAGAGTGATAAGGGTGTAAAACCCCTATTTTTAAAAAAAAAATTATATTTATTATTTTTATTAATTAATAATTTAAATATAGTAATTATGTGCAAAATAGAAGAAATAGATTTTTAATAATTTTTATGTTAGGTGTTCGAGCACTTAGAGGACTTATGGGACCATCAGGAATTTTTCGAAATTTATTCCATGTAGGAGACCCCCTTGAGCAGTTGCTAGCCTAATGAAGTGTATTATTCTAATCCATAAATTTTCTTATGAGAATATATATAATATATATGTATACACAAATATATATATATATATATATATATATATATATATATATATATATATATTAAGAAAAGAAAGGATTAAGAAAAGAAATTAATTAATAATAATAATAAGTAATAATAATAACACAATACTCTACTTGAACCACTCCTTAGCAATTGCTCCACTTATTCCCATCCAGCACATGCAGCAACTAGCAAAGTTGCAAAAGCTCCCTACCCGCCCCTTCAGCCGTTAGGCTTTGCTAACCCGCGGACCCAATCTCCCCCCTTGGCCGCTTCATTCCCCTCTTTCCCTATTATATATATATAAATATATATATATATTATTTCACAAAAACCCTAACCTAAATCTCCAGACCTCCTCTTCACATCTAGAGCCATCACCGCAGCCAGAGAAGCCCCACCAAGCCATCCAACCCTCCCGTCGACTCCGACCTCGCGCCCTGCAGAATCCCACTCGAGGTACCTTCGCTCCGGCGTGATTTTCTGTCGACTCGCTCATCCAAACGCTGTTTCGTCTTTATAGGTATGATCACCCCTTAACCCTCTCCAATATTTGTTTCATAGCCAACCTCGGAAAACGTGTGCCCCTAGGTGAAAAACAGCGTCCAAGGTGGACGGACAGACCCAATTCTGGAATCGCAGAATTCCAGAATGACCACCCATATTGCCGAGTTCGTATCTCCCACCACAGAGATTCGAATTCGATGATTTTTTTTGATACCTGTAGAATACCTGACCTAGTTTATTTTCTGTAAAATAATCCTATGCTATTAGTCGCTGTGGACATAATTATATTCGTCACAAAACTGCGCGCATCCACTTTTTCCGGTTTTCCAAAAGTTAGAAAATAGAGCGCGCCCCGCCAAACGGGACCGCCCCGCCGTGTGCCAAGTGTACCGAATGGTGCACGCAGCATAACCGGACACGTAAAAATTTGTGGGGACTGATTCGAACGCGTGTGCGCGCCGGAATCAGACCGTATCCGCGGACACATCCCGTGTCACAACTTTTGTGGAACTCGTGCGTATTTTGTGCACGCTTGTCAGATTGCGATGAAACTTGTGCCACTGGACTCGTGATAATGCGCTGGTCTTGTGACCCAATTTTCACGCATTTCTGAGACGGTTGACCAGATCGCCAATTGGCGGGCCCCACAGTTGACTTTTTGGACAAAATTCTGTTCGGCCCATCGGAATCCACATTTGGATATACCGTTGGGTTCGTATTGACATTTAGAGTTGTTTGACCTATAGTTGTCCCATTTAGAGACTGTTATCCTTGGCACGCTTTTCGGTGCAAAGTGGGCCACATGTGAATCCCACTTTTACCTGAAATTACCGTTTTGCCCCTGTGTCCAAATTGGACGAAAGGGATGTGCTTTTTAGCTATTTTGCTCATTCTGGGAACGTTGGTGATGTGTATTTCAGCATTCGAAGACGTTCATTCTGAGGCCGTAGCTTCTGACTCTTGGTGTTGACATTGGGACACTATATTTTGCAGCTTTCTTGCCAGGCAAGATACCTTGCCAAATTGTTTACAGTACTTTGCATGCTATTTATATTTCTGTTTATTTATTTTATTTCTGTATAGTTCTTGCATGTGTAGTTTTTTCTCCAGTCATTACTATGTATTACATATGTTGACACACACATGGTACCTAGTATCATAGAGGACAATCATTAGGCGTATGGGCTTTGACCACTCTGGTAACACCGTAGTCACTAGCACGTACTATGGTGGGTCGTGTCCGATGGTCGCTACCCCCGAGGTATGTCGATTGATGGAGTCCGAGGGTCGCTACCCCCGAGGTATGACGACTGATGATGTTCATGGACGAGTGCATGAGTTGTGAGACTTAGATCGAGTAGACTACCCTTGCCCATACGTCGAAAAGTTATCCTCATTTGCATTCATATAGATGGTCGTGTACAGCGTACTTATTTATTTTCAAATTATATGCATGTTCACTGTATTCAAATTGGCATGTGTTTTGTGTATCTTGTTACGTCCCTCTGAGGACCTGGTCCCCTGCCAGGTGTATCTGTTCTTGAGTATTTGCAGGAGTACGGGCCTGGACCTGACGCATTCCTTTCTGCCGAGGAGGTCTTACCTTCTGAGCATCGTTGATTATCTAGCGATGGATTCTTTTAGCTGATACACTTCTGTCTTCATATTATTTTATATTGGAAACTTTATACTCCTCTCTCATTTTAGTTTTGGATATAGTCTTTGGTAGTGGATTTGTCTCCACCCGACTATTATTTTGGATATTTCATACTCCTTATTCTAGTTTAGTATTTCTTTTCTATGACTTGCTGTGTGGATGAGATTAGCATATCTGTGACTTGTGACATTATATATACCACATGTGAGTTTATATTCATATTACAGCGTACGTATGGGTTATGGTTTCCATATATTGGAGTTGCCATATCCATGCGGCTGGCATGCTTACGTGTTCCTAGTCCTACATATTTGGGACTGGGGCGTGACAAAGGGTGGTGGTGATTGTGATGGTCGTGATTGAAGAGGAGGAGGCAGGAAAGAAGGAGGAGATCCGAGGTGGAGACGGGGTCGTGCTCAGGCGGCACGGTGGAGGACTCCGTCGAGTTCTCCGGCGAGGGGGAGGCAGTTCAGGCGGGTACAGTGACACTCCGGTGCAGTCATGAGGTCGTCGACGAGGTGGGGATGGCAGGTCATCGGTCGGCTCCTCGAGCGGTGGGGGACTCGACAGTGAAGAATGAAGTCGGGGAAGACGATGGTAGAGTTGGCCGGCTACTTGGGTCCAGCGGAGATGTGACGGCGAGGTGCGGTGCTACTCCGGCGAGACTCCGGCGGGTCGTCGGTTCGAGGAAAGGGTGATGGGTGAACAGGGAATATGGGGGAGAAAGTCGGCTATGTATTTGTTTCTAGGTTTAGTTTTAGGGAAATAAAAGAGAAAAGGAAAAAAGGATTATTTATATGTGTAGGTCTTGGTTTGACCTAAAAATAGACTTGGTCAAATACACTTGGGATTGGGCCTTGTCATGAAGATATTTCAAGGGCCATGATTTAAATGGGTTCAAAAAGAATGGCAAGGATTCAATTGGTTCAAAATAAAGGAGGGTCATGGTTCAAGGAGGTTGGTGTTGAATTACACACTCCCAAAAATTATGAAAAAATATACATGAAGGAGAAATGAGTTTATTCATGTGTCGTGTCCAACGGGGTGGACACCTTAATGCACTTTTGCATAAAAGTGCCCAACAATTGGAAAATTGTACAAGTTGGGTTTATGGATTAATTAATTAAAATAAATGTAATTGGTGTTCTAAAATTTTTTAGAAGTACAAGAAACTGAAATTAGGTGGGACACAAGTGTCATAAATGAAGTAGACTCAGAATAGAATATTTCCCTAATTTGGGTTGCTCAAAATGGGTCGAGATTGTGTCTCCAATTTTGATTGGAACGCACAAAGATGCAAAGTTGAATTTATTCGGAATTAAATAATAACGTCTGCGACGAAAATTGTGCGGCTAAAATAAAGCACAATAGAACATAATTATAAGTTACACAAGGATCAGAATGGAAGGCAGGCATGTCTAGGACAAGGTTGTAAAATTTGTTGGAAGGCAAAGGCTAGGGTAGCGCTCGAAATATCGAAGCAACGGTAAGATGCAACAATGAAATAAAATTACGATAATTTAAATATAATTAAATATTATGCAATCATTTATACATTAATTTATGAAAAGACGAAAATATCCCTAATCTAAAATATGGGGGTGACACCATCATGGTATGGTGGTTCAACCATTGTCCTTGTTTGGTTGTAGGGTTGGACTATTGTGTTATGATAGGCTGTGAACTGAAGCTATGATGCAGATATTGTGGCGTGTCCATGATTAGTGAGTCGTATCCTATCTCGGCGTAGTGCGGCACCTTTTGTCCTTGTTTGGTTGTAGAGGTGTCCTACTGCTTCAATGAAAGGCTATACACTTATAATTATGGTACGGATCCTATTTTATGTACTTTATTGGTTTTGCTTCATTCACTTGTGCTCTTTTGTGGTACTTGCTATCGTATCCTGACCTTGCTGGTTTTGTCTGGCCATGTTTAATAGCAGAGCCCGAGGACCATCCTATATCTGACCGATGATGCGCACCAAGAGGATGCCCGCTGCGGGACTTGTGTGGGTTTCTTCTCCACCACTATGATATGTCATTTTGTTCTACCTTTGGTGTTTAGCTAACGACACTTGTTAGTCGGCAAATATGGATATTTAGTTCTTTTATATAATTGAATATTACTCAGACCGTGACTGACATATGATTATGTACATTTGTCTTTGTACTAGTATATCATCTTTTATAACCAGTTTCATGATCATTTTGATAGAGCGTCGGGGACGCCTTACTACTTTATCTTATATGCTCATTCTTATTGCTTCTTGGTTGATTGATTGAGACATAGATTCTCTAGGAGACCCTAGGAGACTTGACTGTAGTATGCATCCCCTTGTTTAGTGACAACAATGATCGTCATACGATGTTTCATACCCTGTACGAGGAAGTTGGCCATGTCCTTCTCCGTATTCCGGTACTGGGATGTGACACGTTCTAGTTGTTTTCTTTATATAGGTATCAGATTTGTACCTCTTATTTTTTGTGAAGATATTTTGACAAAATTTAATTAAAAATTCAATCAAATTAATGTAATTTTATACCATATTTAATAAAGATATTTTGATAAATGTTATATTTTTATTAATATTTCTCCCACTCAGAATCTCCAATCTAAACAAGAGTTATTAAATACACCATACTTAACTCTCCCTCTAATCCAAGCAAGATTATATGTATTGGCTCTCCTCTAATTTTTTTTTCTCCCTCAATCCAAGTAGACCCCTAACATATATGTATATGTAGAAGCATGAAAAATACGCTGAAAAGCTATACGCAGTATTTTAGTGCTGGGCAGCGTAAAATATGACTTCGGGGCCATCGGCGTACAAACAGAGCTTTTCTGCTGAGCACAGCGTAAAATATAAGCTCAAGGACTATCCGCGTAATGCAGTATGTCCAGGCTGCTTCAGCGTAAAAAGGGTGCTATATCGCCTTTATGGCATAAAACTCATCCGCTTTAATGCAGTATTGAAGTGTACGAGGAACACTTCGTATTCCCCGAAATGAACCAGTCAAATCGTGTAGTGAACCTGACGTCTGACTCCTGACAAAGAGTACTGCACGACTACCCAGACGACGGCAATAATGATGGTGCGGCACAGCAACCCAGACTGTCGTTTAGTGACATTTTCTTGGCGTAAACCGCTTTTACGCATACAAGGGAATACGCTTCCTAGTTTTACACAGGCAGATGTGAGCTGTTTACGCTCCATAGAAGACAAACAGGCTGCCACATCAAAAGTTGCTCTTCGTACAGGGCTCGAGGCACGTCTCTGCATTTAATGCGCAGAATGATGACAGATCCTCGAGCCACGTCTCTGCATTTAATGCACAGAACGGTGGCAGATCTTCGGGACACGCCTCTGCATTTAATGCGCGGAATGGTGACAGATCTTCGAGGCACGTCTCTGCATTTAATACGCGGAATAATGGCAGATCTTTGAGACACGCCTCTGGAATACGCTGCCTAGTTTTACACAGGCAGACGTGAGCTTCTTACGCTCCGTAGAAGACAAACAGACTGCCACGTCAAAAGTTGCTCTTCGTACAGGGCTCGAGGCAAGTCTCTGCATTTAATGCGGGATAAGCTGGCAGATCTTCGGGACACGCCTCTGCATTTAATGCGCAAGATGGGGGCAGATATCTGCATTTAATGCAAGAGATTTGATTATATCTCCAAAAGTCATAATTTCGGCTAAAACGTCCACATCATCACTTTCGCGCGTTACGCCATCAGGCTATTTTCAGCTATGGGAGCACGCTGTATGCTATCTCCTTGGAATACGCCACCAAGCCATTTTCAACTTTGAAAAGCACATTGTACGCTATCTTCCTGCAATACGCCAGCTCAAGCTACATTTGCATTGGTGCGTATTAAGGCTATTTGCTACAGAATTTGTTCAAGGCCTCAGTCAAGGAAGGAGGATCAGCTATCTTCTACGCTAGCTACCTATCTACGCAGCATCAGGCTTCTACGCCTATTCGACTTCTATGCCTACTCGGCTTCTACGTCTACTTGGCTTCTACGCCAGTTTGAAGACTATTTGGCTTCTACGCCAAGGTGACAGTTATTGGCTTCTACGCCAACCTCTTCTACGCGGGGGATAACTACCTACGTGGCTTTTATGCCGTGATCTTTGCAGCAGTTATACGCATTGTCTCTTAATGGGACACGCGTCACACGCTCATTCAAAAGGTTATTTATATGTAGGCAACGGTTATCATAACCATCGCGTAAAAGGTGCTATACTTTCCACTACCCGGCTTCTACGCCGACTGATGGTCACTGTCACTAAAAACCCTATAAATAGAGACCTCTATCTACAGAGGTCCAAGGTCGAAAAACGGAAGGTCAAAGATTCCAAGATCAAAAGGAGAAGGTCAAGGAACTAAGAGTCGAAGAGTCTTTGAGAGAGAAGAATCCAGAGCTCAGGCAAAGAGTAGTGATCGACGACTTTGGCATCGAGCATCCACCCTCTTTTGCAACCTTCGAAGCTGCTTTCTGTCTTCTACGGCACTTCTTCATAATCGTGTGGTCCAAGGGACAAAGTGATCGACTGCATATCAGACTCCTATAGCAATATTTATCCAGATTAAAAATTGTACTCGACATTCTCGTATAGGATTAATTGTACAATCTTGTTTGTAAACCAAAGAGCGGGTTTCGTATAAACCTCGTCCTTATTTCTTTCGTTTATTATCAAACACAAGATGGCGACTCTGCTGGGGACATCTTTCTCTTCCGACGAGAAACCTATTGTTCAACACGATACGGTATCCATGAGATCCGTGAAGAAAACCCTGGTCGTCCAGTTCGACCAGTCTGCCTACGTAGAAATGCTTCGAGCAGGGGGTAGCTCTCACTCTCTCTCTGTCCAAGACAACAGGAAGCTGCGTAAGGTCTGGATGCCCAAGACATCCCCTACCGTTCCTGCCGACTCTTCGATCTCTCCGATCTCTCCAACCAGCCAGGTTGTAGCTGCACAACCTTCGCGCTCCGCGCGTAAAACTCTATCTTCCGTCCGTGACGTGGCAGACAAAACTTCGGACAATGCCTCAGCGCTAGTCCAGAAGTCTATTCCGCGCTCTGCGCGTAAAATTTAGTCTCCCGTCCGTGACGTGGCAGACAAAACTTCGGACAATGCCTCAGCGCTAGTCCAGAAGTCTATTCCGCGCTCTGTACGTAAAATCCAGTCTTCCGTCGATGACGTGGCAGACATAATTTCTGATAATGCCTTAGCGCCAAATCAGAAATTCCAAACGCGCTCCGGGCATAAAAATGCATCTGCCCTCCACGAAAAAGCAGATGATCCCTGCAATCTACGCAAGGGAAAGCAAGTGGCGGACGGCTCAACTTATCAGCCTTTACGCCAGCAAAGAAAGAATCTGCCCGCCCTCCGGATTACGCGAGGAGCTGATGGCCGACTGAGGACCTCCTCAGCTTTACGCCAGCCTGAGCAGAGCTCCAATTTACGCCAGGTGAGGCCCCTCAGCGTAAAGCAGGCTCAGTTTGCGGAAAGACACACTCCTCGGGGATCATCCGCTACCCAGATGGCCAAACTGTTGTACACGGGTGGCACAGGCAGGACTATGGTTCCCAACATCCGCATGCACACTAACGTGAACAGAAGGAACAAGCCATCTTCTTCTTCTTCTCTTGTAAATCCTCCTGACCTGCGTGAGTATCTGATCCAGAAACGCAAGGATAGGGGATCTTCCAGCATGTCTATTATGCCTCCTAGCGAGTACTATTGTAATAGCCATAGGATTGTAGTTAATTATTGCGGTTCTGAAGCAAAACGGTCAGTTTTCGACCGGTTGAACTGTAAACTCCCTTACCCAAAATAGATAATTTGTGTATATTTTATATTATTATATTTATTATAGATGTTGAATTTATTTAGAGTATTCTCTTAGTTAATTAGAAAATAAATTTTCTAATAGTATATTTACTTATATAAATATTTATTTTTAGGCTATTTTAGATTATTGAGATTTTTCCATAATTTTTAGTTAATTAAAAACTAGTAACACTAATTTTCTAGGACTTTGAAGAATTTATTTTATGTTCAAACTTAATTAAAAATATTCCAAAATTTTATTTTAGGTTCTAAATAGTCAAATATATTTTCTAGAATTTTTTGGGAATTTTCTGAATACTTGTAGTATTTATTGGGAGTTATTTAGACTAATAACTAATTTTTAGGACTTGTAGAATTTATTGTGCAAGCCCAGGAATATAGAATGGACCCACGTTATTTTCTAGGGTTTATAATATTATTATATATTTTTTGGAATTATTTCAGAATTTTTGGAATAATGTTAGTATTTATTTTTAGTTAAATGGATAAAACTAATGTTTAGAGCTTCTACTAATTATAGTAGTAAACTTATGAATATAAAATTATCCCAAATATTTTTTTAGGGTTTATAGGTTCAAAATATATTTTATGTAATTTTTCCAGATTTTTATGATTATTTTTAATATTTATTTGGAGTTATTTAGATTTAAAATGACTTAAATAATGTCTTGATAAAGGCAAATCAAATACAAGTAATATAACCAAAATTATCCAATCAAATCATGACATGTGTCACCCTCCTATCAACTTTCATTCAGCCGCTCAATCCCTATATATATATAATATAATAACCCTAATTATCCCATTATTTTTAGAGAGAGAGAGATTTTGTAGAAATGTCATCTAGGGTTCCTTCATCTTCCAGAAGCCATTGCGCATAGCTCCGGACTCCAAACGAGGCCTAGTTTCTTGTGTTAGAAAGATATTGAGGTTAAATTTTGATTATATAATTTTTTTTACGATATTATGAGTATTAAATTCTGGAAAATTCGTAGAGCACAACATGTCCGAAAATAGACGTGTTTCGATGTTTTTGCGATTCCGGGAGAACCAGGAATCAGAATCATGAACCGTATAAAGTTTTGGAAAGCTAATGTCGAGATCATTAACATATTTTTTTTTCAGAATTTAATTCGAAGTATTTATATACTGTTAATTCTGTAGAACTTCTAGGTTAGAATTTAACCATCGGTACACAATACAAAATTTGTATATGCCCTAATTCCCAAACAAATTTGAATTTGGATGATCCATAAATTCTAGCATATTTTTGACGCTGAAATCTACAAGAAATCATGCATGAAAGTTGAGTTTGTGTAGTTGACTTTTCGGTCAACATATCGCCTCGATTTGCGTGCCATGAGTCTCGAGTTGATAAAATTTAGTTTCTTTGGACAAAATTTAGGAATTAACATAAAAATTAGAATAATAAGATTAAAATAAGATTTTAGAGTAATTATTCTAGAATTAAATAAATTAAAATAAATTATCTTTTGACGTGATAAATTTGTAATACATAGGCTATTTGGACTGTGACTTGGACTCTGATTCATACCAGCAGCAGGACCCCAGGCAAGATACCTTGCCAAATTGCTTACAGTATTTTGCATGCTTAGTATATTTCTGTATATTTATTGTATTTCTATTTATTCTTGCATGTGTAGTTTTCTTTCAGTCATTACTATGTATTAGATATGTTGACACACACATGGCACTTAGTATCATAGAGGACAATCATTAGGCGTATGGGCTTTTAACCACTCTGGTAACACCATAGTCACTAGCACGCACTATGGTGGGTCGTGTCCGATAGTCGCTACCCCCGAGGTATGTCGATTGATGGAGTCCGAGGGTCGCTACCCCAGAGGTATGTCGGCTGATGATATCCACTGACGAGCGTGAGGTTGTGAGGATTAGATCGAGTAGCCTACCCTTGCCAATACGTTGAAAAGTTATCCTCATTTGTATTCATATAGATGGTCTTGTACAGCGTACTTATTTATTTTTAAATAATATGCATGTTTACTATATTCAAGTTGGCTCGTATTTTCTGTATCTTGTTACGTCCCTCTGAGGACCTGGTCCTCTGCCAGGTGTATCTGTTCTTGAGTAATTGCAGGAGCGCAGATTTGGATGATTACTTGTGTTGCGAGGATGTCTTCTCTTCGAGCCCATGGTCGTTAGCTGGTATTCCTATATTGTATTTGTTGTATTGTACTTTTCCATTCGAGTTGGTAGTGGATTTATTTCCATCCAACTATCATCCTTAGATACTTCTTATTGAGATCTAGTTTCATAGATACTGGTTATTTATTTCTATATGATTTTGGTGGATGAGATTTAGATTTTATCCTGTGACTTGTATTACATTTTATACCACTTGTGGATTTGATATTCATATTACAGCGTACGTATGGATTTGGTTTTCATATATTAGAGTTACCATATCCATGCGGCTGGCATGCTTACGTGTCCTAATCCTACGTATTTTGGAACTGGGGCGTGACATATTTTTGTGGTGGCCCATGCAAGTCGAGAGCATATTGTCTCGGTTACGTTACTGTACCGAACAAGCCTGCACCTAGGACTAGAGTATAGGATCTCATCCACAATTGACTATGACTCATCTTTCTTCTAATCTATTTTATTTGAATAATTGCATCCTGCTTGATTCCTGTACTCCCATAATAGTTCCTTTAGTATAGTCTCTCCTAGAATATAGAAGTTCTTGTTGTTAGATGATAAGTAGGGTAACCTTCCTATTAAGAGTACAACTAGAGTGCTGACACACCACTAAATTTAGGATGTCTAGTGAACCCTAGAATTCCTTATCTCTAGAATTGGTTTATCATTACCCCCTGATGTGTTATGAGGACTTGAGAGTAGTATAGACACTACTAGAGTTAGTTAGAAGTTTACCATTATGGTTGCCCCTAGCATTGAGAAACTAATAGAAAACCAAAGTGAATATTAGGACTGAACCTAACCCACGCTGTTAGATGAGTATTGGAGAACCATAAATTTAGATTCTTGTCTTGAGATAAGCAGACAGTACCTTATAAAACCAAAAGCAATGCATAGAATATTTTCCTAATCATACCTCAAACACAGAGACTAGCATACCCCTTTCCCTTGGAAAACCATGATGCTATCTAGAGCCACTCTATTTTCATATATTGTTCTCCTGTGACCATAGCGTTCGCTAATTGTGCGACGACCAAAATTACGTTCTTCTTTTCTTTATCTTTCAACTCGTGCCACCTGACACTTCTGATAGTAGGCCAAGTAATTTATTTCTTTGTTAAGGACACATAGTTTGCTAGGATTATAGTTGTAATCTTGAATTTTGAAATTGTGTGCTTAGTAGTTAGAACTTGATAGTTAAGTTATTCTTGTAGATTGAGACCTGGTGCTTATCCCTTAGTTTTAAATTGCATAACTTGTACCACACCTCAATACGAGTTATATTCCCTTTCCTTTGAGGCCAGTAACTGTTCCATTCTTACTATTGACACTTGCACTATGACTAAGAGTTAAAACGACCATGACCTATGTAATATAAGAGGATACCCTAACAAGTACCAAGACCTCTTCTCGAAGACCTTAACAGGAGCTTCTACGGTACCCTTAAGACTGTCACAGTATTAGTTTATTATTTTAAGTTGGATAGTATACCTCACAACCTAGTATCACATAGTATTTTAACCTATTATTGAAGTGCGATTGAACAACATTAATTGTATACTAGCATAAGATGACAGTGGTTATTCAGACAATAGAAGTTAGAGCTCCTTGCCCACATTTGGTCGACTAGCGACATAGACAAGGAGGTTGTATGATAACTGTAGGGATTATAGAGTCTTTTATTATTGTTGCTTAGTTGTTTTATTTTGTAAACTTGAATTAATTTGTACCTCCTTTCATCATCATCTAGCGTACTTATATTTGCTGTACTACCTTGACTTATGCTGCTATTATAGCCTAGTTTTGCAAGCTTACTCTTTTATCGAGCTTGATCATGAGATATGTATTATTGGGGACGCCTACTAATACATTTCAGAATCAGTGTATTAAGGTCTAGCTAACCTCAGTGCGCTTGATTCGCCCTTTGTAATACTACTTTACGTAGATTGAGATATGTAGTGATTGGTAGACGAATATACTTGCCCCTAGATATGTCTGAGCGGATCGTATCAGTTATATAACTGTACTAATATGAGCATGTGAACAAAGAATTACCAAAATAGGATTTCAATCCACAACTGCTTTGATAATTCCCATTTGAATTCCTTAAACTCCTTGATCCCGATACTTCTATTCTATTACCTCACCCTTGAACTATTTATTATTGGTCTCCGTCTTCCCTTATTTCGGAAAGACGAAACCTCGTGCTTGGTATAAGTTTAATACACAGAGAGTACTAGATATACCCCGTAGGCCAATCACATACTTGAGGATTATTCTTTTGTAATTAAGGACATATCATATATGATATAATCGGCGTTAAAGTTTTGAGGATTGAATGACATGAGTAAATAAATTAAGGAATATTTTTCTTAAAGTATATAGCCTTCTGTGATAGATGGATAAATTCTAAGATGGGTAGCAGTGCATTGCCAACTTGAGAGGAATTTCTTTTAGATTGTGATCAAGTAAGATTAGATTGAAAGATTCAAGTCATTTTAATTTTGAGAAATTCTAAAAGAAGGATTAAGATAATGAGGATTTAACGAATTTTAAAATCTTGATATTGCGGACCAAATATTTATACTTTGAGCACATGATTTAAATTTTGAATATTGAAGGATGAATCATCAATTTAAAATTTTGAGGATAAATATAGAATTTTAGACTTGAACAATTGGTGAATTAGATTTTAATTTTACAATTTGATGATTTGAATTAAAAGTTTAATTTTGATTATTGGGTCACCTATTTGAAATATTGAGGATGTAAATTGAGTTTAAATATTTGAAGAGTACAAAATTCTTAATTTGAGAATAGGAATAAGATTTGATTAGAATCGTTTATTTTTCAAAGTCTAGAGGAGATTATGATAGTTGGAAATGGTGATATAAATTTTGATGTAGGATATCATATAGACTTGAGTTAGATTTGAATGTTGATTATTTAAAAAAAAAAATCGAGAAGAGATTACGACAGGTTGAATTTTGATTTAAACAGTAGTTATCTTAATTTTTAAGTGATCGCGATAGATTTGAATAGATTTTGTTATTTAAATTTTTGGAAGAGATTGCGATTGACGTACCTTATGTACGAATGTGAAGGATTTAACAAATTATGCCTTATTTTAATTTCGAGGACGAAATTATTTTAAGTTGGGTAGATTGTAAACTCCCTCACCCAAAATAGATAATTTGTGTATATTTTATATTATTATATTTATTATAGATGTTGAATTTATTTAGAGTATTCTCTTAGTTAATTAGAAAATAAATTTTCTAATAGTATATTTACTTATATAAATATTTATTTAGAATTATTTTTAGGCTATTTTAGATTATTGAGATTTTTCCATAATTTTTAGTTAATTAAAAACTAGTAACACTAATTTTCTAGGACTTTGAAGAATTTATTTTATGTTCAAACTTAATTAAAAATATTCCAAAATTTTATTTTAGGTTCTAAATAGTCAAATATATTTTCTAGAATTTTCTGGGAATTTTCTGAATACTTGTAGTATTTATTGGGAGTTATTTTGACTAATAACTAATTTTTAGGACTTGTAGAATTTATTGTACAAGCCCAGGAATATAGAATGGACCCACGTTATTTTTTAGGGTTTATAATATTATTATATATTTTCTGGAATTATTTCAGAATTTTTGAAATAATGTTAGTATTTATTTTTAGTTAAATGGATAAAACTAATGTTTAGAGCTTCTACTAATTATAGTAGTAAACTTATGAATATAAAATTATCCCAAATATTTTTTTAGGGTTTATAGGTTCAAAATATATTTTATGTAATTTTTTTCAGATTTTTTAGATTATTTTTAATATTTATTTGGAGTTATTTAGATTTAAAATGACTTAAATAATGTCTTGATAAAGGCAAATAAAAAATAAGTAATATAACCAAAACCATCCAATCAAATCATATATCAACTTTCATTCAGCCGCTCAATCCCTATATATATATAATATAATAACCCTAATTATCCCATTATTTTTAGAGAGAGAGAGATTTTGTAGAATTGTCATCTAGGGTTCCTTCACCTTCCAGAAGCCATTGCGCATAGCTCCGGACTCTAAACGAGGTCTAATTTCTTGCGTTAGAAAGATATTGAGGTTAGATTTCTGATTATATAATTTTTTTATGATATTATGAGTATTAAATTCTGGAAAATTCGTAGAGCACAGCATATCCGAAAATAGACGTGTTTCGATGTTTTTGCGATTCCGGGAGAACCAGAAATCAGAATCATGAACCGTATAAAGTTTTGGAAAGCTAATGTCGAGATCATTGACATATATTTTTTTCAGAATTTAATTCGAAGTATTTATATACTGTTAATTCTGTAGAACTTCTAGGTTAGAATTTAACCATCGGTGCACAATACAAAATTTGTATGTGCCATAATTCCCAAACGAATTTGAATTTGGATGAGCCGTAAATTCTAGCATATTTTTGACGCTGAAATCTACAGGAAATCATGCATGAAAGTTGAGTTTGTGTCGGTTGACTTTTCGGTCAACAGATCGCCTCGATTTGCGTGTCATGAGTCTCGAGTTGATAAAATTCAGTTTCTTTGGACAAAATTTAGGAATTAACATAAAAATCAGAATAATAAGATTAAAATAAGATTTTAGAGTAATTATTCCAGAATTAAATAAATTAAAATAAATTATCTTTTGACGTGATAAATTTGTAATACATAGGCTATTTGGACTGTGACTTGGACTCTGATTCATACCAGCAGCAGGACCCCAGGCAAGATACCTTGCCAAATTGCTTACAGTATTTTGCATGCTTAGTATATTTTTGTATATTTATTGTATTTCTATTTATTCTTGCATGTGTAGTTTTCTTTCAGTCATTACTATGTATTAGATATATTGACACACACATGGCACTTAGTATCATAGAGGACAATCATTAGGCGTATGTGCTTTTAACCACTCTGGTAACACCGTAGTCACTAGCACACACTATGGTAGGTCGTGTCCGATAGTCGCTACCCCCGAGGTATGTCGATTGATTGAGTCCGAGGGTCGCTACCCCAGAGGTATGTCGGCTGATGATGTCCACTGACGAGCGTGAGGTTGTGAGGATTAGATCGAGTAGCCTACCCTTGCCCATACGTCGAAAAGTTGTCCTCATTTGCATTCATATAGATGGTCTTGTACAGCGTACTTATTTATTTTCAAATAATATGCATGTTTACTGTATTCAAGTTGGCTCGTATTTTCTGTATCTTGTTACGTCCCTCTGAGGACCTGGTCCTCTGCCAGGTGTATCTGTTCTTGAGTAATTGCAGGAGCGCAGATTTGGATGATTACTTGTGTTGCGAGGATGTCTTCTCTTCGAGCCCATGGTCGTTAGCTGGTATTCCTATATTGTATTTGTTGTATTGTACTTTTCCATTCGAGTTGGTAGTAGATTTATTTCCATCCAACTATCATCCTTAGATACTTCTTATTGAGATCTAGTTTCATAGATACTAGTTATTTATTTCTATATGATTTTGGTGGATGAGATTTAGATTTTACCCTGTGACTTGTATTACATTTTATACCACTTGTGGATTTGATATTCATATTACAGCGTATGTATGGATTTTGTTTTCATATATTGGAGTTGCCATATCCATGCGGCTGGCATGCTTACGTGTCCTAATCCTATGTATTTTGGAACTGGGGCGTGACATGAACTACTCTCTATCTTTCCAAGAAGAAGAGCCCATATAAGCATCAATAAATATGGCTTCACACGTACCTAGAGGAAGGTCGAACTCAAGATGTCCAAGCCAAAGGAGGTTCAACAAGCTCCTTAAGAACGCTGAAGCTGGGGTGTTCCAAAATACCCGTTCGAGGTCGCGACAACCGGCTTCGAACTCTTCTGATTTCGATGCTGGGGGTCGCCAGTCTCCCGAATCAGATGCTGAAAGTATAGAGTCAACTTCTACAGAGACCTATACTAATCCTTCAATGACACCCAGGGAGATGGGAGTTTATGCCATTGGAGATGAACACGAGGAAGCTTCCCCGTCAGGGAGCACTTAGCAACGCATTACTGTACTGGAGACATCTCTGAAAGAGATACAATCCATGATAAAGAACATGCACCAGATGATGCTGACTCAACACACAGCTGCTATGGCTCAAGCATCGGTCCCTCCAACTCAAATACGTGTGGGGGTGGACTTACCACCATCCAACGCGATCCAAGTGCCTGCTCTAGATCAGGAATCAGCAGTTCCTCCGTTTCCTCATTCGGAGAACGTATTACCTCCTGTTGGAGTCGCGATACAACCGATTCCTCGCCACTCCGTGGTCCCGCTACCGGCTGAAAATCCGATGCAGGCAGTATGGGAGTTGAAAGTCCAATTTGATGCCTTGAAGCACAAAGATCAGCTCAAGAAATTGGGAATCAACCAGCCTTACCCGGCTAGCTGGAAAGAGGCCCATTTCCCTCCTAAATACAAACCGTAGGCTATGGCCTTTTTCGAGGGAAAAACGTCACCGAGTCAGTACATGAACTACTTCAGTATGATGACGGTGTTATTACAAGGGAATGACGCCCTCCTCACTCGGGTGTTCAAGGGTTGTCTCTCGGGAGTGGCTTATCAGTGGTACCGTAGCCTGGCAGACAACTGTATTACTTCTTTTGAAGACTTCAAGGCTTTATTCTTCGCACGATTCTATGAGGGAGGGTTGGACATGTTTATGTCCTCTCTCATCGAAGTGAAGCAGAAGGAAAAAGAGAACGTTCGTACTTTCATCGAACGTTTTCGTCAAACCATTTTGCAAATGCCTCCCGGAGTTCCAGACTCGACATTGGTAGACATTTGCAGGAAGAACCTTCTTCCCGTGATCTCGGTGTTCACCGGACCATATCAGTTCCATGATTGGCCCTCGTTCATCATCTTAGCGCTAGCCGTTGAGGACAACAATCAGAAGGCGCGCGATAATGGCATCATGATCTCTGCCACTGATAGAGGCAAGAGGTTATCATCCAACAACGACCATTCTTGTGGTTCCAAAGGAAAAGGAGCTCTGGCAATCAATACGTCCAGGCAAAAGACTACGACAACCACATAGACGAAACCTGAGACTTTCAGGCCCATTGAAGTGTACTCTTTCGACGACGACGATATTTCGAGCATATTCGAGTATCTCGTCAAAAGCGGCAAGATTACCCTTCCTGAGGAGAAGCGACCTAATAAAGTTGGCAGTACTAACGACCCCAAGTATTGCATCTTCCATAGATACATACACCACCCTACAAAGGCGTGTTATGTACTGAAGAGGAAGATCCAGGAGCTGATCGATGCTAAGGCCATCACTCTGCACAACAGCGAGAAAACGATCACATCCAACATGATCTCTCTGCAATTTGGCAATCTGCCTCCCCAAGAAGTCCCGGACGGTGTTACACCTATTTCGTGGACAACGACGAACATCGTTAATCTTCCTCCAGCTAGGGGTCAAAATCATGACTTGGTACCCTTAACTACCCAGCGAGGCAAGATTATGTGGGTTCATCCAGATCTGGTGTCAGAAATCGAGGAAGAGACTCAAGATGCTAAAGCTAAGTCTAAGAAGGACTCAAAGCGCAAACCATGTCACATGATTTTGGTACACTCGGCATCAGAAGACAAGGTTTTGGCTACTGGAACCCGCTCAGGGAAAGCCTACCTCAAAGACTATGGAGCAAGTCAGGAAGATGCATCGACAGACGCCTCAGCTGCCAAGCCTTCAGAACCAGAACCCGCTATACCAGAGACCGGTCCTTCGAGACCAACTTCGGCGGACAAGGGGAAGCAAAAGGAAGTGCGCTTCGATTAAATTTTGAAAAATATTCAAAACAAAGGTTTGGAGAAGCCAAACAACTTCGACATCCTGGCCCAATTGGCTAATACACCAGCCAGGTTGTCCATCTTCGAACTACTCAGGCTCTCTCAAGACACTCGTCAAGCCCTGAGTGAAGCATTAATGCAGGCGGATGCATACTTGACCCAGCTCAAGTCCCCTGACGAAGAACCCATGGCATGTCCTCAATGCCACAATGTGATGGAGGTGGTCCCGAATATCACTTTCACTCAAGATGACATGTTGTTAAAGCATAACAGGCATGACAAACCCCTCTATTACACCGGGTATATCGGTTCCATGAAGTTCGACCGGATTCACATAGATCCGGGATCATCAATCAGCATCATTCCTCATAGTCTGCTCAGACCGCTGAGGATTCCTACTAGCGAATTGGCATACACCACCACTACAATCGTGGGTTTCAACGCCAGAAAAAGTAAGCCGTTGGGGAAATTCGCCTGAGGATCCAGATTGGCGACCTCAGATCAGTGGCTACATGTTATGTCATTGATTCAGAGGTGTCCTACAATATTCTGCTGGGTAGACCTTGGATCCACGACCACAACATCGTTCCTTCGACTCTACATTAATGCTTTAAATATATAGATGCCCAAGGAACAGTACAAACGGAGTTTGCTGACCTGAACCCGTTTAAAGGAGTAGAATCCTACTACTCTGATGCCATATTATAAAATCAAGACTACATGGAGGAGGTGTCAGGCGAAGCAGAGAAGGAATCCCACCGGGAGCCAGAAGAACCCTCTGCCAAGCAACCTCTGTCAATCAAGGTGAAAGGGCGAACTACTAGTCCAAAATCCATGGAGCCTATGTCTATCCACCTGAACAAAACCTGAACAGGAAGAGGGGATGATCCTCTAGTGATCACTTTGAACCAGAAATCTCCACCCTTGGCCATCAACCTTCGGCGCAGCAAGCAGCCGATTGATATAAATACAACCGGGAACGTGGTTTCGGATGATAATAATACAGATCCTCTTTTCCAGTACATTGATGCTCAAATTCCGAATCAGGAATCCTCTCCCCATGATGATATAGAACCTATAGCACAAAAAATCTTGGAAGCTATAGATGTGGGAAGTAGCGTCATCATCCAATGTCACTACGACATATGGACCACATGAGGATTGTATCTTCATTGTCCCACCTACTTGCAGCAGTCAGTATTCAATAGTCTTCGGCCGCATGCGCAACGAACCGACTGTACAAGAAGATTCTTTCGACGACGATGTTGGTAAAATGCAGGTTCACAGATACAGCCCGCAAGCTTTGAAGATCATGCAATGTATGGGTTATGACTTAAAGCTGGAACCAGGTCTCAACTACGGGAAAGGCAGACGAATACCGCTGCACGGTGATCCCTACTGACAACGAACTCATTTCGGGTTAGGGTATACCACCTCCCTTGCAACTTTAGAGTCAAACGAGGATATCTTTTTCTCTTTTCAGAATGGCTCGTCGTCCTCCGACTCGTCTGATGCTCTCAAACAAACATTATCAGTGAATATGGTAGTGGCAGATTCTTTCGAAGTAGACGAACAAGAATCCGAACCATTTGAGAATGACTCTTGGGCTCAACAAATGGATACAAAATGAGAATTCCGGTTCGAGCAGAGAGAACCTCCCACTGAAGATGAAGTTATCCGAATCGATGTTGGGGATGAACTTTCGCCAAAGCCGATATTTATCAGTAACAATCTTTCCGAAGAAGAAAGGAAAGAAATTATCCAGCTGATAAAAGAATATATCGACGTCTTTGCGTAGAATTATGAGGATATGCCAGGTCTTGATCCAAAGGTGGCTACTCATAAACTCAATATATTGCCCGATTCGAAGCCTGTGAAGCAGCACCAACGCCGGTTTCGTCCGGATATGATGGACGCCATTGAAGCTGAAATCAAGAAGTTGATAGCCTGCGGTTTCATCCGGGAAGAACAACATCCTGACTGGGTCGCCAACGTTGTCCCGGTCATGAAGAAAAATAGGAAAGTACGTGTCTGCATCGATTACCGAGATCTGAACGCAGCCTGCCCCAAGGATGAGTTTCCTCTTCCCATTACAGACGTCATGATTGACAATACATACAGTTTTGAACGCATGTCTTTCATGGACGGATTTTCAGGATACAATCAAATCAAGATGCATCCTGAAGACGAGAAACATACTGCTGTAGAAGCATGAAAAATATGCTGGGAAAAGCTATACAGCCTCTTGATACAGAGCAGCGTAAGCCGAGGCCTTCAGAGCCATCAGGCGTACGACAGAGTTTTCTCCGCTAAAATACAGCGTAAAGAATAAAGCTCAAAGGACCATCCGCATAAGTGCAGTACGTCCAAGCCGCTCCAGCGTGAAACAGAGTTCTTCATCGCCTCCATGGCGTAAAACTCAACCGCTCTCAAAGCAGCGTGATAGCGTACGAGAAATGCTTCATCTTCCCCAAAATGAACCTGTCAAGTCACGCAGTGAATCTGACCTCTGACTCCTGACAAAAGGTGATGCACGGCTACCCAGACGATGGCTGGAAACGATGGCAGACCTCTCGGGACGCATCCCACAGTATGATGGCGGATCTCACCATTTAATGCAGAGGATTTGGTAAAATATCACCAAACCGTCGTTTACCGGAGTCCCCTCAGCATAAACCGCTCTTTTGCGTATAAGGGAATACGCCGCCCTGTTTTACACAGGCAAACATGAGCTGTTTTACGCTCCGCAGCAGACAAACCGCCTGCCACGTCAAAAGCTGCACTTCGTACGGGATTCGAGGCACGTCTCCACGTCTAATTGCACAGGGCGGTGATAGTTTCTCTCAAGACACATCTCTGCGATGGGTGCACAGAAGGCCTGCAGACCTTCGAAACACGCCTCCGCATTTTATGCATAAGGTGATGGAAAATCTCTGTAAGAGATTTGGTTATATCTTTAAAAGCCGTAATTCCAGCTAAGGCGTCCACATCAGCACGGTGTGCAGCGGCTTCTATGCCCATTCAGGATCTGTGCTCAAGCGGCTTCTACGCCCATTCTGGCACGATATGCAGCGGCCTCTACGCCCATTCAGGATCTGTGCTCATGCGGCTTCCACGCCCACTCAGTCTCTACGACTACTCGACTTCCACGCCCACTCAGTCTCTACGACTACTCGGCTTCCACGCCTGTTCGGCTTCTATGCCTATTCGGCTTCTATGCCTGCTCGACTTCCATGCCTGTTCGGCTTCTATGCCTACTTGGCTTCTATGCCATGGTGACGGACATTTGGCTTCTACGCCAACCTCTTCTACACAATGGATACCTACCCGCGTGGCTTTTACGCCATGATCTTAGTAGCAACCGTACGTGTTGTGTCCCCTTAGTTGGACCCACGTCAACCGCTCAGTCAAAAGATCATTTATACGTAGGCATTGGTTACTTTAACCGTTGTGTAAAAGGGTGCTGTACTTTCCACTCTTCGGTTGCTACACCAACGGAGTGGTCACTATCACCAAAGACTCTATAAATAGAGGCCCCTGTCAATGGGGAACAAGGTCAAAGAAAATTGGTCAAGAAACCGATATCAGATCCCAGGTCGGAAAATTCGGTCAAGAGTACCAATACCAGATCCAAGTTTGACAGTCGAAGAAGATCGAACAAGGAGGAGAGAGAGAGAGAGAGAGAGAGCCCGGAGATCAGGCAAAGAGCGGGGATCGACGACTTCGGCATCGTGCATCCACCCTCTCCTGCAACCTTCGAAGCTGCTACCTGTCTTCCACGGCACTTCTTCAACATCGCGTGGTCCAAGGGCTAAAGTGATCGACCGCAGATCAGACACCTATAGCAATTTATACCCAGATTAAATAAATTGTACTCCCACATCCTCGTATTGGAGTACATTGTACAAGTTTGTTTGTAAACCAAAGGGCGCGGGTTTCGTACAAACCCCGTCATTGAAATACACTTTCATTCTTTCGTTTAATACCACAAACAAGATGGCGACTCTGCTGGGGACGTCTTTCTCTTCTGACGAGGAAGTAATTGCTCAACGCGATGCAGTATCTATAGGAACCGTGAAGAAGACGCTGGTAGTTCATTTTGACCAGTCTGCTTACGAAGACATGCTTCGAACCGGGGGTAGCTCTCACTCTCTCTCCGTCCAAGACAACAGGAAGCTGCAAAAAGTGTGGATGCCCAAGACATCCTCAACCATTCCTATGGACTCTCCGATCTCTCCGATCTCTCCGACCAATGAGGTGGTAGCATCGCTCCCTCCATGCCCTGTACGTAAAATTTAGTCTCCCACTACGCGCGGTACAGACAAAACTTTGGGCAAGGCCTCTGCGCTAACCCAGAAGTATCCACTGCGCTCTACGCGTAGGAACCAGTCTCCCGCTACGCGCGGTACAGACAAAACTTTGGGCAAAGCCTCTGCGCTAACCCAGAAGTATCCACTGCGCTCTACGCGTAGGAACCAGTCTCCCGCTATGTGCGGTACAGACAAAACTTCGGGCAAGGCCTCTGCGCTAACCCAGAAGTATCTACTGCGCTCTACGCGTAGGAACCAGTCTCCCGCTACGCGCGGTACAGACAAAACTTCCGATGGTGCCTCAATGCCAAATCGGAGGTACAGATCACGCTCCACGCGCGAAACAATATCTGACTTCTACGGAAAAACAGATGAGCACGGTGATCTCCGCGAGGGGAAGCAAGCAGGCGAATATTTAACCTCTTGGCCTTTACGCCAGCAAAAGAACAATCTGCCTACCCTCCGGATTATGCGAGAAGCCGATGGCCGACTGAGGACCTCTTCAGCTTTACGCCAGTCTGAGCGAATATCCAAATTACGCCAGGCGAAGTCCCGCGGCGTAAAGCAAGCTTCGGTTGCTACTCCTGACCTACGCGAATGCCTAGTCCAGAAGCGTAAGGAGAGGGGATCTTCCAATATGTCTATTACGCCCCCCAGAGAGCAATATTGTAATAGTCATAAGATTGTGATTGACTACTGCTGTTCTAAAGCAAAATGATCGGTCTTCGACCGATTGAGCTACTCTCAGTCTTTTCCAGAAGAAGAGCACACATATGCGTCCGTGAACATGGCTTCACGCATACCCAGAAGAAGGTCGAGCTCGAGACGTCATCCCTCTGGGCCTCCGAGCTGAAGAAGATTCGAAGACCTCCTTTGGAGCACTGAAGCTGGGGTGTTCCAAAACACCCGAGCAAGGTCACAGCAACCAGCTCCGTACTCGTCTGATTCTGACGCTGGGGGTCGCCAATCTCCCAGAACAGATGCTGAGAGTGTAGAGTCGACTTCTGCGGTGACCTATACTAATCCTTCGATGACGCCCAGGGAAGTGGGAGCTTACGCCATTGAAGAAGAACGTGAGGAGGCTTCAGGAA
This sequence comes from Iris macrosiphon, assembly GCA_036927795.1. Lineage (NCBI taxonomy): Eukaryota > Viridiplantae > Streptophyta > Magnoliopsida > Asparagales > Iridaceae > Iris > Iris macrosiphon. The sequence goes on along the minus strand of JAYESA010000008.1, from coordinate 120,877,977 downwards.
ACGCGGAACAACGCATCACTGTACTAGAGACATCTTTGAAGCAAATGTAATCCGTAATGGAGAACATGCACCAGATGATGCTAACTCAGCACGCGACTGCCATGGCTCAAGCGTCGGTCCCGCTAACTCAGATACGTATAGGGGTGGACTTACCACCATCCGACCCAAGACAAGAACCTGCTCTAGATCAAGAGTCAGCAGTCCCTCCGCTTCCAACTGAGAATCCGATGCAGGCAGTACGGGAGTTGAAAGCCCAGTTTGACACCTTGAGGCACAAAGATCAGCTCAAGAAACTGGGAATCAACTAGCCTTACCCGGCTATCTGGGAAGAAGTCCCTTTTCCTCCGAAGTACAAACCTCAGACCATGGCTCTGTTCGAAGGAAAAACATCACCAAGTCAATACATAAACTATTTCAGTATGATGACGGTGTTGCTATAAGGGAACGACGCCCTCCTCACTCGGGTGTTCAAGGTCTGCCTCTCAGGAGTAGCCTATCAATGGTACCGTAGCTTGGCGGACAACTGCATTACTTCCTTCGAAGACTTCAAAGCGCTATTCTTCACACGATTCTACGAGGGTGGAATGGACATGTCTATGTCCTCCCTCATTGAAATCAAGCAAAGGGAAAAGGAGGACGTTCGCACCTTCGTCGAACGTTTTCGTCAGGCCACCTTACAAATGCCTCCAGGAGTTCCAGACTCGGCGTTAGTAGATATTTGCAGGAAGAACCTCCTTCCTATAGTCTCGGTGTTCACAGGACCATATCAGTTCCATGAGTGGCCCTCGTTCATCGTCTCGGCAGTGGCCGCCGAAGACAACAGTCGCAAGGCGCGCGACAACGGCATCATGATCTCCGCCTCCGACAGAAGCAAAAGGCCATCTCTCAGCGGCGACCATCCTCGTAGCTCCAAGGGAAAAGAAGCTCTAACAGTCAATACGTCCAGACAAAAGACGACAGCGACCACGCAGACAAAGCCCGGGACTTCCAGGCCCGTCGAGGTCTACTCTTTCAACGACGACGATATCCCTAGTATATTTGAGTGTCTCGTCAAAAGTGGCAAGATCACCCTGCCGGAGCTAAGGCGGCCCCAAGAGGTCGGCAGTACCGACGACCCCAAATACTGCATCTTCCACAGATACGTACACCACCCAACAAAGATGTGTTACGTACTGAAGAGGAAGATCCAGGGGTTGATCGATGATAAGGCCATCACCCTGCACGACACCGAGAAAACGGTCACAGCCAACATGATCTCTCTGCGGTTCGGCGATCTGCCTCCCCAAGAAGTCATGGGCGGTATCATGCCCATTTTCCGAGCCACAATGGACATCGTCAATCTCCCTCCGGCTAGGGATCAAAATCAAAACCTGGTACCCCTGACCACCCGTCAGGGCGAGATTATGTGGGTTCATCCAGATTTGGTGTCAGAGCTCGAGGAAGAGACTAAAACTACATCCAGGAGGAGCCCAAAGTGCAAACCATGCCATATGGTCACAAATTCTTCGCCATCAGACGAAGATGAGGTACTTGCTGCAACCCGGTCAGGGAGAGCCTACCTCAACGACTACGGAGCAAGTCAGGAGGATATACCGGCAGACGTTTCAACTGCCAAACCTGCAGGGCCAAGCCCCGTCATACCGGAAGCCAACCCTTCAAAACCGACACCGGCGGACAAAGGAAAACAAAGAGAAGTGCGCTTCGATAAACTTGTGAAAAACATTCCAAACAAAGATTTTGAGAAGCCGTATAACTTTGACATCCTAGCCCAACTGGCTAATACGCCGGCCAGGCTCTCCATCTTCGAGCTACTCAGGCTCTCCCAAGACACTCGTCTAGCCCTGAGTGAAGCACTGATGCAGGCGAAGGCATGCTTGACCCAGCTCAAATCTCCCGACGAAGAACCAGTGGCGTGCCCTCAATGCCACAGTGTGATGGAGGTGATCCCAAATATCACCTTCACCCAAAACGACATGCTGTTAAAACATAACAGGCATGACAGACCCCTCTATTACATCGGGTACATCGGTTCCATGGAGGTTGATCGGATTCACATAGATCCGGGATCATCGATCAGCATCATCCCGCACAGTCTGCTCAGACCTTTGAGGATTCCTACCAGCGAACTGGCTTACACCTCCACTACAATCATGGGATTCAACGCCGAAAGAAGTAAGCCGTTAGGGAAGGTTCACCTGAGGATCCAGATTGGCAACCTCAGATCGGTAGCCACATGTTACGTGATCGATTCAGAGGTATCCTACAACATCTTGCTGGGAAGACCGTGGATCCACGATCACAACATTGTTCCTTCAACTCTACATCAATGTCTTAAATATGTAGACCCCCAAGGGATGGTACAAACGGAGGTGGCCGACCTAAACCCATTTAAAGGAGTAGAGTCCTACTATTCCGACGCCGTGTTGTACTCGCAGGACCACACGGAAGAAGTGGCGGGCAAGACTGAGAAGGAATCCCACCGGGAGCCAGGAGAACCCTCTGCCGCACTACCGTTGTCGATCAGAGTGAAAGGACGAACCACTCGTCCAAAAGCCATAGAGCCTATGGCTATTCACCTGAACAGATCCAGCTCGGGAAAAAGAAGCAATTCTTCAGCGGTTACTCTGAACCAGAAGCCTCCACCTTTGGTCATCAACCTTCGGCACGACAAGCAGCCGACCGATGTAAATACGACCAGGAACGGAGTTCCAGATGGCAATAAACATCCTCTTTTCCAGTACATTAATACTCAGATTCCAAATCAGGAACCCACTCCCCGTGACGAGGTAGAACCCATAGCACGAAAGTTCTTGGAAGCTATAGACTCCTACCATCCGCATATCTGGGAAGCAGCGTCATCATCCAACGTCATCACAACGTATGGACCGCATGAAGATTCTGTCTTCATAAACCCGCCTACCTGCAGCAATCAACGTCCAATAGTATTCGGCCGCATGCGCAATCAGCCAGCCATCCAGGAAGATCCTTCCGATGACGATACTGGGAAGATGCAGGTTCACCGATACAGCCCTCAAGCGCTGAAGATCATGCAAAACATGGGCTACGACTTGAAGCGAAAGCCGGGCCTCAATTACGGAAGAGGCAGAAGAACGCCGCCACGCGGCGACCCCCGCTACCAACAAACTCGTTTCGGGTTAGGATATGCCACCTCCCTTACGGCTTCTACGTCGGATAAGGACATCTTTTCCTCCTCCTGGGACGGCTCGTCACCCCCCCGACTCACCTGATGCTCTCGAACAAGCACTATCAGCAAATATGGTGATGACAGATCCCTCAGAAGCAGAGGAACGAGATTCTGAGCCGTTTGAGAATGACTCTTGGGCTCAGCAAATGGATACACAATGGGAATTCCGCTTCGAACAAAGGGAACCTCCAACCAAAGACGAAGTTATCCAAATCGATGTTGGGGGTGAGCTTTCGCCAAAGCCGATATTTATCAGTGACAATCTTTCACCAGCCGAAAGGGAAGAAATCATACAGCTGATAAAGAAATACGTCGACGTCTTTGCATGGGATTATGGAGACATGCTAGGCCTAGACCCGAAGGTAGCTACTCACAAACTCAACATATTGGCTGACTCAAAGCCTGTGAAGCAGCGCCAATGTCGATTCCGACCGGACATAATGGACGCCATTGAAGCTGAAGTCAAAAAAGCTGATAGCCTGTGGGTTCATCCGGGAAGAACAACATCCCGACTGGGTCGTCAACGTTGTCCCAGTCATGAAGAAAAATGGAAAGGTACGTATCTGCATCGATTACCGAGATCTGAATGCGGCCTGCCCCAAGGATGAATTTCCTCTTCCCATCACGGACATCATGATCGACAACACCTGCAGTTTTGAACGCATGTCTTTTATGGACGGGTTCTCAGGATACAATCAGATCAAGATGCATCCTGAAGACGAAAAGCACACTGCCTTCCGCACCCCGTTGGGAGTGTATTGCTATACGGTCATGCCCTTCGGATTGAAGAACGCCGGGGCTACGTACCAAGGGCTATGAGCGGCATATTCCATGAATATTTATGTAAAACAGTAGAGTGTTACGTAGACAAATAGCCGCCAAGAGCCGCCTCAAGGATGATCACATTCAGGACCTAAGGACGGTATTCGAGTTAATGCGCCGACATCAACTCAAGATGAACCCTACGAAGTCCTTCCTGGGCGTATCTAGTGGCAAATTCCTGGGATTTGTTATCACCGCCAAAGGCATCCAGGTGGACCCTGACAAAGTCCAGGCCATCGTAGAAATGCGACCGCCCCACAATCTGAGGGAACTCCGGGGATTTCAAGGCCGTCTGGCTTATATCCGGAGGTTCATATCCAACCTCTCAGGAAGATGCCAGCCTTTTTTGCACCTCATGAAGAAAGGTGTATCCTTCGTATGGGACGAAACCTGTCAGCAAGCATTCGGGGAGATCAAACGCTACCTCACCAGTCCGCCAGTTTTGGTGCCTCCCATCATGGGGAAACCGTTCTTGCTGTACGTCCGAGCAATGGATCATTCGCTAGGAGCTCTTCTAGCACAGAAGAACGACGAGGGGCATGAGCAGGCTATCTACTACCTCAGCAGGATGATGGTCAGAGCCGAACACCGGTACAACCCAGTGGAGAAAGAATGTCTGGCTCTGATGTTCGCTATCCAAAAGATGCGGCACTACGTCATCGGCCAGACTATTTATATCATCTCCAGGATCAACCCTCTTCGAGTACTGATGAGCAAGCCGAGTATTCTTAATTCCCGACTCGCAACCTGGGCGATGCTGTTAACACCATATGACATGGTGTACATCCCGCAGAAGTCCATCAAAGGCCAAGCGCTGGACGACTTTCTGGCTGCTCATCCGATCCCGGAGGCCTCCAAGTTATACGAAGACATTCCCGACGAAGTTGTAGAATGTAATTCCGCAATGGAAAGTGACACATGGCAACTGTTCTTTGACGGCGCCTCCAGGACTGGACCCCAGGGAAACGTGGTTTCAGGGGTAGGAATCGTCCTGGTCACTCCTGATAAACTCGTCATCTACCAGGCATACTCTCTTAATGAACCATGCTCCAACAATATGGCGGAATACAACGCCCTGTTGATCGGGCTCCAAGTCGCTGAAGAGCTGGGGGTCGAATCCCTGGAAGCTTTCGGCGATTCTCTGCTTATCGTCAATCAAGTCAGAGGGATATATGAAGTCCGGAATCCAGACCTCATCCCCTATCACCGAGCGACAATCGAGATAGCCATGACGTTCAAAGGGTTCTTCCTAGAGCATGTACCTCGATCTCAGAATCTGGAAGCTGATGCCCAGCCAGTCTAGCTGCGGACTTAGCTACCCCTATAAGAAGGCAAGATTCGGTGATCCTTCTTAACAGAGATTTATTTTGCATGAAGAACAACCTTCACATAGAACGCAGCCACGCTGTGAACACAGATCCCCCGGGAGGGACTGGAGAAGTTCCTTCATAGATTTCGTCGCATACGAAATCTTGCCAGAGGACCCCAAAGAAGCAATATCCGTCAAGAGACGATCATTACGCTTCTATTTCGATGCATCTTCACACTGCCTATATCGTCGAACCTACGACGGACTGCTATTAAGATGTCTCTCAGACGATGAAGCACAGCAGATTATCCGAGAAGCTCACGACGGCGTATACGGAGCGCATCAGCCCGGTCCTAAGCTACAGGATCGTATCAGGAGAATGGGCTACTACTGGCCCACTATGATCACAGACGCGATCAGCTATGCAAGACAATACAGAGCCTGTCAGGCTCATGCAGACTTCATACACCAACCGTCCGAATATCTACATCCTACGGTCGCATCCTGGCCCTTCGAAGCATGGGGTATGGATATCGTCGGTCCCATTCACCCGTCTTCCTCCAGAGGCCACCGGTTCATACTGGCCATCACGGATTACTTCTCCAAATGGGCAGAGGCGATCCCTCTTGCTGAGGTAAAAGTGTCTGACATGATCAGCTTCATCAAGCACCACGTCATTTATCGCTTTGGGATTCCTCGAAGGATAATCCATGACAATGGGCCTCAGTTCATCAGCCAAGCGTTTCATCAATTTTGCGATAAAAGTCAAATACATAATATTGCCTCTACGGCATATTATCCAGCTGCTAATGGTTTGGCGGAAGCTTTCAACAAAACCATTATCAAACTCCTGAAGAAGTTTGTTTCTTCAAACAAAAGAGACTAGAACGAGAAGCTGGGCGAATGTCTCTGGGCATACCGCACAACGGTACGGACACCTACAGGTTGTACCCCCTTTTCACTGGTCTACGGGAGCGAGGCAGTTCTTCCCATCGAAATCCAGATCCCGTCGCTCAGGATAGCAGTGACTAGTGAGTTGACTCGAGAAAAGAATGACCTGTTAAGGCTCCAAGAGCTTGAAGAATTAGACGAGAAACGCCTACAAGCTCAACAGCGCATCGCGCTTTACCAAGCACGCATTTCTAAGACTTTTAATCATAAAGTGAAGGAAAGAGGGTTCAAAGTTGGCGAGCTAGTTCTAGCCGTAAGAAGACCGATGATTCTTACCCACAGAAGTAAAGGCAAATTCCAACCCAAGTGGGAAGGCCCTTATGTGATCGAGACAACGTTCTCGAACGGCACCTACAGGATAGCCCAGCCTAATGGAGACCTGTTAATGGCTCCTATCAACGGCAAATTCCTGAAAAGGTACTATGCTTAATCCCCCCTGTTCGGGTGGGACATAGCAAGGCCCTCGATTCTGACAAAACTACTTCCAAAATGCAATTAGTAGGGTTACGCTCTATCATGTCCGTATGACCTCTGAATGGATGTGTCCTGCTAAGAAGTTTATCGGGAGTCTATCATGTCCATACTACCACTGATAACACTCTCACCAAAACCGGTCATTTATATTCCGAAATGATGGGTCCACAAAAGTCAGAAAAGAGTCGCCTTTATTTATTCCCGAGAGGGAGGCAGAATTACATCTGGGCAAGCAAAAAGGGAAAATGATACATCATGATGGCAGGTGAGTCAGATTGTGAACCTGCCGCTCTAGCGCAGCTATCCTCTCATTCCTAAGAACCAACGCGTCGGCACGAGCCTGCTCCAGCCGTGCCTCGGGAGTGTCCGTGAGGGTCAGATCAGCCTTTGCCCGAAGACAGCCCGCGCGAGCAGCTTCTGCACGGTCCAGCTCCCGTCGCGCTGTGCTCAGTCGACCGGACGCTACGTCTAGACCTGCCAGCGACTGAGAAGCCCACTCCTCTGTCCGAGCGAGTTTTTCCTTCAGCTTGGAGACCCTCGCTGTATTCCCTTCATGCTCAGAGCGACACCGCGTCTCAACGGCAAGAGCCTCTTCCACGATAACTTTTCTCCTATCCACCTCCAACTTATGCTTCTGGATAGAGTTATCTAGGCTTTCCACCTTCGTAGCAAGCCGCGCAGTCATGAGGTCGAACCGAGCCTGAACATCAGCATCGAGACCCCGAGTCAGCTGCAAATATTCGTTAATAGGTTGCTCTAACCCATTAACCACCGCCTCCAGGGCGTCAGCTACCCCAGGATCGCCGAGCTCCCTGATGACCCCGATCGAAGCAAGAGAAGTCTTCCTCAGGCGCTCAAAATTCAGACTCTTTGCTAAAACCATTGACACCATCATTCTCAAATCGGTGTAAAAAAGGCTGGTATGTTGCTCGGTCAACGCAACTAGATCCGACTGAATGCCGGGAGCGCCCGCAATGTCAGCAAGTCCCTCTCCACGGTGATTACAGACGAGGTGGCCACAGCCGTCGCATCGACACATGGCGCAATTGAAGAAGGTGCGGTAATGGCGGTCGAAGTCGTCACCACACTCACAAGAGGCAAGGTCACGACGACGTGTTCATCCTCCTCTCGAGGTGACGAAGCTACTCCAGGCGTACTGGCCCCCGAAGCCACTTCCTCATCAAAGATGAACGCCTCCTCGTCAGAAGCCCGAGCGGAACCAGAATGCGCTTCAACGCTATACTCCCCGTGGGCGCTATCCCCTGAGAAGAAAATGTCACCACCCCATTTCCAGAGCCGGATATTTTTTTTTATTTTTAATTTAGTTAATTGTGTATTATTTATAATTAATTGTATTTATAATTAATTATTGATTGTATTATATTTTTTTTATTGTCTGTTTTAGGGTTTTGGCTAGCCTGGACCCATGTCAGACCCTAGTGGACCCATGTTCGACCCAGCCCACACCCTTGTGAGAATTATTTTGGGGGCTTAGAATATTTATTTTATTTTTAGGAAGTTAGTTGGAGAGATTTGGAACTAGTTTGAGCGTATTTGGAACCCGGAACCCGAAATCAAGTGTGTAGGGGCATTTTGGTAATTTCCCAACTTGTAAACCCCCTTTATTATTCCTTGGCCGACCATTTCAGCCCCTCCCAGACCGTGGAACAGCAGCCCCCACTCCCCTTTCTCTTCTTCTTCATCTTCTTCTTCACTTCTTCTTCTTCTCCACTTCTTTTTCTTCTTCCTTCCTTCTCCAAGTAAGTTCCTTCCTCCTATTTCTCTTCTTTCTTCTTCTATTCTCCATGGTTGCTAACCCTAACCTTGCATTTTCCCTAACCTAGGTGGGTAGAGCCTAGATTTTGTGTTGGAGCTTGGATTGGGAGCTTGGAAGCTTGGATTGGAGGATTTGGAGTATTTTGGAGATTTTGGCTTGGGATTCCAACTCCCAAGAGGTAAACCCTAATTTTCCCCCTTGTAATTATTTTTATATAGTTTAGTTAATATTTTAGAACCTTCCTAGACCCTTAGGCTACCCGTGGGAGGAAGTTGGAACTAGTTTGGTTGGGTTTAGAAACTTTAACACTAGGTTTTGTGTCAATTTCGGGAGAAATCCGAATTTGGCCCAATTTTGGATGATGTCCTAGGTTAGATGGACCTAGATAGATGTTGTCGGGTGTCTTGAGGGTGAGTGCGTGTCTCCGTTCGGACACGGGAAGCCGCGTCGCGGAGAAACGGGCATTTCGGGCGAAATTGGGGCTTTTCGTCGTCGCCGATTCTAAGTGCGTGTGCGTTTCCGCCACGGACCTAGAATCGATACGGGAGCACATTTTCTAGGATCTAGACATTGTGTAGAGCGCGTGGGTAAATTTTGGGCCGATTCCGAGTTCGTTTGGTGTGCGTTTCAGGAGGTTTTCCGAGCCGCGCACCACGTGTTCGTCGAAATGACCGAACGGCCATTTCGACTTGGTTTCCTCGTTTCGGACTTGTGCACGCGTTGGGTTAGTATCGGGGAGTGTATGATAGAATTCTCGGGCTATATTTTATATATTTATAGGTGTTTGGGCGTGTCGGGGCCGTTGGGCGTGCGTTGGTGAGCGTTGTGGGCGTGGTGTGTGTTGTTGTGTGTTGTGTTGTGTTAGTGTTAGTGTCTATATATATATATTTATATATATATTTGTATGTGTGTTTATGTATATATATATATATATATATATATATATATATATATGTGGTTGTGTGTTTGTGAGTGTGTTAGTGAGTGCTTGTGTGAGTGTGTGCTAGTGCGTAGGTGAGTGTGTGTGAGTGTGAGTGAGTGCCTATATATATATATATATGAGTTTGAGTTGTGTGTATATATGTATATATATTTGTATATATATGTATGAGGGTTTGTGTGTGAGGTTGTGTGTTTGTGAGAGAGTGTGCTAGTGTGTGTGAGAGTGTGTGTGTGAGGGTGTGTGAGAGTGAGTGTGTGTGAGTGAGGATAGATATATATATATATATATATATATAGATATATATATGTTTATATGTGTGTGTGTATGTATATATAGATATGTGTATATAATTATATGTGTGTGTGTGTGCTTGTGTTGTGAGTGTGTGTGTGTGTGTTTGAGAGAGGGGGGGGTACCTGGGACTGGAACCAGCAGCAGCAGCAGCAGCAGCAGTAGCAGTTCCAGCGCCGCGGCAGCAGCTCGCTCGAGCGAGGCAGCGCCGCGGCAGCAGCAAGAGCATGAGCAGCAGCTGTAGCAAGTAGAAAATGTAGCAGCAACAGCAGTTTAAGGTAGCAGCAGCAGCAAATGCGAGGGAGAGGGAGAGATATATACATAGATATATATAGGTAGTTAGATTATTAGATAGATAGATGGTTAAATAGATTGGTAAATAGTTTGATGGATAGATAAGGTGAATGGATAGATAACTAGATCTATAGTTAGATGGGTATATAGATTGTTAGATAGATAGACACATAGATAGATGCATAGATAAATAGATAGATAGATAGATAGATAAATGGATAGGTAGATATATGAATAGCTAGGTTGATAGATAGATATAAAAATAGATAGATTAACACATAGATGGTTAGATAGATACATAGGTAACTAGATACCTAGGTAGTTAGAGATAAATAGATAGATGCTATATAGATATTAGATGGATAGGTAAATAGTATAATAGTTAGATACATAAATAAATAGCTAGTTAGATAGTTAGATAGATAACTAGATAGGTTGATACTAGATAGGTAGATGGATAGGTAGAGGGATAGCTAGATATATAGATCTATATATATAGATATATACATAGCTAGATAGATAGTTATATATCTAGGTATAGATATATATATTTGAGGGTAAGGTAAGGTAAGGTAAGGTATTGGGTATAGATATATAGGTATATGCCTATATGTATTAGATATCTATATTTTAGCCTAGATTATAGCTAGATATATAGGTTTATGCATAGTAAGTTAGCTAGAGGGGTAGTCGGGCTGAGCGGTATCTCAATACCTTGAGATACCGAGGTATTTCAATACCTTAAGATAACCAAGGTATTGGGTTTCAAGCGGGGTTTTTGAGCAATGGCCTAGGAATAGTATTGAAGTGATTTTTATATGCTTATGTGTATATATTTACGCGTGCTAGCATAGGTTTTAGAGGGTATAGACGGGGTATATAGCCTAGGTTGAGGTATCGGATACCGAGGGTATCCCGGTATCTCAAGGAGACGAGTTTGTGAGTTTTCTAGCTTAATGAACTCGGTTTGACCTAGAAATTCAGGAGCACCCTAGTTTGACCCAGACTTGACCGTAGTTGACTCGGTTGACCGCCAAAGTCAACTTTTGACCTAGTTTGACCCAGAGTTGACTTTTTGGACCTAGAGTTGACTTTTTGACCCAGATTTTACCGGTTTGACCTGTTTGACCTAGAACGACCCTAGAAGCCAATTTTTAGTTATTTTATATCTGTTTAACTCATTAGAACCATGTTTAACCTTGTTTTTCGCATAAGTCCTTGCGACACCAGTTCGGATCGCCAGTTGCTCAGGACGTCAGGCGAGTACATTCTCTGATAGTTTTCATTATCTGATGATTATTATGATTCAGCTTCTAGTATAGTATCATATGATTATTCTGGCACAACACGGGACACTGACTGGTATTTCTGGATTCATTTACTTGCGACATGTACATTTCATGTTTCTGGCCTCTATTCTGGAATCACTACAGGCATCACCTACAGGCATCACTACAGGCATCATTCATGTTCAGGCTGGACTCATCTTGATTTGCGTGTCGGGTCTTGGATCCACTTGTATTAGTCGGGGCGGGGAAATACTCGAGTAGACATGTAAACATTTCTATCTGGCATCATCAGGAATCACTCCCTCTGGTCTAATCTGGAATGATAGCAGCCGCGCACCCAGTGCGCGGTGAGCCGTACTTACCCCTAGCCGTTTACATGTCGAAATAAGTATTTCAAAGACACCGAGTTCATTCTTTATAGTCTGGACTCTCATGCATTTCTTGACTTGTCTCACTTACATATTTCTGGACTTGACTCACTACATATTTTTTATGCTAGACTCACTACACGTTCATGTGCACAGACTTACTCTTAGTGTAGATTTCTTGTATCTTGCAGTTATTACTATCTTGCTCTGATATCCATGCATCTTTACCTTTATGCACCAGTATACATATTTTCTTGTTTCATACTGCTTCATTCTTCTTGCTACTTGCTATAACTGTTTTATAGTTTTTATCATTTAAATGGAACTGCTGTTAGAGATGTACTTGCTCCAGTCCTGACTGGACATATTTTTCCAGAGTATCCGGAGGATTGATGTCCGACGTTCTATGGACCTGAGCCTGTCGATGGTGCAGACAGGGACCCTCTAGTTTAGGGGTAATTTCCGGGTTGGTAGCCGGGATCACTAGGATCTTGTTGTTGTTTTATTAGCCTTAGTACCGGATTTGTCTCCGATTTGGATTGAGACCTTGTATTGTATATTATTTTGGATATTGGTGTATTATTATTATGGATGTTGTGGTTGTTGTAGTAGTTGTTGTTGGTTAGACTTTATAGCTGTTAGTCTTCTTGTTATCTTATCGTGCTTAGATTCGTGATTGAGTACTTGATTATCATTGTGATATTTGCTCCTCCGTTTGGAGTTGAGATCTTGACAGGTTGATATATTGTTTGTGTGGTTGCCCTCCTTTTGGAGAGGTCATGCCCAATTTTTGTGTGAGATTATTATTTAGTTAGTTGACCTAGACAGCATTCTACCGTCGATGCTGCGGCGTAGGCTGGACGTACCCACGACTCATGCCCGATTTTCCGGGTGCGGGTCGTGATAGAAAATAAGAAAGTCAATATCAGTATGATAACAATCTTTCTCAAAGAAGACATAAAAACGACATTTTACCCGGAGCCAACGACATATACGACGCATCTGCAGTCGATATAGCTAAACCACGCCTTAATGACGTAATGCGAATCGTCATGCCTAGAGAAGGAGGTGGGCCGACCGACATCGCCGAGAGTTCTGTCAGGCCTCCACTAAGACGTGGTCGAAGTTCATCGGCCAGAATCTCCCCAGGCGCGCTCACTAACACGGCAGGAGTCATGCCCGCTGCTGGCCTCGGGAAAGATTCTCCCATCTGCCTCGGCCACACAGGCAATCTCGCTCCGCTACCTGGAGCAGTAGCCGCCACAGCCACCTCTAACGAGGATTCTTCGGCATCGACGACCGGAACTGTAGGAGGCCCCTCTCTAGAAGGCGAGGAACCTCCAGCCAAGGAGTCATCCCCGAGGTAGGGAGAGGCAGGCTCACTCCCAGGAGCCGCAATGCCAGGAATGCGAAGAGGACGAGCAACCGTCTCCTTCCTCCTCTTGCGAAGAGAAACTTCCTTCAGAGCAGAAGCCCATCGCTTCCCAGAAGGGACTACCAAAGCCCCCACAGGCAGAGGCACTTCGTACCTCGGCACCGATACCAGAGGCTCATCCGGAGTACCAGACTCCTCACCTTCGTCCGAAGAAACTGAAGGGACGTCAACTCTTCCCCCAGGCTTGGGAGAAGGCACCCGGAAGCTTCCATGCACGTCGAAATTATGATGGAAGGTGTTAATCGCCACGTAAAACTGGGCGTAAGAATGGAGAATACGAAGCTCTGTGGAGGTTGTAACGACCGTCACAATGAAGGTTGCCCTCGTACAACCCATGAGGAAATATCGCCACCCTCTAGCTCCATCAATGAGTCCGCCCCTGGACCTAAAGCTGGTAACGGCATTGCCCACATGCAGCTGATCGTACCCAAACTGCCTGGCAAACCGACTAGGCAAGTAGGGCTCGAAGAAGCAGTGATCTTCGCTCCTGTACAGCAGATGGGAGGGTCTAATACAGACCAACCAGTTAAAAGCTTCCGGGGAAAGGTCGGTCTTCTCTCCACCTGAATCCTCAAGTCGCACCCCTGATTGATTGCGATGCACGGGGGGAGCAGTACAGAGGAGCTTCCAACCGTGGCTGAGGTTCAACACCAGCCGGCAGTCTAAAACTGTGCTCACATTCCAGGAGGAATCCTTGTAATTCAGTAAGAATATACCCCCCCGAGCTGCTACCGGACCCAGAAGACATCACCCGGGGATTGTGGAGAACCAACCATCCCATCAAGTATAGGTATGGTAACTCCACCCTGGGAAAACTCTCACGTCGAGCTTCGTCGACGAGCAACCCGTCAGTTATGGCTCTCAAGCTAGCCTGTATACGGCACACCATGGCAGGAAGCAAGCCCATTCTTGCCCCAAACACCAGGCGCACTGTCGGCCACAGGATGTTTCGGTGAATGCAGTCCGCGGACGCGGTACCTGGCACCACTACTCGGCGCAACCATATGGAGAGGAAACCAGCCAGCTGGGCTTCCTTAGACAAATACCTGCGATAACGTCTCAAGTAACTACAGGCCTTGGTGCCTTCCGGGTACTTTCCTACCCCCTCGACAAGAATCTGGTCCGGAGCTTCAGCCTCCTCCATAAGAGTCTCCACAACCTGGGCACTACGCACGCCCAAACAATTCACGGGCTCATTCTTGCCACCCAAGGCTTTCTCCGACCTGGCGGCCCCGGCTCGGTGGAAGAAGAGGTAGGACATCCACTTGGTGATGTGAGCCAAATCAGAAGGCTCGTTATAAAAGGCGGTGCACGCGAAGTATTGACACATCAGCTCCTGATATACTTTCGCCACCCGAGGGTCCAAATCCCCCAACTCCCGGTTGGTGGGAACATACTCTTCATATGGAGTATCCCCCATCGGCAGTCTCAAGACAACTGCCATCTCGTGGAGCGCCAACCCCAACTCCCCCAGTGGAGTGGCAAAGGTCCCGGTGAGCGGAATGTACCGCTCCATCAGCGCCAGGAACAAATTGGGGTTCGGAGGCAACCCGACGCTCGTCGCACTCACAGCGGCATATAGTCCAATGCCCTCCAACTCTTTCTGGAAGTGCTTCAAAGCCCAGTCAACTAGGCATCTCCATCGGGAGTTCGTTGGGGCGATCCACCCATTGCACCGAGGATTCTCCTTGGGATATACCCCCCCTCGACCCATGAAGTCGTTGCAGAAGGTCGGCAATTGGACCGGCTGGATCACCAAGCTATCCTCACTTGGAACACTGCCCGGGCACAGTCCTCTGAACAATGTCACAACGCCAGAGGGGCGACTAACGAATGACCCCTAGTCAGCTCCTTTCAGATAAAAAATCTTCCCCGGCTTACTGTGAAGATCAGGAGTCAGTGTCCACGACATCTTTCTAGGATGCGTCGCATGGAAGAAGGCCGAGATGGGATAATCCCTCGGCATCATTGGCAGGTACAAAACCAAATTCGCGGCTGAGAAGACCCAGGGCTCCCTCTTAGGCTTTGTCTGGGACTGTTTGTCGATCATGTCCCCAAAAAGGAAAGCCGGCTTTACGTACGGCTCCCCGTCTACATAAGTCAGAGGCTCCCCGTTGATCATGCTCAGCAGCATTCGCTCGTCCTGAGCCGATATTAAGACCCTCCTTCCTTCAGGCTACTGGGGTCCGAAGATAGGGAAGGACACGTGGGACAGATCCTCCAGGTAGTTCGAGTGCAGCATCCCAGCAGCGGAGCCCATCACCTCGGCCAGTGGAGACTCACCCAAGTCAACTACAAAAGTGCAAAGAAAATACGTTATCACAAGTCTTGCACGAACATACGGACCGAAAGAAACAACAGTCTGTGCTCTACACAGGATTGTGCAAATCTGGCAATTTTACGCCGGAGGTCCCCCCACAAGCGTAAAAATTCAAATTTTATGATATACCCCAATTTTCGGTAGCCAGAGCTTCTACGCTCAGAACTACAAAAATATGGAGTCTTTACGCTGACACATTAGAAATGTGGGCGTAAAAGATGAAAACGCCTCCGTGCATCATCTTCCTCAAGAAGAGGCTATCAGCACAGAAGACGACCTAGCGCGGTCACGTTCGACATGTGCGAAGGATTTTTCCTCGTTTTTGTCACCCCGAAGGCTTTACCTCGAAGACCGGGTGCACTGCTCGTCGGCGGGACACTTCACTCAGAAGGAAGTTCGCCTTGACCGACCAAAGACTCCCTCGCTGGGGCGGAAGAATGAGAAGAGGAACCTATATCCTTTTCCTTAGCGAAGGAGGTTTGTTTCGACGCCATTTTCTGAAGATTCGAGGGAACGAAGAAAACTCGAACAGTCGAAAGCTCTCTTTCACAGAAGACGGATAAAAAGTTTCTCTCTCAGAGAACTTGGGATATATATAGAGTTCGGGCCGACTCTTCGAATCCTCAGACAGACTCCTCGAGACCCTAACCAAATCTCGCAAAATTGAATAAAGGGTTATGATTGGATGCCACGTCAGACCACTAACCTTGAAAGACGGACAGTCAGCAAATTCGAAAAGTTTTTTCGTGCAAAGACGGTTCAGCAGGTCTTACGCTGAAGGAGCTTTCTACGCTCGATAGCAACAGATCTACGGTTTTACGCTCGCAAGCTATAAGTCTATGGTTTTACGCCCGGATGCCTTTGTGCTCAGTAGCTTTTACGCTCAAGAGGCCACAAATCTACGACTTTACGCTCAGCAGATACCAAATCGATGATCTCACGCTCGATAGCGCTCAATTTACGCTCAGAAGCAACAGATCCGCAAGACTACACGCTCGGAGAAATTTTCTTTTCAGGAGCTACAGATATACATTTCTACGCTAAAGGAGCTTCCCACGCTCGACGGCTACGAATCTACAACTTTACGTTCGACAGCTGCAAGTCAGGTTTTTGGCCCGGATGCCTTTGTGCTCAGTAGCTTTTATGCTCGAGAGGCCACAAAACCCATGACATCACGCACAGGAACTACAAGTCTACGATTTCACGCTCGATGGTGTTCTACACTCACAGGCTACAGATATACAGTTCTACGCTAAAGGAGCTTCCTACGCTCGACGGCTACGAATCTACAACTTTACGTTCGACAGCTACAAGTCAGGTTTTTGGCCCGGATGCCTTTGTGCTCAGTAGATTTTATGCTCGAGAGGCCACAAAACCCATGACTTCACGTACAGGAACTACAAGCCTACGATTTCACGCTCGACGGTGTTTTACGCCCGGAGGCTACAGACTGATGATTTCTCGCTCCACGACTTTCCGTATATTCGAACGGTCCCCAAGATGGTCAATTACAGGAGTTCACACAGAAGATACTCCTCCTTGGCCTCAACATATCCCAAGTACCCAAAACATACAAGAGTTCAAACATTGAGAAATTACTCTTCTCGGATCAATTGGAGGTTCATCCAAACTCCAGTCTGAATACCTCATCTATCAAAAGATGGCAACTCAGTTTTTGACAGCCATTCTTCGACCCTGTTCCAAGGGATTTTCGAGAAGTCACTCTTGAAGGCGAAGACTGAACAAAAATTCTGTTTATCAGAAGTTCAGAGCTCTACGCGGTTCCTCAGTCCCAGCAACAGGACAGTTCTAAGATGTTCAAAATGCTCTACAGCGTTCTATGAACTACTCGCTATGCGTAAAGGACAGGACCTAGCACTCTTTCTACAGAGTCGACGTACAGATTCAGACGTATTAAAGCTGCACATATTCAGACTTCACAGCAACATATGGCAAGATGATCATATGAAGAAGAAAGACGATTTTTATTAAAGATCAAAATCATGATTACATATGAGGAAAATCCAATCTACAAGGGTTTTCTTTTCATTTTCATGATTACATTTGAGGGAAACTCAATCTACAAAGGAGATACCCCCTCGTCGTCTGAAGATCGCCCAGAAGCTGTTCTGACAGGTTCTCGCTGGGCTTCAATTCTTTATCCATCTCCTCCGGCAGTCGATCAGCTCCAGCAAACTGACCGACATGGCAATGATCAACGGCGGGCGGATACAGAACTAGACCTGCATAGATTTTGCAGATCCCATGCTCCGTGCACCGGTCAATCCGGGACAGAATGAGTATGTCTGACTCTCGTCACCGGAGGGCATCGAGAGAAGGCGCGGCATGCCAGCCGCCATGGTCAAATACGACCCTTCCTCTCTCCTGGGGCAACGCCATATAAAGTTGCTGATTATCCCGAGTAAGGGAGGCTAAGATATCCTTCCATGATCTATCGTTGCAGTGGACACTTGCTCGAAGATGCCGTCTTTTTTGGCTCCTTACACGCTGGAAGAACATGATCTTCTTCTTCCTTAAATTGACCCGGCGAACTCCGGTGATCATCTCTGCGTGGTGATGAAGATGTGGGGAGAACAGGCTAACTCCCCCAGCCTTTTATAGGCAAAAGAGATCACAGCGGTCTCCCATAAATCCGCCATAAAGTCTGCACCGACCGTTTCAACGCTCCACTCAGAAACGTTTTGAGTTACGAGAGGCCATTCATGCTTCGTTCAAAGCGTTTCAAATTCCAAGGAATTTAAAAGCTCTGAAGGGGGTCTTGTAGAAGCATGAAAAATACGCTGGGAAAAGCTACACAGCCTCTTAATACAGAGCAGCGTAAGCAGAGGCCTTCAGAGCCATCAGGCGTACGACAGAGTTTTCTTCGCTAAAATACAGCGTGAAGAATAAAGCTCAAAGGACCATCCGCATAAGTGCAGTACGTCCAGGCCGCTCCAGCGTGAAACAGAGTTCTTCATCACCTCCATGGCGTAAAACTCAATCGCTCTCAAAGCAGCATAATAGCGTACGAGAAATGCTTCATCTTCCCCGAAATGAATCTGTCAAGTCACGCAGTGAATCTGACCTCTGACTCCTGATAAAAGGTGATGCACGGCTACCCAGACGACGGCTGGAAACGATGACAGACCTCTCGGGACGCGTCCTACAGTATGATGGCGGATCTCACCATTTAATGCAGAGGATTTGGTAAAACATCACCAAATCGTCGTTTACCGGAGTCCCCTCAGCATAAACCGCTCTTTTGCGTACAAGGGAATATGCCGCCCTATTTTACACAGGCAAACATGAGCTATTTTACGCAAAACAGTAGAATGTTACGTGGACGATGTAGCTGTCAAAAGCCGTCTCAAGGATAATCACATCCAAGACTTGAAGACAGTATTTGAGTTGATGCGACAACATCAACTCAAAATGAATCCTACAAAGTCCTTTCTGGGTGTATCTAGTGGCAAATTCCTGGGTTTTGTCGTTACCGCTAAAGGCATTCAAGTGGACCCTGATAAAGTCAAGGCCATCTTAGAAATGCGATCGCTCTGTAATCTGAGGGAACTCAGGGGATTTCAAGGTCGTCTGGCTTATATCCGGAGATTCATATCCAACCTCTCTGGGAGATGTCAGCCTTTTTCTTATCTCATGAAGAAAGGTGTATCCTTCGTATAGGACAAAGCCCGTCAGCAAGCGTTTAATGATATCAAATACTACCTCACTAGTCCTCCAGTTCTGGTGCCTCCCGTCATAGGAAGACCATTCTTGTTGTACGTTCGAGCGATGGATCATTCTTTGGGAGCTCTTCTCGCACAGAAGAACGATATGGGTCATGAACAGGCTATCTACTATCTAAGCAGGATGATGGTCGGAGTTGAACACAGGTACAGTCCAGTAGAAAAAGAATGCTTGGCTCTGATGTTCGCTATTCAGAAAATGCGACACTATGTCACAGGCCAAACCATCCACATCATCTCCAGGATCAATCCTTTTCGGGTACTGATGAATAAGCCAAGTGTTCTTAATTCCTGACTCGCGACTTGGGCGATGTTATTAACACCGTATGACATGGTGTACTTTCCTCAGAAGTCCATCAAAGGCCAAGCGTTGGCTGATTTTCTAGCTGCTCATCTGATCCCGGAGACCTCCAAACTGTACGAGAATATTTCGACAAAGTTGCAGAATATAATTCCGTAATGGAAAGTGATGCATGGCAACTATTCTTTGATGGTGCCTCCAGGACTGGTCTCAGGGGAAACGTGGTTTCAGGAGTAGGAATTGTCCTGGTCACTCCTGATAAACTCGTCATCTATCGGGCATATTCTCTTAGCGAGCCCTGTTCTAATAACGTGGCAGAGTATAATGCTCTGCTAATCGGACTCCAAGTTGCTAAAGAATTGGACGTCGAATCTCTGGAAGCCTTCGGTGATTCTCTGCTGATCGTCAATCAAGTCAGAGGAATATATGAAGTTCGGAATCCAGACCTCATCCCTTATCACCAAGCAACGGTCGAGATAGCCATGACGTTCAAAGGATTCTTCCTAGAACATGTGCCCCGATCTCAGAATCTGGAAGCTGATGCCCTAGCCAGTCTATCTGCAGATTTAGCTATTCCTATAAGAAGGCAGAATTCGGTGATCCTTCTTAAGAGAGATTTGTTCTGTGTGAAAAACAACTTTCACATAGAACGCAGCTACGCTGTGAACACAGATCCTCCCAAGAGAGACTGGAGAAGTCCCTTTATAGATTTTGTGGCATACAAAATCTTACCGGAGGACCCTAAAGAAGCAGTATCCGTCAAAAGACGATCATTATGCTTCTATCATGACGCTTCTTCACAATGTCTCTATCGCCGGACTTACGACGGACTGCTATTGAGATGTCTCTCAGATGATGAAGCACAGCGGATTATCCGTGAAGCTCACGACGGCGTATGCGGAGCGCATCAACCCGGTCCTAAGCTACAGGATCATATCAGGAGGATGGGCTATTACTGGCCTACTATGATCACAGATACAATAAAGTATGCAAGACAATGCAGAGCCTGTCAGGTCCATGCAGACTTTATACATCAACCTTCTGAACATCTACATCCTACGGTTGCATCCTGGCCTTTCGAAGCATGGGGTATGGATATCATTAGTCCTATTCACCCGTCTTCTTTCAGAGGTCACCGGTTCATACTGGCCATCACGAATTATTTCTCCAAATGGGCAGAGGCGATCCCTCTTGCTGAGGTGAAGACATCTAATATGATCAGCTTCATCAAGCATCATGTCATTTATCGCTTTGGGATATCCCGAAGGATAATTCATGACAATAGGCCTTAATTCATCAGCCAAGTGTTTCATCGATTTTGCGATAAAAATTGTATACAAAATGTGGCCTCTACGGCATATAATCCTGCTGCTAATGGTTTGGCGGAAGCTTTCAACAAAACCATTATCAAACTCCTAAAAAAGTTTGTCTCTTCGAACAAAAGAGATTGGAATAAGAAGCTAGGAGAATGTCTCTGGGCATACCGCACAACGGTACGAGTACCGACAGGTTGTACCCCATTCTCATTGGTCTACGGAAGCAAAGCAGTTCTTCCCATCGAAGTCCAAATTTCGTCACTCAGGATAGCAGTGGCTAATGAGTTGACTCAAGAAAAGAATGACCTGTTAAGGCTTCAAGAGTTATAAGGATTAGACGATAAACGCCTCCAAGCTTAACAGCACATCGCATTCTACCAGACACGCATTTCTAGATCTTTTAATCAAAAAGTAAATAAAAGAGTGTTCAAAGTTGGTGAGCTAGTTTTAGCTGTGAGAAGGCCGATGATTCTTACTCACAGGAGTAAGGGTAAATTCTAGCCCAAATGAAAGGGCCCTTATGTGATCGAGACGACGTTCTCAAACAGCGCTTACAGGTTAGCCAAGCCTAATAGAGACTTGTTAATGGCTCCTATCAACGATAAATTCCTGAAAAGGTACTATGCTTAACCTCCTTTGCTCAAATGGAGTATGGCGAAGATCTCATTCTGACAAAACTACTTCCAAAACGAAACTAGTTGGATCGTATCCTATCATGTCCATATAACCTCTGAATAGATATGTTTAACTAATTTGGAACTTCAAGACCTGTCACGTCCATATTACCTCTGATAGTGTTTTGTGTACAATTTTAGTTGGAGCGTATTCTATCATGTCCATACAACCTCTGAATAGATATGTCCAGCTAAAGCTTACCGAGAGTATATCACGTCCATATTACCTCTGATATCACTTTCACCCAAACCTGTCATTTATATTCCAAAATGATGGGTCCACAAAGTCAGACGAAAAGCCTCTTTATTATTCCCAGAAAGAGCAAAATTACATTGAAAAGCAAAAAAGTACATCACTCGGGGGGAGCGATTAGGTCGCGAATCTGCCGTGCCAGAGCAGCCATTCTCTCATCCTTGGAGTTCAAGACGTCGGTGCAGGCCCGCTCTGACCTTGCCGCACCATTGTTCAGAGCGGATAGCTCGGACCGAGTATATACGAAACCTGCGTAGATGACACCCACATGCGTCAGGTTCTGCTGAGCAGTCTCTCTCCGATTCTTTAGCACATCTCGAGTTGCCGACAAAGAGACAGCCTCCTCCTCCGCTTGAGCGAGTTCATCCCTCAATCTGCGGACCCTTGTTGTCACTTCCCCATATTCGACTTCGCACTGAGTCAGCTAGGGAATGACATTCTCCAACTCGGCACGCTCTTGATCCATCTCCTACTGCTGTTCCTGGATGGATTTGTCCAGAGATTCTAATTGCCCAGCAAGCTCTGCAGTCAAGGAGTCGAACCTAGCTTGAATGAGACCGTCGACGCTGCCTCGAGATAGATGCAAATATTCGTTAATGGGTTATTCCAAACTATTAACTATCTGCTCTAGCGCATCAGCTCTTCCAGTGTCACTGAAATGTCTAATCTGCGCTATAGTAAGGTTGTAGGACGTCCTCAGAGCCTCGAAGCCTAAATTCTTCTCCAGCACCATTGATATCAGCGTCTTCAAAGTGGCATAGAAAATGGTAGAAAACTGCTCAACCAACATGGTGAGATTCAAGTGGGTGGCTGCAATATCAGAGAATCCCCCTCCAGGAATGACTGCCGACGACGTTGCCACAGTCGTCGCCTCAGCAGATGGTGCGACAAAAGAAGATGCGCCAATAACAGACGAAACAGCCGGCGTACTCAAAGGAGGTATTGTCGTAACGACAAGTTCATCCTCCTCTCGAGATAGCGGAGCTATTTCAGGCGAGCCGGCACCCGAAAGTGCTTCCTCTCCGAAGTCGGGCACCTCCATGTCATCACCAGGAGCTGAAACAGAGCCAAAAGGCGCGTCAACGCTGCCCTCCCCGTAGATGTCTTCCCCTGAAAAGAAGACAAAAGAAAGTCAATATCAGAATGATATTAATTTTTCTAAAAAGAGGCGTAAAGACGATATTTACCCATGGCTGATGGTATATATGTCGCGTCTGCAGCCAGTACAGCTAAATCAATTCTTAACGATGCTAAGCAAGTTGTCATACCTGGAGAAGGTGGTGTGTCAACCGACACTGGCAAATATTCTTCCAGGTCCTCGTCAAGTTCCAACCGAGGCTCATCGGCTGGAATCTCGCTGGGTGCACTTATAGACACGGCAGGGGTTTCTCTCGATGCTGATCTGGATAAAGATATCCTTATTCGGCTCAGCCCCGAAGGCGATCTCGTACCACTACCTGAAGCGGTAGCGACGACAGCAGTCTCAAGCAGAGATTCTTCGACACCGCCAGCCGAAACTGTAGAGGTTCCCTCTCTAAAAGGCGAGGAACCTCCAATCAAAGAATTGTCCCCGACAGGGGAAGCAGCAGGCTCACTTCTAGGAGCCTCATGGCCGGGAATCCTGAGAGGACGACTAACTGTCTTCTTCTTCTTTTTGCGAGGGAAAGTCTTCTTCGGAGCAGGAGCCCTTCGCTTACCAGAGATGACCAGAGGCCCGGCAGGTTGAGGTATTTCACCCCTCGGTACTGCCAACAAAGGCTCATCTGGATTGACGGCATCTTCACCCTCATCAGAGGAAACTGAGGGGATTTCGTATCTTCCCACAGACTTGGAAGAGGGCATCCTGAAACTTCCACTCATATCAAAATCGCGATGGAAGGTGTTGGTTGCCACATAAAACTGGACATACGAGTGGAGGATGCCCAGCTCCATGGAGAGTGAAGTGGTGGGCACAGTAAAAGTTGCTTCAGTTCAACCCATGATGAAGTATCGCCACCCTCTCGCTCCATCAATGAGTCCACCCCTGGACTTGAAGCTGGTGACGGCATTGCCCACATGCAACTGATCATACCCAAACTGCCTGGCAAACCAACTAGGCAGGTAGGGTTCCAGGAAGCATTGGTCTTCACTTCTGTACAGTAGATGGGAAGGTCTAATGCAGACCAACCAATTAAAAGCCTCAGGAGAAAGAACGATCTTCCCATCGCCCACGTCCTGAAGTCTGCGCCCCTGTTGATTGAGATGTACAGAGGGGACAGTGCAGAAGATCTTCCAGATGTGAATGAAATTCAGTGCCCGCCGACAGTCTAAAACTGTGGTCACGTTCCAGGAGGAATTCTTGTAATTCAGCAAGAAACTACCCCCTGAACCGTTGCCAGATCCAGGAGACATCACCCTGGGGTTATGGAGAATTAACCATCCCATGAAATATAGGTATGGTAATTATACCCTAGGAAAGCTATCACGCCGAGTTTCATCGGCAAGCAGCCCATCAGTAATGGCCCTCATGCCAGCTTGTATGCGACACACCATGGCACGCAATTTGTGATTGAGTATTCTCTCTCATCCTAATATCCTATGTCCTATATTCTATAGCAGGCACGCAATAGTGTAACAAAGATGCCACACTACTACGATATCGCACAACTTGCGAAGTCTGACCTGCATGGGCCACCACTAAAAATGTGTCACGACCCGCACCCGGTTTAGGGGCACGAGTGCGTGGGTACGTCCAGCCTATGCCGCAGCATCGGCGGTAGAACGCTGTCTAGGTCAAGTACTATCTATAAAATCTCACGCTAGTATCCAACTCCATGAGGAGACTTGGATAACACTATAAAAATATTAACAACAAACTCAATCACAACTACAGCACGACAGGAATTTGAAGAAACAAAAGTATACAACACAAGTCTAATGATAAAATAATCATACCTGCAATCATTAACTTCAAATCCCCAAGTGTCGGAAACCAGTCTACTAAGGTCACAGTCTGGAAAAATATTTTCCAGTCAGGAAGGAGCAAAGTACATCTCTAAATAGCAGTTCTATATAAATGACATAAACTATGTAGCAGTTCTAGATGGAAATATACCAGATGCATGTATAGGTACAAGAAATGTACAATAAAAGAAATACTGGAAATACTGTAAGTAACTGCAGGAAAAGAAACAATATGTCCATGAGCAAGAAACCTATGACTAAGTGTGTGAGTACTAGCTTTAACATGTGATCGGCTTGGGAACTTGATCAGGCTGGTTACATGTGATTAACTATGATTCACGAAGGTCAGGCTAACCGTTGGTTAGCTATGATGCATGTAGAGGTCAGGCTAATCACACGTAACAGCTATGAGGCACGGAGATGGTCAGGCCGCACCCGACGTGAGATGTGGGGTGAGCTATGATGCATAAAAAGTTGGGTATGATCACATATCTACACTAAAATACTCCCCACCCCCGACTGGTATAGTAGATCCAATCATGGTACACTATGGCACGGGATTTCCTAGGAAGGTAGCAAATCTCCCCGGAAATCAGTGTATGTACATGCACAAGATAACAAGGAAATAAGTCTTGTACAAGATACACCATGAATAAGGAATAACAACTCATGACGAGATCCGTGTATACCAATCCGTGTAACCAACGTGTTAAGAGCATGTATATCTACACTAGATACAGTGAACATAGGAGATATCATAAATTAGAAACTAATCAGAAAATGTACTCGTCTTGGGTCCTTAGCTGTCAATACCAACGTCCTGCCCTTGAAGTCTCGCAGGACGAACCAATAGTCCTATAGATATATGATAAAAAATATTTGCATCAGATGTTACACTAACATAATCATAAGATACTGAACGCAGGGCACTGGTCAACTAGGGTCATCTAGTATCTATATATACATATATCAATAATTAAATATAATACATATATATGGTTATACCAAAGTATATACAAATATGTATTAGTGTATATATATTAAATGGAAATATATTATATATATATTTGTATATAAAAACATACATGACACCCATTATTTAAGAATATGTATATATATACATACACTAAATAAATATACATATACCATATATGTATACAAGTATATATATATATATAAATCAAAATACCAAACAATATATATATATATATATATATATATATATATATATACACATCCAATTGGTACTTATATTATATACAAGTATAAATATATTAATATATATAAGCTACGTGTATATATATACACACCAAATACGTACATATATCAAAAAACATATTACTAAGGTACGTATTTACATATATACCAATAATATTTACATACATATACTGAAAATATATATATGAATACATATACAAATTAATACATATAATATATATATAATCAAAATACACAATTACTAACCCAATTGAGTTTATACTATATACATATACATTAAATATACTATACAAAATAAACCAACACACATACATGTACAGATGTATGTATATGAATACTTATATAATAACACAAAATTATGCCAATATATATATATATATATATATATATATATATATATATATATATATATATATATATATATATATATATATATATATATATATATATATATATATATATATATATATGTATTCCGACGCGTATTTATACATTTATATACGTATAAACGCTAAAAAGAAGGGAAAAGGGACTCACGGTGGTGGTGGTGGTATATAGCCGCCGGAGTGTCGATGGCCGCACAGTGGAAGGCCTGGCGGTGGTGACGTCTCGGCTCAGGGAGGAATGGAGATCGGCCGGGGATGAGCTCCGGGAATGGCTGAGGGGGACTCGCCGGCTGAAGGTGGTGTGATGTTGGTGGAGGTGATGGTGGCACTGCTGCAGTGGCCGGTGGAGATGGAGGGAGCCGGGAAGAAGAGGTGGGGTGGCTGCCGTCGGGTCGATGGACGGAGTCGGGGTGGTAGTTGGAAGGGAGGGTGAGACAGTGGTGCCGGAGTATGCAGCAGAACGGAGGGGAGTAGAGGCGAGTGGAGAAGCTTGGAGGACCGGGGTCGGCTGGGTACAGTGCTGCGCTGCCGGGGAGAAGAGCAGCGGTCTGACTCGGGACGGCCGGAGAAGCTCGGCCGGAGTGTTGCCGCCGTCGGGGAATGGTGGTAATGGTGGTGTTAGATGGTGATGATGGAGGTGGCGTTCGGGAGCAGCGGGCCGCCGGGGTGCGGGGGATCTGTCGACGCCGGAGGGGAGCTCGAGGAGGAATGGGGAGCGGGCTCGATCGCCGGAGGGGGATGTCGGCTCCGTCGGCTGAGAGAGGGCCGCCGGCGCACAGAAGTCGGGGTGCAGAGGGATGAATGGTGAACAGTATTGGTGTTCCCCCCCCCCCCTTTTTCCAATTCAAAAATTATAAAGAGATGGAGAAGAAAGGAAGGAGAAGAAGAAAAGAAAAGAGAAGAAGAAAGGAAGAAGGAGAAGAAGGAAGGAAGAAATTTTCATACGTTGGAGAGGATGGAGGCTTGAGGAGGGTGGGGAAACCTAGGTTGTCTAGGGATTAGGGTTGAGGGTACAAGATATTAAATAGGGAGAGAGGGTGCGATGGAGGGTGAGGATTTGACCCCTTGAATGAGGGGTCCAGATTTGTCATGAGAGAAAAATTAATCCATGTAGGAATGAGGGTGAGGGGCTAGTTAAATAATGTTAGGGATTCCTCATTGGTTAAACAATTGGGTGTTGATACAAAATGTAAATTTGCAATTTAGCCCCCCTTAAATTTGGAAAATTGCACAAACACATAAAATGACAAAAATTTGGCGGGCGATTCGGTGTCCGGTGTTTTGTAGGGTCAGGGGCGCTGTAAGATTGGTACGGGCTTAAATAGCAGGGCACTGGAATTAATTTGGGATTTTAGAATCAGATAAAATGGTATCCTCAAATTAATTAGAGATAAAATGCAAGTTGTGTTCAACAATTAATTAGGAGTACATGGGATCAAAATCAGGTCAGGTCATCAATACCAATAATGAAGAAGACTCTGAACAGAATATTACTCTAATTTGGGCCGCACGAAAAATAGGTCAAGATTGCCTCCAATTTTCGATTGGAACGCACAATGATACAAAATAGGAATTTATTAAATAATGTCCGCGACGATTTTTGTGCGGCTAGAAATAATGTACAAAGAGCATAATTACGAGCTCAGAAAAATAGCAGAATGGAAGGCGGGCATGTCTAGGGCAAGATTGTAAAATTTGTTGGAAGACAAAAAGTTAGGGTAGCGCTCCAAATATCGAGGCAAAGGCAATACGCAATAATTAAATAAATACGGTAATTAATTACAATCTTCAATAAATAAATTCTAGATAAAAATAATTAAATCCCGAATTCTATAATTCGGACAGGTGTTCGTCTACTGGGCTTCTAGGTCAAATCTGCTAGCTAAAAATAAATGAACACTGCATCTAATACTATATTTTATTACACACCCCATAATTATTTAAATCAAATATACTATCAGACAATTAATTAATTATAACTACCATAATATTAAATATTGTAAAAAGTCGAAAATACCCCTGTTTTCGGAACGTGGTAGTGACAGAACCCATCACCTCGGCTAGCGGAGACGCATGCAAGTTAACTACAAAATGCAAGAAAAATACGTCAGTTTCTATACTAGACATTATAATCTTGCAGCACATGCTAAAAGGCAACAGTCTGTTCTTTACGCCAAGACTGTAAAAACTTGATCTTTTACGCTGGAATCTTTTTCCAAGGCGTAAAATTCAAGACTGGCAGTATACGAAAAAACCTGACAGTCTGTGCTTTATGCCAGACTGTCGAGGTTCGAGTTATTACGTAGGAATTTTCATCCAAAGGCGTAACACTCGAAGTTTATAGCATACGCCAAAGTTTCGACGGTCAAAGCTTTTACGCCAGACTGCGAAAATATGGGGTTTTACGCTGACACATTAGAAATATGGGCGTAAAAGATGAAACATCTTTGTGTATCATCTTCCTCGAAGAGGCTATCAGCACAGAAGATGACCTAGCGCATTCATGTGCGAAGGATTTTCGTCGTTCTTATCGTCCCAAAGGCTTTACCTATAACGCCCGGCGCACAACTCGTCGGCGGGACACTTCGTTCAGAAAGAAGCTCGCCTTGCCCGACGAAAGTCACTCTTGCTTGGGCAGAGGAGCGAGAAGAAGAGTCAGTCTTCTTTCCTTAGAGGAAGAGATTGGTTTCGGGACCATTGCTGAAAACTCAGAATGCTCGGAGAAAAAATGAAGGAGAGAACTCGAACAGTCGAAGGCTTTCTTTTGCAAAAAAAAAAAGACAGTTGAAAAGTTTTTCTTTGAAAGCCTTGGGATATATATAGAGTTCGGATGGACTCCTCGAATCCCTAACCAAGTTCGACATTTAATATTCGGTTATGATTGGGGACCACGTCAGCCTATCACTCAGAGAAGGCGGACAGTCAGCGAATTCGAAAAGTTTTTATGCAAAGCAGATTCGTGGTTTTACGCTAAGGTGCTGTAAACCCCCTCACCCGAAATTAGGGTTACTTGGCTTATATAGTAGAATTAGGGCTAGTTGAACCCAATTAGAATTTAGAACACGGCATTTGATTTAACTGTATATTATTTTATCGCGTAGCGTACCTTGCCGTTGCTTCATTAATTGGAGCTCTACACTAACCATTGTCTTCCAACGAATTTTACAACCCTGTCCTAGACTTGACCACCATCTATTCTGACCTCTGTATAAATTATAATCATGCTTTCTGGTGCGATATTTTAGTCGCACAATAAACGTCGGGGACGTTATTTCGTAATTCTAAATAAAATCACATCTTCTACCCATGTGCGTCCCAATCGAAATTGAAGACAAAATCTTGACCGTTTTGTACCACCCGAATTTTTATTAATATTCTATACTGTATCTTCTATGCCCCGGACACTTGTGTCCGACCTAATTCTATTCTCAGGTACTTCTAATTAATTCCAGAATATCGTGCGCATTCAATTAATTTAATTAAATCTAATTTTTGCCTTGTGCAATTTTTTCAATTATTGGGGGGCTACTATGCAAAAATGCACTGAGGTGTCCCCAGCGTTGGACAATACGTGAAGAAATCCAATTTTTCCTTCACGTGAATTTTTTCGTAATTTTTGGGATGTGCAAACGCGCACATCGTCTTAATTTAAATTTCAGCCTTGTATTTAATTAATACAAAATTGTAGCCTTCCCAAACATCCCCCTGTGAGCCCAAGGCCCAACCCAAGAGGACGTGGACCAAAGTCAAGTTTTCTAGGTCAACAAAACCTCAAATCCCACATATAAATGCAACCTTCTTTTCTTTTCGTTATTTTTCTAAAATAAACCTAAACCATCCTAGCCGACACAACTGTTCACCCTTCCCCTTCCTTCAGCCGACCAACCTACGCCGGAGTTCTCGCCGGAGTCGTCAGCACCGGACCTCCTTCCCTCCGCCGTGCCTGCTGTACTGCACCTCCCCACATCCGAGCCCCCCCCTCGTCGACTTCCTCTTCCCCGACCAACACCCCACGGCCGTCCTTGAACGCCGTGAGCCACCGACCGCCTGAGGACGCCCTGCAGTCATCTCCATCCTCCCCGAGTCAACCACCACCTCAGATCAGCCTCCGCCACGGTCCGCCATCACCACTCCACCACCCACGACGGACTCGACCTCCTCTCCACCCTGCCCTCCTTTCTCCCCCGCCTCTACACTGCTCCTCGACGACCGGAACAGCACCCAGGCCACCCTACAGCAACATCACCGCCATATCCGACCTTTCCTCCTCTCCATCGACCGGTGCAGCCGCCTGAACGTCGACATCAGCAGTCTCGACGCCTGAACTGCCGAGCCGGACCTCCCTTTCCCTTTTCTGTCATCTCCTTTCTCCTCCTCCCTGTCGTCCCTACTCCCTGACCCCTCCTTTTCCCATGGCCGGACCCCCTACTGGTCGGAATCCGGTGATCATCACCATCTCCACCATCCTCCCGTCTCATCAATATCTCATCCTCGTTGTCATCGTCATAGTCATCCCCACCTCTATTACCTTCACCACCATCATTGCCATCGTCGTCGTTGTCATCGACCCTAACATCGTCATCACCATCGCCATCGTCACCGACATCGTCACCATCCCCATCATAATGATCATCAACATTATCCTCATCCCTATCATCCTCATCACTATCATCATCACCATTGCCCTAATCACCCTCGTCCTTGTGCTCATCATGGAACCCTCACCCTTGCCAGACAACCATATCAGACACCCCGATTCTCGTACCTGTGCATGTTGACCCCGAGGACCATTGGATTGTTCTGCTCGACTTCTGGAGCAGGTTATTGGTGCTATGCAGCCTTCTCGCCAGGCAAGTATACCTTGCCTTGTTATACTGTTTAAATTCTGCATTATTTTAGCTGCATGTTATTATTATAATTGTGCGCGTTCGAGAGAGACTCGGGTGCAGTCAACGAATGCGTTGACGTTAGGATAGTGTCTGACCTAGTGTCTAGTAGACCCACCTAAAGTCGTGGAGTTATTGGTATGACTCCCAGGCCTTGACACATCTCTTACACGTGTTATGAGTCTCATATAGGGCACAGTCCTGCGTATGTGGTTGGCCACCTGTACGTGTAGGCGTGCGACGGATAGGGTATAACTGCTAATAGCGATGCATGTTAGAAGACTTAGCAGTTATTGATAGGCGGAGCATAGACTAGCGTGGTACGATGGTCCCATCCTTGTCCTTGTTTGGTTGAAGGATTGGGCTATTGTTCTAGTGATAGACTATGAGCCAGGGTTACGACGTCGAGGCGTAGTAGCTGACGCGTGTTGTGGATACAACATGCTTAGATCATTGGGCGGGGAGGACAACTAGTAGGCGTATGGGGTACACACATTGGAGCCGTAGTTTCGGAGGAGCCTCGGATCCAATGACCTTCCCTTTATACTGACGCCACGTTCTTCAGAGCGATATGGACGATATACTGTACTGATGCCATTCTCTTCGGAGCATGGACGTTATGCCTACACCTACTCATACGCACCAGCGTTGTCCTCACATTGCATTCACCTAGATGGTTAGGTCACCCTGGAGTTTTTACAGTATTTACTTTTATGGCATGCATTTTGTATCTTGTTATGTCCCTCTGAGGACCTGGACCATTTCCAGGTGTATTGTTCATGAGTATTCGCAGGAGCACAGGTTCAGACTTGCTACGCATTCGCGATGAGGTCTTCTCGTCGAGCCCATGATTGGTAGTTGATATTCTTATTTTATATTTATCTTGTGTATTCCATATTCTAGTTCGGCAGTGGATTTGTTTCCATCCGACTGTCATTTTTGAGATACCTCACATTGATATCTAGCTCGTAGATACTAGACATTTATTTATATTGATTCTATGGATGAGATCTAGATTATACCATGTGACTTGTGATGGATTTATACCACTTGTGGATATTGTTATTCATATTACAGCGTACGTGTGTTATGGTTTCCATATATTGGAGTGCCATATTCATACGGCTGGCATACTCACGTGTCCTAGTCCTACGTATTTTTGGGACTGGGGCATGACATATTTTTGTGGTGGCCCATGCAGGTCAGATCATATTGTCTCGGTTATGTTACTGTACCGAGCAAGCCTGCAAATAGGATTAGAGTATAGGATCTCATCCACGTCTGACTATGACTCATCCTTCTTCCAATCCATTCCATTGAATAATTGTATTCTGCTTGATTCATGTGCCCTTTCCTTTGTTCCTTGAGTGTAGCCTTCTCCTAGGAAATAGAAGACCCTTTTGTTAGATAATAAGTAGGGTAACCTTCCTAGTAAGAGTAACTAGAACCTTGACCCGTCACTAAGTTAGAATGCTTATTGAACCCTAGCGTCCCTTATCTAAAAAATGGCTTACCATTTTTTCCTTGACATAATTATGAATGGCCTAAGAATAGTATAGGCATTACTAGAGCTAGTTAGAGATTTGACCCTAATATTTGACCCTAGTATTGAGGAACCAATAGAAATCCGAGATCGAATGTAGGGACTGAACCCAATGTGCATAATGAGATAGTGTTAGGATATATATTCTTGTCGTGATATTAGCGGACAGTACCTCAGGAAGCCCAGAGCAACGAGTACTATATTTCCCTTGAGATCCTACCTCAAATATGGAGATTTGCTCGCTGCCTTTCTTTAGGAAACCATGATAGTATCTAAAGTCCCTCTATTATAATTTCATATCTTGTTCCCCTACAACCTTAACGTTCGCTAATTATGCGACGATTAAAGTATGATTCCTCTTTTCTCCATCTTTTTACCCGTGCCACATAAACTCTTATGACTGTAGGCCAAGTGATCTTATTCTATGTTAGGATATACAGTTTGCTAGGGTTATAGTTGGTAATTTGAACCTTGAATTATGTGCTTGGTAGTTAGAGCTTGATAGTTGAGTTGTTCCTTTAGATTGTGACCCGATTATTCTTAGCCTTAAAACGCGTGATTTGTATCCGTAACTCGATACGAGTTATATTTCCCTTCTCTCTTAAGGACATTAACGCTTCTGTTCTTACTAATGACACATATTCTATAAGCACTATGACTAAGACTTAAGTTGGTCATTACCTGCATAATACAACATGAGACCCTAATAAGCACCAAGACCTTTTTCGCATGTACCCCAATAAGAGTCTATACTTATTTACAAGGACAATATCATCTTGTAGAACCTCCTTTAATGCAGTTATAGTATTAGTTAATTATTTTTAAGTAGGATAATATGCCTCACAACATAGTACCACATAGCCCTACTGACCCATTGATGAAGTATAATAGGATGACACAACTTTAAACTTGCGTAAGAAGATAGTGTTTATTCGGCCTGTAGAAATTAAAGGTCTATACCCCTATATTTGATCGACTAGCGACTTAGATAAGGAGTAGTATGACAACTAGAGAGACGGTAGAGTCTTATTTTATTTTGTTTGTGAACTCGAGTTATTTTGTAATGTCTCTCATCATAATCTAGCGTGCTTATATTTTTGTACTACCTCGACTTATGCTGCTGTTACAGCCTAGTTTTGCAAGCTCATCCTTTTATCAAGCTTGTTCATGACATATGTATTATTGGACGCGTACACTAATACATTTCAGAATCAGTGTACTACGGTCTGATCAACCATAGTGCGCTTGGTTCTCCCTTCGCAAAACTACTTTACGTGGATTGAGATAGATAATGATTAGTAGACGAATGTACTTGCCCTCTAGATATGCCTGAGCATATCGTATCCGTTACATAACTGTACTGATACGAGCAAGTGAATAGGAATTATCCAAAATAGGATTTCAATCCACAACTGCCTTGACAATTCCCATTGAATTCTTTAAACGCCTTGACCCCCACACTCCTAATCTATTACCTCTCCCTTGAACTCTTTATCAATGTTTTCCGTCTTCCCTTATTTCGGAAAGACGAAACCTCGTGCTTAGCATAAGTTGATACACGAATAGTATTAGATGTATCCTATGGGCCAAATACATTATTTGATGATTATTTTGTAACCACGGGCATATCACATATAATATATTGGTGTTAAAATTTTTGAGGATTGAGTAACAGGATTAAGTAAAATTGAGGAATGAGATTTCTGAAGTGTAAGAGCCTTATATGATAGAGGGGTAGATCCTAAGTTGGGTAGCAGTTGCATTATCAGCTTGAAAGAAATTTCTTTAGATTGTGATCGAACAAATTTTGATTTAAAGATTCAAGTCATTTTAATTTTCGAATTTTGGACGAATAAGTTAGAGGATGAGGATCAATGAATTTCAATTTTTAGCACGTGATTCAAATTTTGAGAATTGGGAACTGAATCATCGATTTAAATCTCGAGGAAAATAAATAGAACTCTAAACGTGGACATGGACGGATTAAATTTTGGATTTGAGGATTAAATTAAAAGAATTTTTTATTTTGGTTGCAGGATTACCTATTTGAACTATTGAGGATAGAAATTGAATTTTAAAAAAAATTAAAGAATACATAATTCACAAGTTGAGGATAGAAATAATAATTGATTATAATTTTCTAGAGGAAATTTTAACAGTTGAAGATTGCGACGTAAATTCTGATTTGGGATGTCATAGAGATTTGAATTAGATTGGATGTGGATTATTAAGTTGAGAATAGAGAAGACAACGCGATGTGTGGACGTTCGATTTAAACAATGGTTCAATTTGAAAGAGATTTTGATGGATTTAAAAAAGTTAAATTTTGGAAGAGATTGCGATTTAACTTGCCTTACGTACGCAAGTGAAGGAGTTAAACCAATGATACCTTATTTTAATTTCGAGGACGAAATTATTTTTAAGTTGGGTAGATTGTAAACCCCCTCACCCGAAATTAGGGTTACTTGGCTTATATAGTGTAATTAGGGCTAGTTGGACCCAATTAGAATTTAGAACACGGTATTTGATTTAACCGTATATTATTATATCGCGTAGCGCACCTTACCGTTGCTTCATTAATTGGAGCTCTACACTAACCATTGCCTCCCAACGAATTTTACAACCCTGTCCTAGACTTGACCACCATCTATTCTGACCTCTGTATAAATTATAATCATGCTTTCTGGTGCGACATTTTAGTCGCACAATAAACGTCGCGGACGTTATTTCATAATTCTAAATAAAACACATCTTCTACCCATGTGCGTCCCAATCGAAATTGGAGAAAAATCTTGACCGTTTTGTACCACCCGAATTTTTATTAATATTCTATATTGTATCTTCTATGCCCCGGACACTTGTGTCCGACCTAATTCTATTCCCAGGTACTTCTAATTAATTTCAGAACATCGTGCGCATTCAATTAATTTAATTAAATCTAATTTTTGTCTTGTGTAATTTTCCTAATTGTTGGGGGGCTACTATGCAAAAATGCACTGAGGTGTCCCCACCGTTGGACAATACGTGAAGAAATCCAATTTTCCCTTCACGTGAATTTTTTCGTAATTTTCGGGATGTACAAATGCGCACATCGTCCTATTTTAAATTTCAGTCTTGTATTTAATTAATACAAAATTGTAGCCTTCCCAAACATCCCCCTGTGAGCCCAAGGCCAAACGCAAGAGGACGTGGACCAAAGTCAAGTTTTCTAGGTCAACAAAACCCCAAATCCCACATATAAATGCAACCTTCTTTCCTTTTCGTTATTTTTCTAAAATAAACCTAAACCATCCTAGCCGACACAACTGTTCACCCTTCCCCTTCCTTCAGCCGACCAATCTACGCCGGAGTTCTCGCCGGAGTCGTCAGCGGCGGACCTCCTTCCCTCCGCCGTGCCCGCTGCACTGCACCTCACCACATCCGAGCCCTCCCCCTCGTCGACTTCCTCTTCCCCGACCAACACCCCGCGGCCGTCCCTGAACGCCGTGAGCCACCGACCGCCTGAGGACGCCCTGCAGTCATCTCCATCCTCCCCGAGTCGACCTCCACCTCAGATCAGCCTCCGCAACGGCCCGCCGTCACCACTCCACCACCCACGACGGACTCGACCTCCTCTCCACCCTGCCCTCCTTTCTCCCCCGCCTCTACACTGCTCCTCGACGACCGGAACAGCACCCAGGCCACCCTACAGCAACATCACCGCCATATCCGACCTTCCCTCCTCTCCATCGACCGGTGCAGCCGCCTGAACGTCGACAGCAGCAGTCTCGACGCCTGAACTGCCGAGCCGGACCTCCCTCTCCCTTTTCTGTCATCTCCTTTCTTCTCCTCCCTGTCGTCCCTACTCCCTGACCCCTCCTTTCCCCATGGCCGGACCCCCCTACTGGCCGGAATCCGGTGATCATCACCATCTCCACTATCCTCCCGTCTCATCAATATCTCATCCTCGTTGTCGTCGTCATAGTCATCCCCACCTCTATTACCTTCACCACCATCATTGTCATCGTCTTCGTTGTCATCAGCCCTAACATCGTCATCACCATCGCCATCGTCACCGACATTATCACCATCCCCATCATAATGATCATCAACATTATCCTCATCCCTATCATCCTCATCACTGTCATCATCACCATTGCCCTAATCACCCTCGTCCTTGTGCTCATCATGGAACCCTCACCCTTGCCAGACAACCATATCAGACACCCCGATTCCCGTACCTGTGCACGTTGACCCCGAGGACCATTGGATTGTTCTGCGTGACTTCTGGAGCAGGTTATTGGTGCTATGCAGCCTTCTCGCCAGGCAAGTATACCTTGCCTTGTTATACTGTTTAAATTCTGTATTATTTTAGCTGCATGTTATTATTATAATTGTGCGCGTTCGAGAGAGACTCGGGTGCAGTCAACGAATGCGTTGACCTTAGGATAGTGTCTGACCTAGTGTCTAGTAGACCCACCTAAAGTCGTGGAGTTATTGGTATGACTCCCAGGCCTTGACACATCTCTTACACGTGTTGTGAGTCTCATATAGGGCACAGTCCTGCGTATGTGGTTGGCCACCTGTACGTGTAGGCGTGCGACGGATAGGGTATAACTGCTAATAGCGATGCATGTTAGAAGACTTAGCAGTTATTGATAGGCGGAGCATAGACTAGCGTGGTACGATGGTCCCATCCTTGTCCTTGTTTGGTTGAAGGATTGGGCTATTATTCTAGTGATAGACTATGAGCCAGGGTTACGACGTCGAGGCGTAGTAGCTGACGCGTGTTGTGGATACAACATGCTTAGATCATTGGGCGGGGAGGACAACTAGTAGGCGTATGGGGTACATACATTGGAGCCGTAGTTTTGGAGGAGCCTCGGATCCAATGACCTTCCCTTTATACTGACGCCACGTTCTTCGGAGCGATATGGACGATATACTGTACTGATGCCATTCTCTTCGGAGCATGGACGTTATGCCTACACCTACTCATACGCACCAGCGTTGTCCTCATATTGCATTCACTTAGATGGTTAGGTCATCTGGAGTTTTTACAGTATTTACTTTATGGCATGCATTTTGTATCTTGTTATGTCCCTCTGAGGACCTAGACCATTTCCAGGTGTATTGTTCATGAGTATTCGCAGGAGCACAGGTTCAGACTTGCTACGCATTCGCGATGAGGTCTTCTCGTCGAGCTCATGATTGGTAGTTGATATTCTTATTTTGTATTTATCTTGTGTATTCCATATTCTAGTTCGGTAGTGGATTTGTTTCCATCCGACTGTCATTTTTGAGATACCTCACATTGATATCTAGCTCGTAGATACTAGACATTTATTTATATTGATTCTATGGATGAGATCTAGATTATACCATGTGACTTGTGATGGATTTATACCACTTGTGGATATTGTTATTCATATTACAGCGTACGTGTGTTATGGTTTCCATATATTGGAGTGCCATATTCATACGGCTGGCATGCTCACGTGTCCTAGTCCTACGTATTTTTAGGACTGGGGCGTGACAGGAGCTTTCTACGCTCGACAGCTACAAATCTACGGTTTTACGCTCACAGGCTATAAGTCTATGGTTTTACGTTCGGATGCTTTTATGCTCGGTAGCTTTTACGCTCGAGAGGCTACAAACCTACGACTTCACGCTCAGAAGCTACAAAATCTATGATTTCACGCTCGGTGGCTTTTACGCTCAGAGGCAACAAAACCACAACTTCACTCTCAGAAGATTTTCTTTTTAGAGGCTACAAATCTACAGTTCTACGCCCGGATGCTTTTATGCTCAGCAGCTTTTACGCTCGAGAGGCTACGAACTTATAATTTTCTGCTCATCCACATTCACAGATCCATGACTCTCTACATATCTGAAAATATGTAGGCCAGAGCAAGCGTATATATGAACAAATCTCAACGCGGTCAATTGGAAGGGTTCACGCAGAGGATACTCCTTCTTGGCCTCAAAATATCCCAAGTACCCAAAGCATACAGAGTTCAGCTTTAAAAATTACTCTTCTTCTTGGGTCGATTGGAAGTTCATCCAGAATCCAGTCTCTACAGTTCAAGATGGCGACTCAGTTTGACAGCCGTTTCTCGTCCTGTTTCAAGGAATTTTTGAGAAATCATTCTTGAAGATGATGGCCTAAACAAAAATTCTGTTTATCAGAAGCGACGGTTCAGAATTTTACGCAGCTCCTCATTCCTAACAGCAGGACAGTTCGAACACTCGACTTAAATGCTAAGCGGCTTTCTGCGCATCCTCAATTATGCATAAAAAATAGGACGGGACCTAATACTCTTTCTATCAGAGTTGGCGTAAAGTTATCAGACGTGTCGAAGCTACACATATTCAGACTTCATCACAGCAAAAGATATGGCAAAATAATCATATGCACAGAAAAAGACGATTTTATTAAATCATGATTACATATGAGGGAAATCCTGTCTACAAAGGATTTTTCTTCATTTTCATGATTACATATGAGGAAAATCCCGTCTACAAAGGATTTCCTCATCTTCGTCAAAAGATCATCCCCAGAATCTGTTCTGTCGGGTTCTCGTATTGGTGGAGATCTTTCGCGTCTTCTTCAGCAGTTAGTCGGTTTCCGTAACCGATTAACCAGAAAATGATTAATGGCGGGAGGATACAAAACTGGGCCTGCCTAAATTATGCAGTGCCCATCCTCCATACGCCATGACAGATTGAGTTGAGATATTTGACCCAACTCAATACTCGAGGACAGAGCTAGTTTGTTTGCTCTTGTCCACGAACGACAGGAGAAAATACAGCTTGCAAGCTATGTGGTCGAATCTGACCCTTCCTCTCTCCTGGACGAACCGTCATACAAAGTTGCTGATTATCCCGAGCAAAGGAAGCTATGATATCCTTTCATGATCCATCGTTACAGAGGACATTTGCTCGAAGACGCCTTCTTTTTCGGCTCCTTACATGCTGGAAGAACATGGTCTTCTTCTTCCTCAAGTCGACCCGACGAACTCCGGCGATCATCTCTGTATGGTGAAGGAAATATGGGAAGAACAGGTTAAACTCCTCATCCTTTATATAGGCAAAAGAGATCTCACCAAATCCCAACAAATCCCCAATCAATCTGCCAAGAAGTCAGCCTTGAAGAACGTGTCAAACTTGACCGTTTCATGCTTCATTCAAAGCATTTCAGATTACGAGGAATTTGAAAGCTTTGAAGGGGGTCTTGTAGAAGCATGAAAAATACGCTGAAAAGCTATACGCAGTATTTTAGTGCTGGACAGCGTAAAATATGACTTTGGGGCCATCGGCGTACAAACAGAGCTTTTCCGCTGAGCACAACATAAAATATAAGCTCAAGGACTATCCGCGTAATGCAGTATGTCCAGGCTGCTTCAGCGTAAAAATGATGCTATATCGCCTTTATGGCGTAAAACTCATCCGCTTTAATGCAGCATTGAAGTGTACGAGGAACGCTTCGTATTCCCCGAAATGAACCTGTCAAATCGTGCAGTGAACCTGACGTCTGACTCCTGACAAAGAGTACTGCACGACTACCCAAACAACGGCTATAATGATGGTGCGGCACAGCAACCCAGACTGTCGTTTAGTGACATTTTTTTGGCGTAAACCGCTTTTACGCATACAAGGAAATACGCTGCCTAGTTTTACACAGGCAGATGTGAGCTGTTTATGTTCCACATAAGACAAACAGGCTGCCACGTCAAAAGTTGTTCTTCGTACAGGGCTCGAGGCACGTCTCTACATTTAATGCGCAGAATGATGGCAGATCCTTGAGGCACGTCTCTGCATTTAATGCGCAGAACGGTAGCAGATCTTCGGGACACGCCTCTGCATTTAATGCACGGAATGGTGACAGATCTTCGAGGCACGTCTCTGCATTTAATATGCAGAATGATGGCAAATCTTCGCGACACGCCTCTGGAATACGCTGCCTAGTTTTACACAGGCAGACGTGAGCTTCTTACGCTCCACAGAAGACAAACAGACTGCCACGTCAAAAGCTGCTCTTCGTACAGGGCTCGAGGCAAGTCTCTGCATTTAATGCACGGAAAGCTGGCAGATCTTCGGGACACGCCTCTGCATTTAATGCGCAAGATGGGGGAAGATATCTGCATTTAATGCAAGAGATTTGATTATATCTCCAAAAGCCGTAATTTCGGCTAAAACGTCCACATCATCACTTTCGCGCATTACGCCATCAGGCTATTTTCAGCTATGGGAGCATGTTGTACGCTATCTCCTTGGAATACGCCACCAAGCCATTTTCAACTTTGAAAAGCACGTTGTACGCTATCTTCCTGCAATACGTCAGCTCAGGCTACATTTGCATTGGTGCGTATTAAGGCTATTTGGTACAGAATTCGTTCAAGGCCTCAGTCAAGGAAGGAGGATCAGTTATCTTCTATGCTAGCTACCTATCTACGCAGCATCAGGCTTCTACGCCTATTCGACTTCTATGCCTACTCGGCTTCTACGTCTACTTGGCTTCTACGCCAGTTTGATGACTATTTGGCTTCTACGCCAAGGTGACAGTTATTGGCTTCTACGCCAACATCTTCTACGCGGGGGATAACTATCTACGTGGCTTTTATGCCGTGATCTTCGCAGCAGTTATACGCATTGTCTCTTAATGGGACACGCGTCACACGCTCATTCAAAAGGTCATTTATACGTAGGCAACGGTTATCATAACCATCGCGTAAAAGGTGCTATACTTTCCACTACCCGGCTTCTACGTCGACTGATGGTCACTGTCACTAAAAACCCTATAAATAGAAACCTCTATCTACAGAGGTCCAAGGTCGAAAAATGGAAGGTCAAAGATTCCAAGATCAAAAGGAGAAGATCAAGGAACTAAGAGTCGAAGAGTCTTTGAGAGAGAAGAATCCAGAGCTCAGACAAAGAGTAGTGATCGACAACTTTGGCATCGAGCATCCACCCTCTTTTGCAACATTCGAAGCTGCTTTCTGTCTTCTACAGCACTTCTTCATCATCGTGTGGTCCAAGGGACAAAGTGATCGACTGCAGATCAGACTCCTATAGCAATATTTACCCAGATTAAAAATTGTACTCGACATCCTCGTATATGATTAATTGTACAATCTTGTTTGTAAACCAAAGAGCGGGTTTCGTATAAACCTCGTCCTTATTTCTTTCGTTTATTGTCAAACATAGTATATATGGTGAGAAAACCTAATTTCGGACATAGAAAATTTCTAAAAATAATTCAGTATTAAGTATGTCCGTCCAGATTTGATCATACGAATATTGGATACTGATTTGCAAGGTCGCAGTTGTGTTATTCTTATTATTATTTTTCCGTTCTTTCTCTGGACCCCAACACCTTCAAGCTGAGCAATGTTGACAGTAATACCTACAACCCACTAAAAACAGTCATCTACTTTGAAACCAAGGTTTAGTAGAAGGATCCCTCTGCCTCTGCCTCTATGGAAAAATCTCTCACTTTGAAACCAATTAAGGTTTGGAAGTATTTGCTTGGATCTGTAGCCATATAACATAACTTGATCACTTAGCCTTATGCCTGCATTTCATTGCACAGTCTGCTATATAT
The DNA here is from genome assembly GCA_036927795.1 of Iris macrosiphon. Taxonomy (NCBI): domain Eukaryota; kingdom Viridiplantae; phylum Streptophyta; class Magnoliopsida; order Asparagales; family Iridaceae; genus Iris; species Iris macrosiphon. Next base: position 120,835,653 of record JAYESA010000008.1, on the reverse strand, counting down.
CCTAACAAAAGTCTAGCCTAGCTAGCTATAGGCCAAACCACATTGTTCATGACAAGCGAGAGCATCTATGCTTGCCGTCTCCTTCACTTGACCCGGTCTGACCGCAGGCTACCAACAAGCAAATTTCCTTGGAAAACTACGTACGAAGTTTAGCAGCATTCGATCGCCACACGCAATTAAATTTCACTGTGAACGAACGTTCATAAATAGATGGATCCAAGTCCCCACTACTCCATTGCACTACTCATCTCCATCCTTAATTTGCTTGCTAGCTAGCAAGAGAGGAGAGGCGCGTCAGATTTTTCGTTTTCTTTTTCGGATATGGATTGCAAGAAAATGATGGTTGTCCTCGCTGCTGCCGCGGCCGTCTTCCTTCCTGCGATCGCGTCCGCGACGACGGACTTTGTGGTGGGAGACGGCGAGGGCTGGACCCTTGGGGTGAACTACACAGAGTGGTCTATGGGCAAGGAGTTCAAAGTTGGTGACAAGCTCAGTATGCTCTCTCTTCCTTGCTTTCTTTCCATTGACTCAATTACTGTCTATTGGGGTTTTTATAGTTCCTAATGATGTTGCACGGACACGGATACGACACATTATGGGAACAACTGAACCTAATCTAATTTGGTGTGTTCTATTTTTGAGTGTTTGATACGTGTGAGGAACTTATTTGGTGCTAAAAAGGAATCTCTAATACTTGAAATTAGTCAAAGATATGTTATTCGGCAGGTATTTTGAGAAATATAGTTTCACCAAACTTAGGTATCTAACATTTGTATATATGTACCATAACTTGTGAAAACAAATTTCTAAACTTTACTGGAAATTAAATAAGCTTCCAAAACAATCGAGAGAAAAAAAGAAGAAGAAGAAAAAGAAATATTTTTGCAACCAAAACAACAAGAATTCATTTAAATTTGCAGTTCAGTATGGAATTTCATTTGAAACCAAGCTTTTTCGTTTGTAAAGTTTTTCTGCAGAAAATTTGAATACGATAGCAATGAGGGGGTAAAGTGCAAAATTAATTCAAACTTAAAAAAAGAAAAGACTCTGTATTTTAAAAAACATTTATAATTTTTAATTTGGTACAATTTGTATCCAAATTGAACGATGACATCAAAGGACAGCCAATGTACCGTCAACAATACTTATTTAGATTATTTACACAGAAAAGAAAGCAAACTAATAATATACAAATGTAAAACATGGTGGAAATGGAGTAAAACATGAAAAAAAATAGAAATAACATTAAAATAGAGATATATTAAATCTATATACAGAAGGATCGTTACAATCTTTAATTGTCACGTGATTAAGTATTTTTTGGATATTTTAAACATATTTTTAGTCAAAATTTGACTGTAACGATAAAAATTGTAAGCGGCTAATGAACTGTTACCATAAAAAATAAAAAAAAATTGTTAAAAGTATAAAAAATTTGCGAGCGAATTTTTGCACTCTACCCTACCAATGAGTGTAATATATATATATATATATATATATATATATATATATATATATATATATATAGGAGAGAGAATAAGGGAGGTGAGATGGCACCAGGGCCGGCCCTGAGCTCACAGGGGCCCGGAACGAACTTTCAAAATGAGGCCCCATACATAATGTAAAAAAAATGAAACAAAAATAAAATTAAAAATATGCCTCCAACAAGATTTGAACTAGGAACCTCTTGTGTGCAGGTCTAATATAATAACCACTACACAACAATTGCTTTGTGATAAGAATGGTTCATGGTAAATACTAGTTATATTTTCAGTACAAAACTATTTATATATTTAAACAAAAAAAAAAAAATTTGGGTCCTTCTGGCCCATGGGGCCATGGGCGGTCGCCCTGCCCGCCCTGGGCCAGGGCCGGCCCTGGATGGCACCTCACTCTAAAAACAAGGGTGGCAGTGACGTGGCACAATCCCAACCACACATTTCATAATTGACAATTTGCACTTAACCTCCTCCTCTCGTTTGTGTGGTTGAGATTGTGCCACGTCACCGCCACCCTTGTTTTGAGATTGAGGTGCCACCTCACCTCCCTTATTCTCTCTCTCTCTCTCTCTCTATATATATATATATATATATATATATATATATATATATATATATATATATATATATATATATATATATATATATATACTGCTTAAAACTGTTGCATGTACGCATGCAGTCTTCAACTACAGAGTTCCGAATCATGATGTTGCCAAAGTCGACGGCCTGAGCTTTCGCCGGTGCGCCGTGCCCGCAGGGAACGAACCTCTAGCCACAGGGATGGACGAGATCACCCTCGCGACCGCAGGGAAAAAATGGTACCTCTGCAGCAAGGGTGACCACTGTGAGTGGGGAATGAAGCTCGTCATCAATGTCGTTTCCGACGTCATCGAGGCTCCTGATCTTGCTCCTGCTGCAGCTCCCCCAACCAAGCAGTGGCCATGGCTATTCATGATTTAAACTAGAAAAGAGTCAAGAGTACTATTCCCATTTGAAGCAAGTCTAATTGTTTCTGCTCTGTGTCTTCAGTTTCTTATTTTGTTCCTCATAATATATGTAGTGCTACTACTATACGATTCAGCAGTTTGTATCAACACTACAATGAGGCATTTGCATGCTTCATCTTGATTTTTGCTATTTATGTTAGCTTGTTTGATTTTTAACCCCAAACCTCATTTGAGTCTGCCGCAGTTGTGGTCTTGACCTATTAGATCAAGAATAATCCTTTCGGATCCAGATTTTGTGTTTGGTGCCTTTGGAGCTATTACTCAAAGCTTAATTACTACCCTCTGAGCTAGTTACGGGCCCGTTTGGCAATTGTTGAGATAGCAGTTATGAGGTATTTTTAGAGTACCGATTATAAAAAGTTACGAGGGATCCGATTTTTGGTGGTTTTAACTAGCGAATTTTAAATCATTCTGATTTGTGCTTGGTAATTCATTAACGAGCAGTTCTGAAATTTTTTTTATAAGAATAAAATTACATATAAATAAAAGCTCTCTCAAAGTTTTATTTTTGATGTCGAATTATGCTTATGCGGGATTCTTGGAGATATTTTTATGAGTTTGTGTCATACAGTCTTCGACTTTCGGAAAACAAGATTTTTAAAACTCACTGGAGGAAGTAGTCGTAATTTAGAAGAAGTAGAAGATAAACAAAGACGAGAAAGAGAAAATATGTTAGGGTATTTATAATTAGTAGTTATAATTATATTTTGGATAAATTGTAACTTGGTACCCTCAACTATCCAAGTTGTTCAACTTAATATCCTAAACTTTTTTTTTATTAACAACTTAATACCATCAACTATTAAATATTTTCAACTTCATATCCAACGAAAAAATAAACTCAAAACTACCCCTCCACCTCTCCCTCTCCGGATAGCATGGAGCGTCCGGGTGTGCGTGAGTTAGAGGCGCGCGCGGACGGTCGTGCTGCGCTGGAGCGCGCAGGAGGGGCGCGCGAGCAGACAATGTGCACGGAGGGGGGGGGGGCACATGACGGCGAAGCGGGAGGTTTTTTTTTTTTTTGGGGGGGGGGGGGGGGGGGGGGGGGGGGGGGTGTTGGGTAGGGGGGAGAGGGGTTGTTGAAGAGAGAGAAGGGAATGATATTTTTGCGAAAAAAAATCAGGATATTAAGTTGTCTATTTTTAAAGTTTAGGATATCAAATTGGTAAACATGAATAGTTGAAGGTATCAAGTTAAAATTAAGTCTTATATTTTTTTTATGAGGATATAAATAGAATAAAAATAATAAAAATTTTCAAAATCCGTCGATTTGTGATGTTTACAAAGTTATCAAAAATTATACTATACCGATTTTTGTGAGATTTTGAGCCAACCAAAATCAGTATTTCAAAAAAATTACACAAAAAAAACTACCTAAAATCGATAAAATATCGCTGCGTTCTTGTATCCACCCCGACTTCAGATCTTCTACAAGCTTTCTTGATTAGTTTATGCGATATTAAGTTCATGTTTTGTTAAATTTTCTACAAAATTGCAAATTGCTATGTTAGGGATGTAAAAGCCCTACATAAAGAAATGCACAATTCAAATCAGATCATCAACAACCAATTCTTCTAGGTGACAGCGACATGTACATTTCAAGAGTTGCAAGATTGCAAGCAGTATGGAGAAATCCGTTCCGTTGATCACACTTCCATATTTTCTTAAAATTCATTATAACTATCAGAAATGAAAATATGCTGGCTAGACTTCAGTGTGATTGGAACGGGTGAGAATTATTGGTCCAGTAAAGATTATTGGAGTATCATCTTTGACGTGTCTGATACGTTCTTTAGCGCCTATGTTTCCAAGCTGTTGTGTCCGTTCTGGGTAGTGCTAAAATACTAGACCCGACTCCAACTTTTAGACCCAACCCAACCCAACCTTACTCTGTCCTTGGTCCGGTCCGGTCTGGATTCGGATAATGTTTAATGGACCCCTCAGGCCTACGGGTCCGGATAATTCGCTCGGCTATTAAACTTAGAGTGTGCAAGACCGGTCCGAGAATTCTTGGAACCTTGGACAGGGTTTGAAGATGAGGTCTATTGATCGGATAAATAAAAAACATATAGATTTTCTAAATATATTATATATACCAGTAAATGCACGTACAAAGAAAATAAAATTTTCTAATATTATTATAAAATTGTTTCAATATATTTTAATTATAATTTATTACGGATATATCTTTACTCTTTATAAAAAAAATTTGAAATTGCTAGCCGTCTAAACTGTATGTATATACTCACGTAATTAAAAATTAAATTTTTTTTTAAAGTAATTGTTTAACTACATAATATTATATAACTATAATCAAATACCAC
>JAYESA010000008.1:120616641-120830720 GCA_036927795.1 Iris macrosiphon | reverse complement strand
TACTAGGAGATCAAACCTATATTAAACCAGAACCTAGTCTACTCAAATGTGCCTAATCCAGAATTAGTCCAAAACCTAACACAAACTCAACCCAAACCTGGACCCAACATTCTGGAATTAGAGGGAACCGAACTTGGTCTAAGACCAAATTTGGGCCGAACCCGGTACCCTAGGACCCAGTATTTTTAGTTTCATGAAAAGACTCATTCAACTCCTGGACCATGAACTCAATATTCAAATTTATGAACATTGGGGGACCAAACTCGGCCCAAACACGGTCCCCCTACTAGACTATATGAGTTTAATTCATTTTTATTTTATTTATTCATTTTTATATTCTCTATTATGGAGCTACAAATCTTCTTATTCCCAAGACAACTCCTATAGCCTTCTAGTGCCAAGTGCGATCTCGGTTAGAAGAATATTCGAGTTGTAAAGCTTGAGTTCAATTTTCATTGAAGTCAGTAACCTCTTCGGATCAAAAGCTTGTGGTTGTAAGAAGTCACGAGTCCTTAAGATCAAAGCTCGTATTGTAAGATGTTGGTGTGCCCTTCGGATCAAAAGTGCGTGGGTACCCAATTTCATAAATAGTGGTGGATTAACTCCAAGCAAGAGTTCTCGGGCATGGACTAGTCTGCCACGAGCAAAACCTGGATAAAAATCTTGGTGTTGCATATTGTGCTTTCATCTCATCATTTGTTATATACTTTCTATATTTTTTCATATTTGCTTGCATAATTTACTATTTGGTTATTAGCCTTCATTTTAGTTGGTAAATATTGTCACAAACTATATTCACCCCCTTAGAGTTGCCTTAACATCCTTCATAAATCATATTACAGCAGAAAGTTGAACACAAAGTATAAGAAGAAAATATCTTTTTCATTAATAACCTGCAGTAGGAAATTACATTAATATTGAATACATTTGATATGTCGTCTCAGCTACATTCTTTGAAATAAAAAAAGGCAAACAAGCTGTCATAAAATAATATTTTTTGTCCCATACATTACACCTTTATATAACTTGAAACCAAAATGCCTTCAAAATGAACCGGCTTCATTATACTTCTAAATAGGAAAAGCTATAAGTCGCTTCTCCTTCTTCATCTAGCACCGTGCGCACCCACGAGGTTCTCGACACCTGGGGAGTTCGGGATCAGTACACTTAGGAATGCACTGATGAGCGGGATGAACCCACTTGCCTAAATCGACACTGTTTATTAAGGAAAGCATGCATTTAAAGTTATGTTCCTATTAGAACTATAGTAAATTGCAGTTCATATCGGAAGCATATATGGAAGCAATAAACATTTGAAATATATCACTCGACGGTATAACTTACCCAACCGATTTGTACCTCTCTGCATAGAAATAGAGATAATTCTTACTGCCCCTACATAAGACAATAAGTTAGCATATTCCCTATCTATATACGGTCATTGGTGATAATCGACACCATGAAGGACTATTCAATGATATTGCGACTCTCATTACCAGTTTGGGTTACAAGCCCAATTGGAGGTCTCGTAATGCCTCGTGCTGAAGCACGTTCCACATAATTTTCCCTTAGTTTGATTCGGTTCCAGTGTCCTATATACCATTTTGAGGAAAGTCAAACCTTGTGCACAAGTTGTTCATGACAATTTGAATGCATGAACAATTTAACTATCAAAATATATGTATAACACGACACAAAAGTAAGCAGCAATATCCAAATACTCATGCAACTGTTTATATTTCCTTAAAGTCGCATGTTTGATTTGGCAATTCGTAGGCAAAAAATAGTTCCGAGGAACCATGCCACCAATGTTTTGGATACCGTATCCCTTCTAACAGTTCCATGGTTTTGAACCAGAACTGTCATACCCCAGTACCGAAATACGGAGACGGACACAGCCAGCTACCCCGTACAAGGTATAGAACGTCGTACAATGGTCATGACTGAAACTAGACAAGGGAAGCATTATATAAGCAAGTCACTTAGTGTCACATAAAATATCTAATATCTCAATCAGTCAAACGAGGATAGTAAATATAGAATATATATGAAAAGGAAGTAAGTTGTCCCAAATGCCCTGCTAAAATATTCTAGAAACCAGATGTACAAAATAAAAAGCTGACGGAGTAGAAAAAGTACATGACCATGATCAGCTGCAGTCTGATTAATTTTAATAATGTAAGAAAACTAATGTTTAGATTTACAGCTAACAAGTGTCGGTAGGTAAACCCCCAAAATAAGGCAATGTACGATAACGAGCAGTGATTAAGAAACCCACTCATGTTCCTCAGTGGCCATCCATCCGGTGTGCACCATTGTTCAGAGGAAAGTAGGATGGATCCTCGGGTGCTGGATTTAAATATGGACATGCAAAACCAGTGAGGTTAGACACCAAATAGCAAGTACTACAAATGAAGCACAAATGAAGGAACAAAAGCAGTGAAAAATAAACACATATATATATTTATGTCTCGTAGTTTCGGTCCATAGCCTACCGAGATACAATAATCCAACCTTACAACCAAACAATGATAAGAGTTAGACCATCGCACCATGATAGCCCATGTCCCTAAACTATTTATAAAAGATACAATATACAATAAAGCTCAGTTACATAATCGGCTAATCACTTTTACGTCTTACTAGGTGGAGTCTGGGTTATCCCAGAGATATATACTTATAATAGGAATCCTAAGATCGACCCATGTGCTAGTAGGGCTAGTCGAGCCATGAATCAGCGAATAGGACATAGTATTTATGCACTAGTCCATCGTAAGGCCATCGTGCTAAGATCGTATTGAACACAGTACAATATAATAGTAGGATATTGCCATCCACTAATGAGGATTTAAACAATATCCATGGGGCCAACCTGCACATCCTAGACAATTTTTTTGATCTGGCTAGTTAAGAACGATCTCGGGATTCTTTCCCTCCCAATGCTCTACATGTTTTAGTTGCATAGTTAACCCTACTATTACTGAATCTTATGGCGTTGTCACATGATATTTAACTTATATGTCATACCATAGTACGAACACGCTAGATACGAATCTATTTTGTCACTTGGCAGTCCAATTTAGATTCACCCAAGCATAATGGAACAATCAAACAAGTCCTAGCCACGCTTAGAAATTGACTAAACCTTTTCTCCAAGCTAGGAGGAATCGTATTATATGACATATCGTGTAGAACGTAGGTACCCTTCAGTGTAAATATGTAATATAATCATGTAGGAGGGATTAGCACGTAGGAACAGATAGCACATAATAAGTGTATCAGCACGGATACAAGTAGTCGAGTCAAGTCACCAATCACAGTAAATAATGAGTTTTATCACATAGCAAGACATAAATTAAGTCATGCACATAGGTGGTGTAGTCAGTTGGTGCATGATCAAACTATACACATGGTCGGGTTGGGCGTATAGACGGGTTAGACGCACAGGTGGGTCTAATACTCTCGCAATTATCAAGATTACATATATGAATCAAAAGTCTAATAGAATATTCAAACCAAATTAATTCAATAAAATGTGCAGGGGCAACATGCGTGCATAAAGATCAAGGCCATATGGTCGATAAGGGCGTATAAGAATTGGGGCACATGGAATATGGAATGCATAGACAGGCAAAATCCACTCATCAGGGCAAGTGCTAAGTGACGGACAATAAATACAAGTCAAAGAAGTGACTGATATGACTTGATGTGACAAGCCAAAATATAAAGGAGATAAGACAAAAAGCATGAAAATTGTTCAGAGTCCTAAAAAGTCGTGCAGAGGCATGCCCCGAAAAGAAGAGACGTATGGCTAGTGGTCGCATGGGCGCATGGAGTCTGGCCTTAGTGAATTCCCATTGGTTCAAGATTTGATGCTTCCGACTTTATAACGCATGCACAAAGCAGACATGCATCCAACAAGATGGGCGCATGCTAGAGGAGCGAATGTTGTTGAGCAGCATGGTACTACATCATCCCAGAATAGCAAGTTCGGCCAGAAAAAACTCCAAAAACCCGAAAACTTGTTCCCCTAAAAAAACATCATTCCTACTCCAAATCAAAGTGGACCAAAAGCCAAAACGCCTGAAATTAAATGCTCTAACACCTAGAAAAACTGGTTTTCTAAAATACCATGTTTTAATAGATCAAAACCAAGAAAACTTATGGAATCCATAAAAACCCTAAACTTAAAATGTAGATCTACACACATCCACCCATAAAAACTGAAAACTCCAAACATTAAAAGTGTTTAGAATCATAATGTATACATATTAGATTAATAAAATACAAAAAAAGAGCAATAATTAAAATATAAGAGTTTCTCTATATAATGCAAGATGTACTTGCCTAAAATGAAAGAATGAGGAGAAATGAGAGAATAAGGAAAGCGATAGAAAGAAGTTGGGCTATATAGCTAGAGTTTGAGGTTTAGACCAAGAGTTCTCTCATAACTTAAACCAACCCACAAAATAAACCATAAACTACACTAAACCAAAGAATGTGTCTAGTCTCCGTGCAACCTAATAAACATACAAGCAAGAAATAATATCCCAAATACATATATCAGGAACGGGAAATGATATCTCTACCCACCTTAGAAAAATTTTGTTCTCAGAATTCAAACTCAAGGCTAGCTAGAGAAATCAGAACAAGCACTATACTAACTACAAGCACATCTACACATGCAATCAATAATCAATCATATAATAAAGAAAAGCAACATCATATAGCATAGGTGAACAAATTACGAGATTCGAGATACGAAGGGATAAGGACAAATATACCTTCCGACGTTGAGTCTAATAGGTGCGGATACCGAGATCGGATATCGTCATCAAGTTCCCACATTGACTTTCCCAAAGGGTAATAACCCCAAGCAATCTGGACTAGACGAATAGTCTGATTCTTGAGCACCTTCTCCCTTTGGTCCAAAATGGATATAGTTTGCTCATCGTAAGACAAGTCGGTACCAATGACTAGCACAGAATGGTCGAGGATATGACTCAAATCTGGGATATAGCTACGCAACTGAGATACATAAAATATATCGTGTACCTCATGTAGCGAAGGCGGAAGGAAAAGATGATAAGCAACATCGCCCACCCGCTCGAGGATATCGAACAGACCGACGTATTGTGGACTAAGCTTCCCGTAAACTCTGAATCTAATGACTCCATAGGTAGGCAAAATCCGCAAGAACACATGGACGCTGACACAAAACTCTAAAGGCCTACAATATTGATTCGCCCAATGATGATGCCTATCCTGCATAACTCGAAGTTGCTCTCTGATCTGCGTGATCATTTCTGGGCCTAACATCTTATGTTCGCCAATATCATCCCATGCTAATGGTGACCTATACTTTCTCCTATATAGTGCTTCGAAAGGGGGGTCAACTGAATACTCGCCTGATAATAATTATTGTATGAGAACTCGACGAGATGGAGGTAATCTTCTCAAGACCCTCCAAAATCCAAAGTACAAGCTCTTAACATATCTTCCAATATCTAGATGGTTCTCTTTGATTGCTCGTCTGTTTGAGAATGTTAAGCTGTACTAAATCTTAGCTTGGTGCCCAAATTCTGGTGCAAGCTCTTCCAAAAATATAAAGTAAACCGAGCATCTTGATCTGATACGATACTCACTGGGACACCGTGTTGTCTTACTATTTTTCATATGTACATCTATACCAACTGCTTTGTAGACTGTCCTACTCGAAAAAAAAAATGAGCTACTTTTGTGAGTCAATTCACTATTACCCAAACTGCATCACGACTAGTCGGGGATCTAGGTAAAGCGGTCATAATATCCATCGTAATATGATCCCACTTCCACTTTGGAATATGAAGCGGCTATAATAATCATGTTGGTCTTTGCTAGTCATCCTTCAGTTGCTGACATAGAAATCATCGAGAAACGAATCGCGCTATCTTTCTCTTCATCATGTTCCTCCAGAAATATTTCTTGATATCTTGAAACATCTTGGTACCTCCTTGATGAATTGAATAATGGAAACTATGCGCCTCGGTCATAACTTCCTGCCGTATATCTTCGTTCAGTACACAGAGACGATTTTCGAATCTAAGTATTTTATCCTCGTGAATCGTCAACTCCTTCCTGCGACCAGACTCACACTCTTCCCGAAGGTTCTGAACTTTCAGATCCTCTGCCTGAGCTAACATAATCCTCTCAACCAAAGTAGAATATATTTGCAAGCTTACCAAAATTCCTGCATCCTGCTAAAGTACTATCTCAATACCCATATCTTGAAGATCATCCAATATATGTCGTTACGATTTCAACATATATGCACTACCTCTCCTTCTTAGAGCATCTTCTACCACATTCGCCTAGCCTGGATGGTACTAGAGTTCCACGTCATAATCCTTCAACAATTTTAACCACCTCTTCTGCCTCATATTCAAATCTTTTGGGTAATTATATACTTTAGGCTCTTGTGATCTATAAATATCTCTACCCGATCACCATATAAGTAGTGCCTCCATAACTTAAGTGGAAACACCATTGTCGCCAACTCTAAATCGTGTATTGGATATTTTTCTCATCATCTCGACTGCCGAGATGCATAATCTATCGCTCTTCCATGTTGCATCAATAAACACCTAAGTCTCTTGCCAGATGCATCACAACATACTGTAAACCCTCCTGAACCTACTGGAAGCATGAGAATCAGTGCCGAAATCAGTCTCTTCTTCAATTCCTCAAAGATTGTCTAACACTCTGCTGACCAATAAAACTTAGCCTTCTTGTGTATCAAACGAGTCAATATCATACCTCGGTTATGTAGAACCGAATGTAGCCACGGACGTGATATCGTACAAGCCTATATTGTACTTGTACAAGGCAAAAAGATAAACAAGGCATGGTATATCTCAAAAATAATGACATCGAAGCAAAATTAAGTAGATAAATTAAAGTCACAATGAATATAATAAAAAACTTCTCTATATTAATAATAGTAATTGAGTACATAGCTTACAAAAAAATTATAAAGCTCTCAAATATAACTGATAGTTGGCCAATTGTCTTACATTGTTATTTGCCATCTTGGCTTACAATCTCACTAATACAAATAAATTATATTATTCCATACATTATGCCATTTAGAACATAAGACACATCCATTAGAAGAAGAGCTTATATGCGTCCCAACAATGCTTCGATGCCTCAAAACAATTTTAGCCACTCCCCAATGTTGAGTACCTGGGATACCCACAAACGTGGGTCAGTACATATCTCGTACTGGTGAGCAGAAACTAGCCCACTCGCCTAAAATAATACTAAGTATTCATGTGAAAAGTATGCATATTAAATTAGTAATCTTTCTATTAGGAACTAGGTTCATTTCAATGATCAGAGTATTCAGCAGCATAATAAAATATACTTTGGAAATAGCAGTATATATTGAATATATGTAAAATATGTACATATCACTTAACAACGATTCTTACCAAAAGCCTACTCATCGTATCCCTGCAAAACAAGGATTAGACAGATAATAAGTACTAGTCATTCATATAGTGATAATGTTAATCCTACATAAATATTCTTGTTAGTATTGTCACTACCACATTTTCTAGGAAAGGGTATTTTGATAATTTTATATTTAATTAAATATTGTGCATGTTATATAATTATTTATTATATTATTTAATTATTGTTAGATGTTAGTTTATTGTTTTGGACTTGTGTTAGTGGACCTAACTAGTTTAGGTTAGACTCATGAACCAACATGTATTATTTGTTACAATTGAGCCCAATTAGAAGCCCATTCATTAGGAGGATGATTAGTTTAATTAAACCATTAGACTAGAACCTTACCTCCTTAATTATTTCTTCACGAGAGGCCCCAAGGGGTATAATGGACATTACATAGTAGCTTGAGGAAGGGGCAAGGGGGGCGGCCTACATAAAGAGGGGGGGAAGTTCTCTCTCATCTTTTTATTTTAAATCTAGATCTAGAATTTTTCTCAACCAAATTCCCTCATTCCCATATTATTTCCCTACCAAATTTTATTCTAATTCCTTCCAAAATCACCATTGGAGGCTACTAGAGCAAGGATCTACAAAGAGGAGCAAGGATCTACAAGTTGGAGGCCAATTTTATCATATTTGGAGGTTGCATTAGGAATCCATCTCCCAATAGGTATAATTCAGTTTTTTCTCTTAATTTAGGTTCTAAATATAAGATTTAATCATGAGAAATTAACCCATATGCATAGGCTACCCATAGGATTTGGAATTGAGTTCATAGGAGGCCTGTTGAGAAAGTTATGGTACTTTTTGTGTCAATTTTGGGGGAATTCCGAGATTGACACTTGTTGTATTTGTCAATTGGTCCTATAGATCAATTTGGCATGTGTTTGTGTGTTTATGACTAGTTTTATATCCACAATTGGATACGTGTAAGTCATATCCCAATAAATTGGTGATACGTGTTGATTTAGGGGTTTTTTCTCCGACACGGGACTTTGTGCATATCACATTTTGACATGGACAAGTAGATATATGTTTGACTCTTCGTATTTTTCATAAATAATATATTAGACTTTCTCATGTCCTTCGGGGTATGTTTGGTTGTGTGGTGGACTCGTGTCTCAAGCATATCATAGATCTAGTGTGATACGGGTGTGATGCACTCCACATGTTTGTTGTGTTGTATTTCTAGATCTAATTCCTATTGTTTGTAGTCATTTATAATAAATACATATATATATATATATATATATATATATATTGTTATGAATATATATTTATATGTGCTAGTGGATCATATATCTATATACCTATGTGATATATATATATATATATATATATATATATATATATATATATATATATATATATATATATATATATATATATGTAGTTATACTTCTAAATATATACTAGCTATTTGAATAAGTTATGTTATATATATATATATATATATATATATATATATATATATATATATATATATATATATATATATATATATATATACTTATATGATATATATATACTTGTATGTTACATATATATACTTGAATGTTATATATATATATATATATATATATATATATATATATATATATATATATATATATATATATATATATGTATACGTGTTTGTGATGCTACGTATATATATATGTGAGATATTATATCTATATCTATATGTGTATGTTTATATCTATCTATATGAATATAATTTTGGATGTGTGTATATATATATAGATGAGAGAGTATATATATGTATATATATAGTTGATATATATTGGTGTATAGATATATATATATGTATATAGTTGTGCTTGTGTGTGTGTGTAGTGTTGAGAAAGGGGGGTCGGGCATCTACAGTAGCAGCAGCAGGAGCAGCAGCGGATTCATTAGCAGCAGCTGCTGCAGATACGAGCAGCAGCAGCAGATTCGCAGAGTAGCAGCAGCAGCAGATTCATTAGCAGCAGCAGCTGCAGATACGAGTAGCAGCAGTAGATTCGTAGAGTAGCAGAAGCAGCAGATTTATTAGCAACAGCAGCTGCAGATACGGGCAGCAGTAGTAGGATTCAATAGCAGCAGCAGTCTTCAGTATCAGCAACAAGGTACCGAGTTGCGGAGCTAGGTAAGTTAATATTTTGTTAGTTAATTAGTAGTTAATAGTATCAAGTTAGTTAGTAGTATCTAGCTAGTAGTATTTATGTAGTTATACCTCTTATGGATATCTCTAAGTTACATATATATGTATGTGTGTCTATGTATTAATTGTATTGATAGTTAATATAGCATGAGAGTTAGTACCTAAATTCATATTAGGGAATACTAGTAGTTGATATTAGAGTACTAAAAATTATATTGGGATGTTAGTTATATACTAGATATCGCATTTACCTTAAAATACCAAGGTAAAAGCCAAAGTATTGAGGATATTCAAGGTATTGGGTTTGGGTACCAAGATGAGTGTTTAGTGGTGCGATACCGTGTTGGTTCAAAGCCAAGGTATCCTCATAGCATTTGATAGTTAGGATTAGTATATATATTATTGATTGAATATGCATATGTAATATTTCATATCTCTTGTTTGCGTATCCTGAGATACGGTATCTTAGTATCCTAGATTTAGCTTGTATGACCTAGTTTCATAGTTTATGAACCTAATATTATTGAGATAGACTCATGTAACCTAAAATAGGTAGTTTGACCAAGTTTGACCAGTTTGACTAAGAGTTGACCTAGTTTGACTGTTTTGACTTAGAAATGGCTTTTTGACCTAGAAGTTGACTAGTTTAACTTATTTTTATTTAAAACCTTATATTGATGTTGTATTCCCTATCTAGGTCTTCGAGACACCGTATCAGACATCTGTGAGACAATTCATCGGACTTCAGACGAGTACATTCTCTGATAGTTTCTCATTTATGATATCCTCTATGTTCATTATATCTAGTGTAGATATTCATATTTTTTTTACACGATGGTTACATGGATTGGTATATCCGGATCTCGTCATGAGATATTATTCCTTGGTATATGGTGTATCTTGTGCAAGCTTGTTTTATTGTTTATCTTATACATGTACAGACACTGATTCTCAGGGAGAGTCGCTATCTTCTTGGGGAATCTCGTGCCATAGCGTACCATGGTTGAATCCCTATACCAGTCGGGGGTGGGGAGTATTTTAGTGTAGATATGTGATCATACGCTTCTTGTGCATGTCTTCTTTTCCTGTGAGTGTTGGTCATACACCGCACGTATGACTAACCAGGCCATTATTTCCTGTGCAAGTTTTCTTGTGCAAGTTTCCAAGCCGATCATATGTTAAAGCTAGTACTCACACACTTAGTCATTAGTATTCTTGTTCATTGTCATATTGTTCATTCTTCTATTTATTTACAGTATTTTCTTATTGTGTATCTCTTGTATCTATTGTTGCATCTAGTATATTCACATCTATTTATTGTTACATAGTTTATACAATTGATTAGAACCACTGTAAGAGATGTACTCTGCTCATTTCCTGACTGGATATATTTTTTCCAGATGACACTAAGGAGTGGTACCCTACACATTATGGACCCCAGGATGTTGTGGGCTTAGAGTCGGAGACCCTGGATCAGGAGGGACTCGTCCCGACTGAGACAGATGACCCGGGACTTGTAGCTTCTTAGTATTCCTCTTGTACTGGATTTATCTCCAGCTTATTATTTAGTTTTCTTCAGACTCATTGATGTTATTATTTGACTCATGAGTTGTATGTGACTTTTCTATTCTTTATCATATTCGTGCTTATTTCCATCTTAGATCTGTGATTGAGTATATTGATATTGTTGGTGGCCCATTATATTATGAGATAGATTATCCAAACAGAGTTTTATCGCCGATTTTGTGACGTAGGCTGGGCGTTGTTCCCGACTTGTACCCTTACATCGGGTGCGGGTCGTGACACATATGTATCCTAACTACATGAGGGTCATTGGTGCTATGCTTTCGCACCACGAGAGACGTGCCATATGGGACTTCGAAGGGCGTACGAAGCGCCATTCATGAGGTTACGATCCCCAATGAATGTTAAGTTTTTACCCGGTGCTACCAAAGCACTATATTTCCTCTTAGGCCGAACGATCCCAGTGTCCCGGTGTATTTCGTTCCAGGAAACTTACCAAACCTTGTGCACAAGTTATCCCTGACTATGCAACGACTATGTAAATAAAATCTAAGCATAAATTTTATTATAAAGAAATATAAGTAAATCCTCAAATTATTGATCCTTCTTGTTTTGCTCATTCTCATATCGGTTGATGACCCATAGGTCCCAACTTACAGACCTTCTCGTAGCCTGGTGGTACCAAACCATAATTATAATCATATATGAAGCATTTTCTTTATAGTTACTGTGCACTAATGCACTTATACCTGTACAGATGTTCAATGTTCCATTTTCAGTATTACCAGCATGTGAAGTATATCGTAAAATATTATTTCTTTCTTATGGCAGACTTACTTTATAGCATTCTTGTATCAATAGTACTAGAAGTTCATTATTCATGTGTTTCATTAATTACAGCAGCATTGAACATAAGGCATCATTATCATTGTGTGGACTAGAGTAGCATATAGTTATGACATATAGCAAATCAACACTAGCATTCATTTTATTAGGACATGAAGGAGTAGAGGAGAAGGGACAGATCCACTCACTTATATAAATATTGTTTTCATGCCATGATCCCATATTTGCCTTGGATCCCTCAAGAATGATCCGACATAATGCACAGTCTTCTAACTTGACATAATCATACATTCGAACCATGCCGCATAAGATATCCCATCCAGCCAAGTTAAGAAATACGGCATCATCACACCAAGCATCTCGATATCCCGCACCACTTGTATTCCATCAGTCTGATCCATCTATAATTCTAGCGTAATGCCTTTCCGCGAGTATTACATAATATACCACTCAAAAAAAGTTTCGCCCTCGAAAGTTAAAGAAATAACTCAATTCACCATATCACTTAAGTCATCCCACGAAAATATTCTATGCCAGCTATAGCTCAATAGCCTGTTTCTATCTCTTGTCAATATTGCCCATTCATGAATCTTGTATACTTATACATTCAAACTATCACTTTTCTTCCCAAATGTTTTTTTATGTTCTTCCATTCATCAATACTATCATGCAGCTCCATTTGAATTTCGATCACCACTTGCCTAGATCGTACAAATATTTTAGGCGTCTCCAAAATATAATGCACTCAACTAATGCTAATGGTTAGAGAAACCAAACGGCTACAGAGGAAATTCTACTCCTTATTACTGATCATTTAAATACTTTTGGCCAAGATGTTCTTTAACATCAATTTTCTATAACTCTAATTTCTTGCGACACTTATTCGGTCAATCTTGTCAATATCTTTCCAACATGTTACAATCAAGTTTTAGTCTTAGCATTTCTCAATATTTGCCAACGTCCTCTCGTTCCATCATATGCACAATTCATTTATCTCGTTCATAGTGTTCCTTCGTATAACCATTTGCCACAATCGCTATCTTCCAATTTGGCCAAAATATAAAAATCCTTAGGGACTATCCAGGTTAGGCCATTAACCCAAGCATGATACTTTAATCATTTCGAACAAACCGACTATAACAAAAAAATTATTAATTATGAATTATAATATTCCTTCTTTCAATGTCAATTTCGTAATTCCTACCTCTTATGAATAATTTACCTGTCGTCATATTGTTTTGATCCATCCAACTTTGATTGATTAAATTAAGAATATCACCCGTCATCTCTTTATTATGACCCAAGTGTATTTATAATCGTTCTGACCATTTTCTTAATATTATAATTTTTTTTACTAAACTTCTAGTAATCTTTTTTCCAACATTAGTAGCATCAAAATTCTCATGAATCCAGAGTTCCTTTTGGTCATATTACTGTCCAAGCCACAAGATTTCATTATTGTTTAAGGATCATAATCCATCCCGTACAATAATCGTTTTTGCTATATCAAATATCAAGTTTCTCTTTCCAATGTATAAAATTTTTATCAAAGTTCTCAAGCAACATTTATATCTTTTATTATGATTTATTTCTCATTCCAACTTGATTCCAAAAGAAACCATTCCAAGATAATCCATCCAACCGAACCTATTATTGATTTCTATTTCGGTCGAAGCAATCAAATCCAACTCTAGTAACTGACAATTCCCAAACTTATCCATCCAACAGTTTAACCATTCCGATACGACATATTGTCCTGAAATACTCAAACCCAAATCTCGTAACAAACTATCCAAACACCGATTGAACATAGGTCGACTCATAATATACACTATTTAAGTCGCACACGATGTTACATTATAGGGTCATTATATGGGTCTCCGACAACCAACATAACTTTTTTGGTCAATTCTCTATGGTTAGTTATACCGACAGCTAAACCTGGTGTTCATAGGAAACTCATCTCATGCTAGGCAGCTGATAGGGACCATATCCATCACTATTCTTAAGGCCAATCGTAATCCGACTAATCTAAAGGACTTCTACCCAAATACAATTACCAACTCAAACCACGAATGCACTACCATTGACCTATCCACAAATAAGGGACATCCAACAGTCTGGGTCAGGTCTACCTACTCACGGTCAATTTTTTAAGGGTCTACCCTAAACAAAGGTTTCTTATAGACTTATCCCAACCCGACAAGGTCAATTTAGAACCACATGCCCAAATCTTATATCCATCAAGTAAATCTCCAGCATTCAAAATCCGAATTGCTCCAACATATTATTTTATTTCTAATTTTATAGTCATCCTCTAGTTGTACCAACATATCATTCTTGATATCTCGTGCGTCTGATTTATCTGTGGAACAAGGCAACTAACCCAAAATCAAATTTTGATCGATCACTTTTACTAGTATATGTTCATAATCCTTGCTCTTAATTTTTTTCCATTCATATTACGTATTCGTGTGTTTAGTATCACCCAAATAATTTATAACCGACAATGTCACCCAACCAATATATTAAAAATATCTTTCTTCGGATTCATTCCGTCGAACATACTTTTGCCAACTTTATTTTGATAGGGTCAACTTTCATTCGCATTAACCATCAACTTAATTGCATCACCTCATCAATGGCTCACATAATTTTATCTCGCTTAACCACATTCGATAATTATTCACGTACTCAATATATTGGTAGGGTTCACCCCATATAAAAAATTTGATCAATTATATATGTCAATCAACTATAATTATTGCGATAAAACTTTTCGTCGATAGTACTTATCCCAACGTGCTGGAACTCAAGCTTTATTATTATTCCATCCATCGAAGCCTCTTAAAAAACTTCCATATATTGCCAGATAATAAGGGTCATCGATTAGTTACTTGCAATCCTACAAGTTCATATGCTGTTTAAATATTATTCGCCAATCACTAGGTTCAAATATTTTTACTTCACGACTGCTACCCTTTTTAAGTTAGGCATGTAGTAAATGTTACATACCTAAGGTCAAAGGAATTAGTTTTTCACATACTCGATCCATCTTTAATTGATTTTCAAGAACTTGCAAACTCAGATAACTAACATAATATCCCGCTTGTGATTCCCAATCAGTTCCAACAAAACTCACTGGATATACGATCCAACTTGTTTATCGATAGTAAAATTTGATCATCGATGCTAAAATTTAAACCTTTCACCTAGCCCATTTAAACCACCATCTAACAATATAATCCAACTCGTTGTTCCTAGCTAAGGCATCAATCTCATACCTTCTCACTTCCTTACTACCCCATGTAGTATTAAGCTATCAAGGGTCTAATATTGACAACTCAAATCCAACTATCAAGGGCCCGATGTTGATACATAATCTTAAATATCCATGGGACACTCACAATGCATATAATAAGGCATCATTCTCGACTAAGTCTCGACACTATCCCATTCTTACTGGTAGGCTCAATAGCATCACTTATGGAAGGGTCACTGCACATGCATCACTCAGAGGGTAGAGGCATATACCACTCAAAATGAAGCCTTGTCCTGACTATCACACTGTTCTTACACTGATCCAACATCCATCCCGCACTACCTTCGCATGGTATATTTTATTCTATAACATGATTCTCATACTCAGATATAAAACATAATCACGCCATCTTCCATGAATCAACTCTTCTTTAATATTGATTTCCTCTATTGAAATTGCTCATGCATAATTCTCATTTATTATAGCACGCATATTGATTTCTCTCATTTTCACATACAAAATATTAATCACAAGATAGTTATCTATGGCATCGAATTATTGTTGGGTTCTTGGTATCATTTACAAATCTAGAATCATAACAACTAGAGCATCATAATATTTAGGCTCATTATATGGAATATTCAGTGAGTGTAGCCAAGCGGTCAAATATTTTCGATTATGAAAACACTTTCGAAAAATAGCGAAAAAAACACAAAACGTTCACAGATACAAATTCGATAATCGCAAAAGAGACTTTGAATACTCGCAGAAGGCAACTTTGAATACGCACTGAGGCGACTGTGACTAATTGCGGAAGAGACTTTGAATAGTCAGTAGCACAACTTTGAGTATCCGCAGAGGCATCATTGAGTAATCGTGGAAGCAACTTTTTATTTAGAATTTTTCTAGTACAAGGGCGCATTAACTTGGATCTTATACATACTTGTCACTCTCCGATTTTGTAGAACTAATTCGTTCTCACATTCGATTCTACAGAACCGTTCATCCTCGCTAGCGTGATGTCGTACAAGTCTGGGGTTTCACTTGTACAAGGCAAGAAAGTGCACATGTGTCAAAAATATTTTTTTAAACAGATCCCCAACACAATAGCTGATTATAAAGCACACATTTGTATAGGAAGAAAAAATAATTCTTTTATTTATTTATTGCAACGAAGTACAATTTTTTTAGCACCAAAATAGAAATGCATGAATGGCTTACATACCTTTGCATAAAAGAAAAGACGGATAGGCTGACATAAAATAATGTTCTTATCCCATACATTATGCCCCTTTATTACATTCTTGAAAACTTGAAAGCAGCAACTAGAAATCTTTGAAATACTTTGAAATAGGAAGAAGTTTGAAAAGACTACAATGAAAGCTTTATCTTCCTTGAGCGCCTAGGGTATCTCGGTCACCTGGTTTGCCCATAAAGACGTGGTTCAGTACTCAACTTATACAAGTGAGCAGAACTGGCCCACTCACCTAAACCAATACTTCTTAATTAAATCAACTGTTTATATAGGCAACAGTTCATATATGCAACAATTTATGCAGTAAAATATATAGTCTTTGCACATATGGAATTCTTACCCCGGCCAATGGCCATTCCTATATAATCTATAGGATATTTCTTACCGTCCCTGCATAAAATATTATTAGTATGCAACTCATTTCCATTGGGTTATTTATGGTGTAGCACCACGATGGATATAGGACTTCAATGGGCGTGTGATGAGCCATTTAAAGCAGGTAACAAGCCTCAATAAATGTCCCGCTTATACCCGGCGCTACCAAAGCGCTCCTATTTCCCCAGGGCCGAATGGTCCCCAGTGCCCAGGTTTTGTTAAAGAAAATTTACTACCTTATGCACAAGTTGTCCATAACTATACAATGCATCTACGACTATATAATAAGCATAAATAGCAGTATAAGGTATTAAAATATTTAGAGCAACGATGCATATTTAACCATTCTTATTTCAGCATACTTATTTATTGATTCGATTGGTAGTCCGTATACTCCAATTTACCGCTAAGGCATGGCATAAACCATGAGATAATAATCATATCCTTTCCTGTGTTATGAAATTGAACTTCCCTCTTATCAATGCAACTCATTGATTTATATTGGTGGTATTAAACTTGTGGCATTAGTGGCTTTATCGATCATTAGACTCAGCAAGGTTACAATAGAACATTATTGATTATTGGCATAAAAGAGTAGAGAAGAGGGGACAGAATCGCTCACCAAATAGAGAATGTCGAGAGAAAAGGACGCTTTCTCGCTCAGGCTCCGATCATGCGTCTATCTGCATTATTACCAATATTTGGTTAGACTACCATCTCATTTCTCTCAGAGTTCTCTAGATGAATGTATGCAATCGATAAAAATGGGCTAAATAATCAATCATCGAAAACCAATCACAAAAATGCATTCATCAAAATCAAGCAGCAAAAATCCAAAAAAAGCCAACCAAAAATCCAATAAAAACTATTAGACTCATTCTAACAAACGTCGATCCATCAATTGAAAAGGTTCATTGCATTATTCATGATCAATTTTGTCGTAAAGTTTTCCCATACTCAATTTTGACTGAGTCAATCGAGCCACAATACTTATATAGTACACCGCTAGAAGCGGGGCACTACAGTCAATGGTGCAAAAATCCTTGCAACGTCTGTCACGAACCTCCTATAATATCCTACCAATCCCAGGAAACTATGCACTTCAGCTACCGTCTTAGGAACTGGCCAATTTCTACGACCTCAACCTTCTTCGGATCTACTGCCACTCCTTCTTCCGAGATAATATATCCTAAGAATGATACATGATCTAACCAAAACTCGCACTTTCTGATCTTTGCATACAACTGGGGTTCCCTCAATATCTATATGACCTTCCGAATATGCTCTTCGTGCTCCTCTTTGCTACTGGAGTAGACGATAATGTCGTCTATGAAAACCACCATGAACTAATTTAGGTACGGCATGAAGATGCGGTTCATAAGATCTATAAATACTGTCGGAGCATTTGTCAGTCCGAATGGCATAACTAAAAATTTGTAATGCCCATATCGTGACCTAAATATTGTCTTGGGTATGTCTTGCTACTGAACTCTTACTTGATGATATCCTGACCGGAGGTCGATATTGGAGAAAACCCTAGCTTTGCTCAAACTGATCGAAGAAATCATCGATTCTTGGTAATAGGTACTTGTTCTTCACTATCACTGCGTTTATCTGCCTGTAGTCGATACACAACCGTATTGACATATCCTTCTTCTTTACTAGAACCATTGGTGCTCCCCAAGGTGATCCACTAGTTCGGATAAACTTTCTTGCCTGCAGCTCTTTTACGTGTTGGTACAACTTATCTAGTTCTGATGGTTCCATCTGGTGAACCTTACAATATACTAGTCCTACTCCGGGGATTAATTCTATATAAAATTTTATATCTCTTACTGGGGGTAACCCTAGAAGTTCTTCTGAAAAGATATCTAGAACGGGAAGTTGTTCTTCTACTATTGCTGCCACTGTGATCTTCTCTTCATGTTGGTCTCCTACAGATTTATCAAAGGCGAAGTCTTTCGTGCCTAGGATACTAAACAATATCCTACCCTATGCCAATCTATCAAAGCATGACTGTCTCTCAGTCATTCCATGCCTAGGAAAATGTCAAAGTTACCCATAGGAAACTCGATCAACCGTACAGGTAATGAATGCCCGTACACTACGACTGAACATGTTATACACACTCTACTAACTTCTACTAGCATATTACCAGTGAGTATATTCAACCTCTTTGGCAATGTCTCAAACTTCAATCCAATACGTGTCATAAATTGTACAGATATAAATGAATGAGATGCACCTGAATAAAATAATACTACAGCAAGAAAAGATGCGACAGAGATATGACCTGCCACCATGTCACCTGATGCCAAAGCTTCTCCAAGGACAAAGTTAATTCTTGCCCTTGGCCCTGCTGGGCTCCTCATTGTTGCCTCCCTTGGAAGCGTTATTGTGGCCTCTGCTGGCCCTGAGATCGATTCTGTTGTTGTTGGTACTTCTAAGCTTGTGTCAGTAATTAGTGCTGGAAGTACTGGCAGTACTGGCAACTATTGGACTGGCCCTCCTGGCCTCTGCATCATTCGACAATTGGTAATCCGGTGATCTAGACTATTGTATCTCATATACAACCCATTAGCTGCCCTATACACATCTCTAGTGTGGCCTCCCTTTCGACAGTAAGTATATCCTATCGGTGCTCCCTAGTGCTGCTGTTGTTATTGCTGCCTCGGCTGTTGCCGATTTGGTTCTATCATTGTCAAAATTGTCGTCCTCCGTGGCCCTGAATCATGGATACGAATGCCAGGTGATGGTGCTGACATCCGAGGTACTCCACCTCCTCTACTCTGAGCATAAGACCTCTTCTGGCCTCCCATCCTTACTGACAACCTCTGCATAGTAAGCTCGTGCCTCCGAGCTTCTATCAATACTTTATCAAAAGTCTGGTAGTCATGCCCCTCTACCTGTTATCGAATCTCCAGATTAATTCCTTGTTTGAGCCTCATCGCTCTGTCCAATTTTGTAGCCACCATGGTCAGAGCGAATATACTCAACCTACACAATTCTGATGCATATCCGTCCACAGTCCTACCGGCCTGCTTGAGATAGATAAACCTCTAATGAAGATCATATTGTGCGACGACTCCAAAATACTTTGCCTGAAACTGAGTCCTAAAACTGTCCCAAGAGATAGGATGCCTCAAGATAACCTCTACTGAAGCCCACCAGTCACGGGCAAGGTCTTGAAGCTGCAGTCGGACCTGGTCAACTTATTCATCTGTTGGAATATTCGATACTTCTAAAATAACCTCAATGTCTTACAACCATGCGTCTGCTGTGATGGCGTCCTCCGTGCCATTGAAATACCTTAGGGTAAGTTGGCAAAATCTAATCGATGTCCTCAAATCAGTCCTTTCGTCTCTCTCCAGCCGTCTGTAAACCCTGAATCAATAAGGTATTCTTCTCTTGTTGTTGAAATTGCTGATGTTGTTGCACCGTCATCTGATGCTGCTGCATAGCCATCATTTCTCGGAGGATCCTAATAATTTTGGGGGTACGGGGATCTCATGGGATGGTTGCTCAACATATCCAACTTCTGGTTCCACTATGCCAGCTTGCTCAACTATTGGCTCTATCCGGATCTGACCCTGAGCAGGTCCTACCTCTCGTTGTTGCCCAGGGGAACCCTGTCCTACCATGTCTCCAGCTCCAACAACAGAAGAAGCCCTAAAGAAAGGACAAGAAACATCAAGAACAGGACCGAAAGGATCAAATAGGCAAGCAGTTTTAACAGTTCAAGCTTTAATATTGAAGAAGATGAAGCAAGATATCAAAGGGGACGTATTTGATTGATACTCTTGTGACCATAACACCCCACAAGTCTGAAAATACAGACCTGCATGGGCGACCACTAAAATCTTGTCATTCCTAGTACCAAAATACAAAGACAGACATGGCCAGCTACCCCATACAAGGTATAGAACGTAGTACGACGGTCACAGGTGTAACTTGACAAGGCAATGCATTCTATAAGCAAGTCACTTAGGGTCACATAAAACATCTAATGTCTCAATCAGTCAAACGAGGATAGTAAACATAGAATATATATGACAAAGAAGTAAGGCATCTGAAATCCCTGCCAAAATATTCTAGAAACCAGTTGTTCAAAATAATAAGCTGGCGGAGTAGCAAAAGTACATGACCATGATCAGCTGCAGTCTGATTAATTACAATCATGTAAGAAAACTAAATATCCAGATTTATGGCTAACAAGTGTCAGTGGCTAAACGCCCAAAAGAAGAAAATGTACGATAACGAGTAGTGATTAAGAAACCCACTCGTGTTCCTCAGCAGCCATTTGTGTGGTGCATGCCATTATTCAAAGGGAAGTAAGCTGGATCCTCAGGTACTGGATATAAACCTGGCCAAGCAAAACCAGTAGGGTTAAACCCCAAATAGCAAGTACCATAAAGGAAGCATGAATGCACGAACAAAACCATTGAGAAATAAACACATATATATAGTTAAGTCTCATAGTTTTGGTCCATAGCCTACCGTGATACAATAATCTAACCTTACAACCAAACAAGGACAAGGGTTAGACCATCGCACCATGATAGTCCATGTCCCTAAACTCTTTATAGAAGATACAATACACAATCAAGCTCAGTTCCATAATCGACCAATCACTTGTACGGCTTACTAGGTGGATTCTTGGTTATCCCAAAGGATGCATATAATAGGAATCCTCATATCAGGCCATGTACTAGCAGGGCTAGTCGAGCCATGAATTACCGTATAGCACGTAGTATTTATGCATCGGTCCCTCGTAAGGCACCGTGCTAAGATCGTATTGAACACATAGTATAATATAATAGTCGAAAATTGCCATCCACTAATGAGGATTTAAACAATATCCATGGGGGTTAGCCTACACAACCTAGACAATTGTTTGGGGGTGGCTAGTTAAGCACGATCTCGGAATTTTGTCCCTATAAATGCTCTACATATTTTAGTTGCCTAGTTAACCCTATTGTTACTAAAATCTTATGGCGTAGTCACATAATATTTCCCTTATATGTCACACCATAGTACGGACACGCTAGATACGAATCTACTTTGTTACTTGGCAGTCCAATTTGGATTCACCTCTGCGTGATGCAACAATTAAATAAGTCCTAGCCAAACTTGGAAATTGACTAAACCATTTGTCCATGCATGGAGGAATCATATTCTATCACATGTCGCATAGCACGTTGGTACCCCTCAGTGTAAACATATAATATAATCACGTAGGAGTACTTAGCACGTACGAACATATAGCATATACTAAGTGTATCAGTACGGATACTAGTGGTCGACTCAAGTCACCAATCACAGTAAATCATATGAGTTCTATCACATTGTAACACATAAGTCAAGTCGTGTACATAGGTGGTATAGTCACTTGGGGCATGGTCAAACTATACACATGGTCGGGTTAGGAGTATAGACGGATCAGGCGCACATGTAGGTCTAATACTCTCACAATCATCAAGATTACACATATGAATCAAAAGTCCAATTAAACATTAAAACCAAATCAATTCAAAAAATGTGCAGGGACCGCATGCACACATAAAGATCATGGCCGCATGGTCGATCAGGATGCATGAGAATAGGGGCACATGGAATATAGGGCACATAAACATACAAAGTCCACTCATCAGGGCAAGTCCTAAGTGACGGGCAATAAATACAAGTCAGAGAAGTATGATGTGACTTGATGTGACAAGCCAAAATGTCAGGGCGATAAGACAAAAAGCATGAAAGTTGTGCTGAGTCACAATAAGTTGTGCAGAGGCATGCCCCTAAAAGAATATACGCATGGCTCATGGCCGCATAGTCTCATGGGCGCATGGAGTTTCGCCTTAGTGAATTCCCATGAGTTCAAGGTCTATGTGTCTGACTTTAGAACGCATGCACAGAGCAGACATGCATCTAACAAGATGGGCGCATGCTGGAGGGGCGCATGTTGCTATGCCTCATGGTAGTCCATCATCCCCGAACAGCAAGTTCGGCCATTGAAAAGCTCCAAGAACCTGAAAACTTGTTCCCCTAAAAAAAATATCATTCCAACTCCAAATCAAGTGAACCAAAAGCCAAAATACCTTAAATACAATGCTCTATCACCTAAAAAAATTGGTTTTCTAAAATACCATGTTTTAATACATCAAAACCAAAAAAAAGTATAGAACCCATGAAAATCCTAAACTAAAAATGTAGATCTACTCACATCCACCCTTCAAAATCGAAAACTTCAAACATTAAAAGTGTTTAGAATCATAATATACACATATTAGACTAATAAAATGCAAAAAAAGAGTAAGGATTAAATTCTAAGGATTTATCCATATCTTGCAAGGTGTACTTGCCTAAAATGAAAGGAGGAGAAATAAGAGAATAAGGGAAGAGAGAAATAAGTTGGGTTACATAGCTAGGGTTTGAGGTTCAGACCATGAGTTCTCTCATAACTTGAACCAACCCACAAAATAAATCATAAACCACACTAAACCAAAGATTGGGTCTAGTCTCCATGCAACCTAATAAACATACAAGCAAGAAATAATGTCCCAAATACGTATATCGGGATGAGTGACAAGAACTGTTCGCTTCAATTACGAAGCTCGTGTTATAGAGTTTGTACATAGATATACTAGATAATTACATTTATCCCATATTTTATTCTTAGTGGTACACCATGCATTATGGCTATTAAAAACTTGGTATTACATTCAACTAGGCATCATCGATTGAACGTTTTGATGCGGTAATAATTCGTTGACGTGAAAGAGAAGAAAAGAAGGGTCTAAACCACCCACCGATTAGAGAATATATGAAGAGCAGGAGACCCACTTTACAATGATCAAACGTCACTTATCCTCGTTCCTACAATGGCACCGACATCGTGTTAGAATCCTTCTACTATCCTTGCTCTCAAAATTCTCAAAAATGAATGCAGACAAAGACGTGAAACCACATTCATCAAAACTAAGCAGCAAAAACATTCAAGAAAAATATACAGCGAACCGGTCCCGTCGAATGGACTCTTATATAAAGCTCACTCGTCGAGACATAGTTTACTGAATCTTAGACTTATTCCAATATAAGTTAATCCATGAGTAGGAATGATTCTCATAGTATTCATTTGAATCAAAGTGATGCCGAAGGATTATCGACCCAAAGTTCAGACTGGGTGGCGCTAGCCACAAGGCCATTGTGTAGAGTCTTTCACCGGTCAGAACGGGACACTACAGTTAGCACTGGCAAGTAAAAGAGCCAGATATTGGCATGCTCAATATAATCATGCATGGAATGAGATCCTTTGGTGATGGTTTGCAAGTCAATTTTGAGATGTAACACGAACCCGAGTTTGAGCATCAAAGAGAGTTTTTATGCAGACCCACATGGAATGAACCATCTCTTTACCATCAACAAAGACATCAAAGATTCAGAGAAGAAAGAGGTAAGTCAATTACCATTGATCATCTGATCAAGACGATCCCATTAGAGCATGACAACAAAATTTTATTGGGAATGTGTGTGACCCAAATCAGAGTTGGCCACAAACGCAGAAGAGATACCAACCCACCTGAAGATAACGAAGCAATGTCTAACAAAAGCACAAGGAAGATCAAACATAGTATTTTTAGTGACTATGTCACCTAGACAAATCTCATTCTATAAAACTTTAGAAAGATACAAGATTGAATAAAAAAATATTGAACTATTTGCCCCCAAGTTCAATTCTTGACCATACTCGAGAAGAAAGAAAGGGATACAACTCAAGATAAAGAACCAAAGCCTTACAAAAGTTCCAAGATAAATCAAACACAGTATTTTTGGTGACTATGTCACCTGTATAAATCCAAATCTAGCTATATAACTTTAAAAAGATACAAGATTGAATATAATGTTGAACCCTTTGCCCCCAAGTTTAGCCCATCACCAAACTTCAACAAGAAAGAAAGAGATATAACTGAAATTACTCACCCAACCCTGTAAAGATCATTATAAATATTTTATTATACTTGGTGTCGATGTACCAAAGTTTCCTAATAATACTGATATTTATTGATCATTTTGTGACGATTTTGATTTTAACAATTCAATACTCACCCCAACCCATACCGAAGTTGTTAGTTCTTTTCCAATCAAATTGGCAAAAAATAAGGAACTATAAAAAAATTACAATACTCACCCCTATAGAAGGACCTTTCCTAGCTTTATGTTCATGACCAAGAGACCAGAAGATGTAAATAT
Organism: Iris macrosiphon; assembly: GCA_036927795.1. NCBI lineage: Eukaryota > Viridiplantae > Streptophyta > Magnoliopsida > Asparagales > Iridaceae > Iris > Iris macrosiphon. The sequence continues at coordinate 120,805,574 of JAYESA010000008.1, read as the reverse complement.
GATAATACAATTATTATCCTTTATTAATTTTGCCATAGATAACAAATTACGAAAAAGAGCAAGAACAACATTGATGAAACCAAATAAAGTGATACAATAAAATCATCATGGCTATTACATGAAGTAGATATAATATGCGAGATTGATATACATTTCCATTGCCAACCATAATATCAACATGGCTATTTTAAGCCAGAGACAAGTGCAACAGAGGAAGTCAAGTGTTGAGTGAAACTAAAGTCAACAACCTACTCAGTATCATTGTGATCGGTGAGATGCATGGCTGTGAAGGTTGTATAAGTTTCAAAAATCTCATCATCGGGAGCCTTACAAACATTGGCCATATGATTAGTACCACTACATTTGAAGAAAGTTATGTGCCTAGGAGCAGTAGAGGTCTGCCCTCGACGAAAAAAATGAGAGAGATGATTGTTGTTGGACAAAGAAAAGACATTATGATGGAAGTCACGACCATGGCTAGTGTTACCACGTCCAAACCCACCATGTAGTCCTTAACGACCACGAACACGATACTGAGTACGAGCAGGTGGTACATCGAGAATGGAGGGTGGTTGGTCATAACTGTAAAATGCAACAAGAGAAACAGTATTGCCATTAGTGAGGAATAACATTAACTCAGACTCAAGAAGCAAACCAATATATAATTTCATCAATAGAAAAAGAAATTTGTCATGCGTTGATTGTCGCTATAATAGGATCATACTCAGATATGAGTCCCCATAGAAGTCAGAGAGAAAGATCATCATCATCGACAGGTTTGTTAGTACTGGCAAGTGAAAGGGCCAAATATTTGGCATGCTCAATATAATCATGCCTGGAACGAAATCCATTGGTGATGGTTTGCAAGCCAATTTTAAGATGTTGAACACGAACCCGAGTTTGAGCACCAAAGAGAGTTTCCAACAAGACCCACACGGAGTTAACCATCTCTTTACCAACAACAAAAGCCATCACATATTCGAAGAAGGAAGAGGTAAGCCAACAAATGATCATATGATCAAGACGATCCCATTGACATACAATAACATAATTTTGTTAGGAACATGGTGTGACTCGAACCGGAGTTGGTCACAGACACGAATACGGAAGCGATGCCAACCCACTTGAAGATAAAGAAACAACATCTAATAAAAGCACCAAGATAAATAAAATATAGTATTTTCAGTGACTAATCACCTATACAAATCCTAATTTATATAACTAAAAAAAGTTACAAGATTGAATACAAAAATGTTGAATCATTTGCCCCCAAGTTTAACTCCTTACCAAACTAAAGAAGAAAGAAAGAGATACAACTGAAATCACTCACCCAATCCTATGATGATCTCATTGAATGAAGGAAATGACTCCTCGAACATATCTGCTCTTCCAATTGTTTCTAATGGTGACCCCTAAGAGCAAATCACAGACTTTCTCTTAGATTTTCTGTGGACTTGCATCATGAATCTTTCGTGTGTGCTTCTCATGCCAGATACCCTCAACGCATATATATAGTTCGAAAAAATCTAATTTAGTGCATAAAAAATTATAAAATAGCCTTGTACTAATTATGGTTGTCTAGCTAGATTTGATCATACGGACTTTATTAATGCGGACTTGGGCTCGAACCTACACTATTTGTCTTCTGGTACTGTTCCGGACTTTCGTCCTTTCCAAATTCGAGATTATACCCAACATACTCCTCCTTCAGCCTGATGAGAGGTGTTGACCACATGGCTCCTCAAACGGACTCCATAAATGTTGTCCCATGACAGAGTTCTAGCTCCTCCCGTTATTGATCTATGATCCCCCTAGCTGATGTGTATCTTCCTTCGTCTCCAGCTGCTTGACTACCATGTTAACACTAGTTGCCATACGTAGCACCTAATATATAATAAGGATTCTTTCGACATCAATAACTCGGTTAAGAAGTCTCACTGTAAATCTTAGTTGTCTACTCTCGACTTTCGTCTTCAATCAGAATGTGCTCCTATTCCATCAAGCTTCTTCACCTTTGGGTGGTCCACCTAAGCGAACGGTGAGGTTCCCCCAAGATTCAAGCTCCAGAACCCGTCCACCTTCGTATCAGATATTGAATCTCTCTCAGACACATACATCCTTGAGCAGAGCATCATGTACTATGCATACCGTCGATGACCCACAACTCTCCAAAGTTGTACAAATAGAGATATCCCCGCCTCGGATTAAGTTTTTTGTGCACCTTGTGTCACGCCCCAGTCCCAAAATATGTAGTACCAGGTATATGTACACATGCTAGATATACGAACAAGTTAAGGAACCCAATTTAATGGACCTAACCAGTCGTAGTACGCTGTAAAATATAACTAAGTCATAATATCACAGGCAGATAATAATCTAGTCTCATCAACAAATATCACAGAATAGAAAACTGAAAGAATAGATAAAGTATCTGAATCCAACTATAAAATAAAGTCTAGTAGAGAATAATCCATAAAAATAAGTACGAAAGAATACTGAAAGGCAATACAACTACGCAATAATAAAATAGTCTAGGTGCCAGCTAACTAAATAAGGATACCCAAGACACTAAGCAACTATCATCCATGACGCTCAAGGAAACTCTTGTGGCACCACCTCAAGGTCCTCGTCAGCAAATTCTCTAACTCTGTCGTTCGTCGGGTATAAGTGCTCATCCGGATCTAGAAAGGGTGCCAGGTCCTCAGAGGGACATAACAAGTACACAAGAAATCGACATGAACAAAAGTAAACCAGTAAATAATAAATAGGGTAACTAATCCATTTGTGTGAAATGCACTCGAGGCATCTCTAGTGGCCCATGAGGGGGAAGAAGAGAAGAATCCATCATCCTAAACCATATATAGAAGAAGAAGAAGAAGAAGAAGAAGCTCACTAGTAGATTCTCCCCTCCCAATATAATATCTGAACCGTATACGCGGTATAGACATTATAATGACCCATTCCGTTCAAACGGATAGCCGATTCAAATGGCGTAAGTACAATGACCCGGTCTCTTTGCTCAGCGAGAAGACTTGCTTGAGAAAAAGATTCCAGACTTGGACCTTCAGGAGTTTAGACTTAGACTTTCAAAGCCTCGCTCGAAGTATCGCTCGACCGAGGCGAATCATCGCTAAGGTGGGTGGTTGCGATGAACCTGTCTTTGCTTAGCCTGCACACTTAAAATATGGATGATACATGCTAGTCACTAGGTGAATCATCCCTTGCATGCTAATAAATAATACAATGCACCTAGCTAAGGGAATAACCCCATCTTGTATTTCTTATGTTAGAATATGGAAATGAAACTTGGCTTATAGTTAGACCCTCTCATGCTACCTTAGCTTCGTGCAAGTAGACTTTGCTTATGCTTCGAGTAGATCATTACATACTCTTCGTAGTGCACTACTTTACTTGTTTATACTGCTCGCCTTATGGATTATGTCTTCCGATAATGTCCATGTACGGCTTTACTCCTCGTACTACCCCTTAGACCCGTGCTAACCTAAATGCTTATATTTTATATAAATGCATGCTTGTCTGCTTACATACTAACTGGTACTCGTTTGCCTTGTTTTAATGCTTGTCACTTATATGCATGCCACAAATCATCTCGCTTCACTATCTATGATTCGTTCGGTAGAAGCGGGAAGGCTATCAAAATAGTCGTTCCAAGCCAAGTAATAAAAAATATGGAACGGTTTCAGGACTGTTAGGTCACCAATGCATTTTTAAACTAGGGGACTACACCATGGATAAATAAGCAAGATAACAGAAGGACATCTCTAAAAATTAATACTCGTTCTATACTGAATTGGATGGCTCAGGGAGTCGATATTGTACCTGATAGATCCTGACTGAATCTAAATCTGTAACTATCTTTATACCTGCAAGAATCTAGAAATCTTAAGAATACGCATGGTCGCAGATAACTTGTGCACAATGTGGATTTTTGAATCCAGTTCTGTGGACGGTCGTTGGGGTACTGGGGCCGATCCGATCTAGACGGAACCAACTGGTAGTGTCTGTTATGGACGGGATAGGTGCAATGCCAACCGTATTATATATTGTTTGCACATCATCTTTGCCTTGAGACTACACCGTCTACTATAGAAGTTATGCCAGTAATCTTCTGTCATATAGATTAGATAACTCGATTGTGGCAACCCACGTACGATTTATTGCATCGCACCTAGTAATCTGAAATACCTGAACGGATATGGGTATTAAGATATTTGAACACTCGAATATTCTTCTGCAATACTTCTGGATAATCTGTGTAACTCGTGCACCTGAATCAGAATCCCGCTCATGACACTCGTATTTGATTATGCAATTTGACTTCGATTTCATATATATACATTCATGCTTGGTTTAACTTGATTTATCTTGGACAGGAAAGGAAGAATGGTAAGTTGGTAAGTCTCGATGTGTTCCTGTTTTATATCATACGGCGTACTGCCACACGAGTTAGGCTTTAATCATTACCATGAAACTAATCCTATGGCAAGACTAGAAATATAACTTAATAGATTGCACGGAACCTATATAACGTGTTTGGATTTATCGAGCGGGAGAGAAGCCTCTCCACCAGTGCATTCCTGTACTGATAACCCACCAGATTGCTTGCAGGGTGCGAAAGAACCTCGTACGATATGAAAACCCTTTCGTGCGTGCTAAGTTCTCTCTGGAGCCTTGGAATATTGCATCTGGAGCAGAAACGCATATACAAGAACATTGCCTATGTATCATTCTACAATTGTAGCCACTTGGCACGCTTTTATCATTTTAAGAGAGAGAGGACTTGAGCGACTTATAATCTCGGCCTAGCACCGCTTGTAATACTTGTTCAATATTAATAAAGTTCTTGTTTTACTTCTGTACTTATTTTATTCACTGCTTCTGCTATTAAATACTCTATGAACTTGTTACCAATCGCCTGTTCGTTTCTTATTCTGCTACATTTGGACTATCTGTGCGACCCTGTGGCTTAGTTATTTTATTGCCTATTCGGATCATGGCCTAACACCCATGCAGTTTATGCTCGTGCGGTATCACGTCCAGATGGGAACGATTGTCCTACGGGAGGACTGGCACGGTGATTCATGCCCAGCGGGGATGACTGATTCCTACGGAAGATCGGGGCAGGACATATTGGTATCAGAGCATTGGCTTTACGTCTTTGGACTTCTTATCGATTTTCTCAGTTTTGAAAGCTCGTTCATGGGTTATGTGCATACACTATCTCACGACCCGTTGGAATATTTCATACAATAAGTCTAAATAATTTTAAAACTGCATGCGATTGATATGATTGCTGGTATTGAATAGTTATGTGAAGACCCTTATTCTGACCTGTATTAGACTTCGTGGGAATAGACTCGTGGTTGAAATTTGTAAGTTATGTGAAAACTCGAATACCTATACGTGATTACCTAGCTGGTTAGTGTGAGAGATAGAATATCGTTCGGACAGTTAGCGATGCACACAGCCTTTCGGCTAAGTTTTGTTGAGTATCGGGCACCAAGACCCTTTGGTGCGAGCTAGTTTGCAAGCGAGATTGGGATATCATTCTGATAAGAACAAGTCAGGCTTGAAGGACCGTAAGGCAACTCTAGAGGGGGAGAATAGAGTACAGCAGAATAATCTACCCAATTTATGATTATCAGAATAAAGGCAGTTGCTAACTAACAGTGTATATAAAGATAGTAAAATAAAGCAGTAAAGTAGAGAGAGAAAGCAAATGCAAACACCAAGATGTATACTGATTTCCCTCTGAGAGGACTAGTCCAGTCCCGAGAACTCAAGCTCGGAGTTTCTCCACAAGCTTTGATCCGAAGGCTTGCCACTTCTTTACACCATGAGTTTTGATCCGAAGTCTCATAACTTCACAGCTTAGAGAGAGAGAGAGAGTAACTGATCGAACAAAGCTCTTTATAACTCAAAAGACATCTAGATCGGGGTCTCACTTGGCACTAGCAAGGCTAGAGAGTTTCTCTTTGAGATGAAAAAGTTAAGGCTTAAAGGTTTGCTCATAATAGGATAAAAGACTTAAGAATAGTTGAGTTGGTTGAGTGAGTAAGAATGAGAATTCTAATCATATTTATAGGTTGTAGGCAAACAAAATTCGGTCAGGGTTTAATTCAAATTTCCATCTGTTGGGCCAAGAAATTAGGATCTATTGAACTGGTTGGTTTCATAAAAAAAGGGTAACCGAGTTCGGTCCGAGTTCGGCACGAGTTCGGCCCTAGTTCGGTCTCTTAGTATGGTAGACTTTGTAAATGAATGTGGCCTAATTTTGTGGATAGGTTCTTTGGTTTATTTGAGTGGACTAGGTATCTGGTTTGTAGGTTCTTGGTTTTGCTAGTGTGACTCAGCGTACATCAGTCCTAGACTCAAAAAAATAAAAGATTATACTTGAATAGATACAATACAGGTGACATGCAATAACAGTGTTGAGGCTTCAGATGTGACATATCAATGCATGTTTTAGTTAATTATCAAAATCAAGTTGACGGAGACTGGATGGGCCAACAATCTTCCATATTTTGATAATTGACAAACTATGAATGATATTGCAAGTCTTTGAAATGCAAGGCTCCCCCATAACTGTGGAGAAGTTGATATACTGAAGACAATGTATGTCAAGTATCGTCTTGTATGCCAGTATCACGTATTCTTTCTCCCCCGTTGTCATTTGATCGAAATGGCATGCTCCCCCGAAATCGATGAGATGACAAAAAAATAAGAGAGTAAAGAGTATACAGGATAATATATATATTGACAAAAGAAAAATTTGCATTTAAACTTTTATTCATTTGAAAGAAAATATTCAGAAGTGGATGTGTAATAGAAATATCACAGTAGAACATCTCAAAGTAAACTTTTTAACATTCAAATCAATTGAGTAACTAGTTATCATTTTCTTTATCTTCATCATCTGGTTCAAGTATTCTATTTGGATCAAAGAAGGCATCAGTTGGATCCAAATGTCGTTGAACATATGGGTGATCAATACGAAATCCTTGTTAATTTGGATTCTGGAGAATCAAAAAAGGTCTGGCTAGGTGCTTCGATAGGGTGTACTGAATGTCTATCAAAGTGTTTTCAAGAGCCTGAGTCTGAAGAGTTTGGCGATGATTAGTAGCACGATTGCGTATGTCTTCTTGGTGGAAGGGATCACGCAAAAGAGTGAAAATAGACTCTAAGGATTCCGGTTGGTCATCAGCAGGAGGGACAGAATCAACAGGATGAGTGTTGGAGTTTGATAATGAGTTATAAGGTAAAAGCAAAGTTGGCTCAATTCTCCGAATTCGATTGAGGTATAAAGGTTCCTCAAGATTTGGACAAGTATCCAAAGGAATATCAAAATAGATGAAAATAGTTGGCAAGTACATAGCGTATAGTAGTGGACGCCCTTTCTTGCGATATTGAACCATTTGAGATAAGATGGTCTGTGGAACATTGAAGTAAATACCGAAATAAAAATGATATAAAGCTGATATTTCTATATAAGAGACCTCATCAAAGTAAGTCTTCTTAGGTAGAAAATTTAAAAAGATAATGCGATGCATTTCAAAGAAGTGACCATTCAAGTATCTATCATGAAATTTAACAGGTGGACATTCAAGAGGGTGATAAAGGATATTCTTGAAAGAATCTAGGGTTAAGCCATGATCGAATTAAACTTGCATGATGTTGACTAAGGGTTTTCCATCAATGGAAATGCGTAGGATTTTACCCAAGTCATCTGCATCAAATTCAATTGGAATGCCATGAACTCTAGATGAAATAGTATCATGTTCATATGTTAAGTTACAATAGAATATTTGAATAGCATTGGTGTAAATGTTTGTACGGGTTGGAACAAATTCTTCAAGTTAAAGTTTCTAAAAAGTAGGCAGATAGTCTTTGTGTTGAGAAGTAAAATCAATAGGGTGGCCAAAATAGATGTGCCTTTTGGAGAAATTATTAAACCAATTATTTAAAATTTAGAGGCTTCGAAAAGTGAAACTGTCGAATTCACCTATTTTTGGCATAATGGGACAGAAAAAAGAGTCGAAAAAGAAATCTTGTTTCCTTTTAGGGGCCATTGGGAGAGGATGTAGGAGAAAATGCTAAGATTATTTATGGAGGAGAAAAGATTTTCGTTGGTCTGAATCAAAGAGAAGCGCAATGATCAATATATAGAGTAGCAAAAAATCCAAATTAGGAAGAGAATTAAATGATATAGCATATTCTGGAATTAAACTAACCTAGTTCGGTCCAAGCTCGGCCCGAGTTTGGTCTTAATTTTGTTGACATTTATTTCCAGAATCTCAATGTAACTTTAATCGATATTATGCCTTTCTTGACTTGATATTAATACAAAACAATAAGTGCTAAACTTAAATCGTACGTTTTCAAGAGTTTAAATCATCTCGGAGTAGCTGTAGGGGCCGGATCTCAGTCTAGCGATGGTCCGAAGACACTTAAATACTGTGTTAGGTTATTTACACCTTTTTAACAGAAGGGACATTTCGGTTTATATCCAAAAAAATTAAAACTTTGAAAAATGTGACAAAAAATTTGTAAAGCATCTTATGATTCTTATATTTTATCAGAATCCAAAAGACCTAATTCTCGACGGATAAAGTTGAATCGATCTTCAGCTAAAGGTTTAGTAAAGATGTCTGGTAATTGATGTTCCGTGTCCACATACTCTAAACAAATATCTCTGTGTTATTAATGTTTCGTGTCCACATACGCTTAGTAAACTCGATACATAGCATCTCATTAGTAGATCCAAATATGATATCATTAATATATATTTGCACTAATAAAAAAGAATCACCAGAAGTTTTTATAAAAAGGGTAGTATCAATTTTTTCTTTTGAAAAATCATTTCCAAGTAGAAAGATGCTATGATGTTCATACCAAGCACGAAAGGCTTGTTTGAGTCTGTATAGAACCTTTCGTACCTTGAATACGTGGTCAGGGTGTTTAAAATCTTCAAAATCAGGGGATTATTTAACGAAAATATTTTCTTTGATAACACCATTTAGAAAAGCACTTTTAATATCCATTTGAAAAAAATTAAAGTTATGAAAACTAGCAAAGGCGTAAAGCATTCGGATAGATTCAAGTCTAGCAACAGGAGCATAAGTCTCATCGTAGTCGATACCTTCCTCTTGGTTGTATCCTTGAGCTACGAGTCGTGCTTTGTTACGTGTAACTGAACCATCCTCATTTAATTTATTTCAAAAAATCTATTTAGTACCAATGATTGGATAATCATTAGGTTTAGGAATAAATTTCCAAACTTGATTGCGTTCAAATTAGTTGAGTTCCTCTTGCATAGCAGAAATTCAAAATTTATCAGCAAAAGCTTCATCAGCATTTTTAGGTTCTACTTGAGTAATAAAAGCAATATTTGCAATGATATCTCTATGTGAAGAACGTGTACTTATACCTTTCGATACATCACCTATTATCAAGTCCTCAGGATGATCTGTGGAGAAATTTACTCTCCTTGGCAGACTTTTTGGATGACTTGTACTATTTGTATCTTCTGATGTCTTCTTGGTTACGGGTTGACTATCTTCATCGTCTCTTTTGTTTAGTGCTTGAGTATTGTGTTCATCAAATATAATATTGATTGATTCTTCAACAGTCTAGGAGGTTTTGTTGAATACTCTGAATCATTTACTTTTGGTGTCATAACCTAGAAAAATACCTTCATCGGCCTTGGAGTCGAATTTTCCTAGATTATCTTTAGTATTAAGAACAAAACATTTGCAGCCAAAAACTTTAAAATAACTAATTGTGGGAATTTTATTAAACCAAAGTTTATAGCAGATTTTCTTCGATATAGGTCGAATAAGCACCATATTCAAAACATGGCATGAAGTACGTATAGCTTCAGCCCAAAAGTATTTCGGAAGGTTATACTGATTTAACATGACTCTAGCCATATCGCCAAGAGTTCTATTCTTCCGCTCAACAATATAATTTTGTTGTGGAGTTCTAGGACAAGAAAATTCATGAACAAAAATATTTTCATTGCAAAATCTTTTAAAATCACTATTTTCGAATTTGCCTCCATGATCACTTCGAATACGAGTAAGCATAAAACCTTTTTTGTTTTGAACCTTTTTGCAAAAAGTGACAAATTCAGAAAATGCTTCATTTTTATTTACAAGAAAATAAAGCCATGTGTATCTAGAAAAATCATCAACAATAACATAAGCATAATGCTTACCGCCAAGACTATCGACTCTACTGGGTCCAAGCAAGTCTATATACAAGAATTGGAGAGGTCTAGAGGTATTTACAGAGTTGATTAATTTAAAAAAAGATTTAGTAGCTTTATTCTTTTCACAGTCAGCATATATCATATCTTTCTTGAAAGTAATCTCTGTTAAGCCTCTTACGAGTTTCTTTATAGATAGTCTTCAATAGTGTCTATGTTTGTGTGTCCTAGACGCCAATGCCTTAGCCAGCTGTCATCTTTGTTGGCATATAGACATTTGCCTACATTGTCAGTGTCGTTTATAAGATAGAAAATATTTATATTGTCTTCCCTGATCCCTTCAAAGATAACCTTACCAGTAAATCTTTCATAAATAGAATATTTATTTATAACAAAGTTAATACGATAACCATGGTCAGCTAGATGACTGATGCTGAGTAGGTTATGTTTTAATTTTGTTACTAGAAAAATGTCTTTTATGACAGGATAGGGAGGATCACTTATATTACCATTACCAATAATGTATCCTCTGAGATTTTTGTCGAAGGAGACATAACCTTCTTTCTTTATCGATAGCGTTGCAAATAGGTTAGCATCACCAATCATATATCGTGAGCAACAACTATCGAGAATCCACTTGCTTTTAGCATGAGAGGGTTGGTCCACCTACAAAATGAGTTATGTAACCCTTGGTACCCATTTTCTTAAGGGTCCTGCTGTGTTAGTTTTTGGTATCCATGCATAAACATTCATATCTACTAATTTTTTTGTTCTACAGAATCTAGATATATGTTCTTTCTTACCACAGTAGTGACATATAGTTGTGTGATTAATGCTTGGTGCAGCAATATAGATATGATTGTGTGAAGCAGTTCCTTGTGGCCTATGTGGATAGAATACATGATTGTGTTTAATATTTCTTTGTGGTCTATGTAGATAGAATGCATGATTGTGTTTGATATTTCTTTGTGGTCTTCATAGATATCTATAATAGAATGCATGATTGTATTTGATTCTATGTGCATGGTGATTGCAGGAACTATTATGCATGTAGGTAGTAGCATAATTATGAGTGTTCTTTTGTCTTGCTACGTGTCTCGCGTTAGGTTGGGTGGAGGTTTGTTCGACCTGTTTACCCAATCTAATCTTTAACTTTTTAGAGGTAGCATATACTTCATCATATTTAGCAGTGAGAGCATTTATTCTACGTGTAGCAAAGAAATACTTCTTCTTTTCAGATTCGAGTTCTTCCTTAAGTTTAGCGTTCTCCTGAGAGCTCTTGTCAAGACTGGCAAGTGTCTCGTGGAGGTTAAGCTTAATTCTAGAATTCTCGTCTGAATCGTTTGAGGTATCATTTACTTTACTTAGTAGAGATGTTAGTCTCACTATTTCAGTTTGACAATCTTGAACATCTTTCTTAGCATGCTTGTACTTATTTCTAAGTTTCCTAAAATTATCAAGCAGATCACTAAAAGCATTACCTAGTTCATCAAAAGTAAAATCTTTATAAGAGTTGTTATCCGTTACCTGATCAGCTAACGCCATGAAGCATAGGTTTGCTGCTTCTCGAGGATTCTCTTCTTCGGATTCACTAGCTTCAATTTTGTGCCAAATACTAGTGTTTGCATATTTTTTTATCTTAGGGTTGGACAATCTTTCTTTATATGCCATGTCTTCTTACAGTTGTAGCATACAGGCTCTTCATCACTGTTGTCAGTTGGCTCCTTCTTCTTTGATTTCTCAATCTTTAGAAATTTTATGAAGTTTCTTGTGGTCAGGGCAACTTTCTCATCTTGAGACTCATTGTCGTCGGAGTTGTAGTTGGTGACCATTTTGTGATGTGCCTTAAGAGCGATCGTCTTTTCCTTGGGAATAGATTCTTCAAGTTCCTTGAGATCCAGCTTGTGGGTCATCAGCTTGCCCATGAGCGTCTTGAGGTTCATCGTGGTAAGATCATTCCCTTCTATGATTGCGGTTGCCTTGGGATTCCAGTTCAAGGTGAGTCCCCTGAGTACTTTGCGAATCTACTCGTGATTGTTGTACTCCTTGCCGAGTGATAATAGAGGGTTGATGATGTCGAGGAATCTCGTGAACATTTGAGTGATCATCTCATTGTGCTTCATCATGAATGCTTCATACTCTTGTGTTAGACGACTTATTTTTTATTCCTTCACTTGGGATGTTCTTTCATGAGTGACCTCAAGAAGTTTTTATACTTTGTATGAAGTTACGCAAGTGAAGACCCTGTTAAATTTAATTCTATCTACAGCACAAAATAGAGCGTTAATAGCTTTAGCATCAAGACTAGCTTATTTTTTCAGTATATGTGTATTTATCATAAGGCTTCTCTACAAGGTTACCATCTATGACTATTCTAGGTGGCTTCTTGTATCCTTCTACTACTACAGCCCAAAGGTCAAAATCAAGTGACTTTAGGTAGAAGCTCATATGTGTCTTCCAGTATGTGTAGTTAGTACCATCAAATAGGGGTGGCCTATTTGTGGACTGGCCTTCACCATTGTTGGTTTGGATAGATCTAACAGTTGCCATAAGTCTCTTAGGATGTTAAGCCAAATATCAAAAGAACTAGCTCTGATACTAATTGAAGGACCGTGAGGAAACTCTAGAGGTGGGGTGCATAGAGTGTAGCAGAATAATCTACCTAATTTACGATTATCAAAATGATGGCATTTTATAACTAACAGTATATAAAAATACAGTAAATTAAAGCAGTAAAGTAGAGAGAGAAAGCAAACGCAAATACCAAGATGTATATTGGTTTTTCTCTGAGAGGACTAGTCCAATCCCGATAACTCAAGCTCGAAGTTTCTCCACTATAATCACCAATAGTGAATCACAAGCTTTGATCTAAAGGCTTGCCACTTCTTTATACCACGATTTTTTATTCAAAGTCTCGCAACTTCACAGCTTAGAGAGAGAGTAACTGATCGAACAAAGCTTTTTAAAACTCAGAAGACTTCTAGACCGATATCGCACTTGGCACTAGCAAGGCTAGGGAGTTGCTCTTTGAGATAGAAAAGTTAAGGCTTAGAGGTTTGCTCATAATAGGATAGAAGACTTAAGAATAGTTTAGTTGGTTGAGTGAGTAAGAATGAGAATTCCAATCATATTTGTAGGTTGTAGGCAAACAGAATTCAATCAGGGTTTAATTCAAATTTCCAACCGTCGGGCCAAGAAATCAGGATCTATTAAACTTGTTGATTTCATACCAAAAGGGTAACCGAGTTCGGTCCAAGTTTGGTCCAAGTTCGGTCCGAGTTCGGCACGAGTTTGGTCCAAGTTCGGCACGAGTTTGGCCCGAGTTTGGTCTCTTAGTATGGTAGACTTTGTAAATAAATGTGGCCTGATTTGGTGTATATGTTCTTTGGTTTATTTGAGTGGACTAGGTATCTGGTTTATAGGTTCTTGGTTTTGTCAGTGCGACTCAGCGTACATCAGTCCTAGACTCAAATAAATAAAAGATTATATTTTAATAGACGTAATAAAGATTACATGCAATAGCAGTATTGAGGCTTCAGATGCGACATATTAATGCATGGCATAGTTAACTATCAAAATCAAGTTGACTGAGACCGGATGGGCCAACAAGACTTTGAAAGACAACAGATAGAAATATTATTAGATTTTTGCTAAGGCGAATATAGAGGATCGTGCTTAGATTTTGAGAAATAGCTTGGAGGATATTTCGTGTCGGCAGATAAAAATTAAATATGGTTTACTTGGATGATTATCAACAGGAATATATACGAGACTAAGATTTATCAGGCGATGCTAGGGTATCGCACAAGAGTTCTAAGGAACGACTTAGTTAATATGCTAGCGAGTGATGCGAACACAATTGAGGATTTAATTGGGTCACTCAATTTTTGAGTGGTATATGGATCATTTTAAAAATATTCAAAAGAATTCAGAGATCTCGTCCGATAGTTGGTTTGAACGATTTAGGAATGTGTTGAACAAGTGATAAGGCTTATATCAAATAGGGACTCAAGGTAATAAAAATTTGGTGGAAACTTGGTGGATCATACGAACGATTTCAAATTAAATAAACGGATTAAAACTTGAGTAGGATATCGCTCGATAGAAGTTATCCCGATATCGCTCGATAAAAGTTAGCCCGAGAATGGAGATCGGGGTTTCGAATTAATAGACTTGGCTTGGTATCAATAATTGGAAGATAGCACAGATTGATACAAGTAAAAGAATATTATGGTTCGATGAATGAGGTAAGCAATAAAGGATTCGATTTGGAGTTTGGAAGAACGATCTTGAATATAGTTTAAAAGAAAACCCTCGACAATTAGTCCCAGCCGAGAACGATTATCCTGCGGGAGCGCTGGCGTAGTGATTTCATGTCCGGCGGGGATAATCAAACTCGTGGGAACATGTTCGGTGATTATTCAAATAAACTCGATGAATGGAACGTAACGAAGGTGCATAGACTTTGGCTTGAATATTTGAACTTAGTTGCTTCAGAAATGCTAGAAGTAGACTACGGATTGATTAAACGGTAACATTAAAGTTAGATGATTTTGCTAGACAAATTATGATCACGGCATGAACGGACACGACTTAGTGGATCATTGTATAACTTGGAAAAAATAAAGTATAATGATAAGGTCTCTCGATCATTTCGATGATAACCATAATGTTTGACGTTCTTGTCTTGTGCGAGCGTAACTCCATGATTGTATATGTGTCACATCCAGATTAGGACAATTATCCAGTGAGAGCGTTGGCATGGTGATCTCACGTCCAACGAGAATGATAGAACTTGCGGGAGACCGGAGCTTGATAATTGAAGGATCGTCTTGACTTGTGGTTCGACACGATAAGACAAATTTGAGAATGCAAGTGAATCGGAAGTGTTTCAAGGATAAGTTAGTCTAGAACATGGAGTAAGACACGCTTGATGGTTTCGTGAAAGGATACATGAATTTTGTTGGACAACTTAGAGTTTATGATTGAGATTAGTGATTAGAAATTTAATCATGGCTTGATGGTCTAGAATTAATTGATCAAAAGATCCTATAAAAATTTTGAGGAGATAGACTATACGAATTGATAGGATTGAAATAAATCATGGATACATCATGGATTTGACTGAACAAACTCGGACCCTATGCAACAAACGTATTAATGTGAGTATGATGATCTCTGCTCAATATTTAGAAATCTGAGTAAAACGAGCTTGGGTAGAATATCCCGTGCAAATGAATAATGGTTTGACCTTAGAAATTGGTGCTAGCATCATGCGACGAATTTGCACGATGAATCATGTACTTGAACTTGTACCTAGGACCTTGTGAACTGACCTAGTAATTAGGCAAACGACTTGTACCGAGTAAAAAAACTTGTGTAACCGACTTTAGAGTATTGCTTGAGAAAGCCATAGAAATGGGCAGCAAGACATGGAGTTAGACTTAGAACGATAAACGTGTATTGTGTTTGATACGAACGGATGAACGCTAATCGGTAGATCGGACATATCGTGTTTGACGTTAGCGAAATACTTGATTTGTGTGGGATTAGAATGACTTGGATTTTGATTGACCCCATTGGAAGTATCATTTTGATTCATAATAAGAGAACCCTTGAGATTTTCGCAAGTAGCTTGTCCGAATTCACTATCGCTAAGTTTGGTTGAATGCATATGTTTGAGGGACATCTTGAATGTGTGCATGATCTAGGACTCAATGATATGTTGAACTCGGGTGAAAAGGCTTCGCTACCGCTAAGTTGGTTGACATTTATATGTTTGAGGGACTCTTTGAATATGTGCACGATCCAGATTCGCGATATGCTGATCTTGAATGCTAGTACAAGTGAATATTTTAGATTCGCATGGACGAGTATAATAATTTGGATAAGTTTGCCTCAGCTTTAGATCGTCTTTCAAGATAGATTATAACATACCCCGTGTTAAACGATATATGTTTCACGCTAAGGTATAGTAGAGACCGAGCCAGAGCTTAGATTGAATGATAGAGTCACTCAATGAGATGGACCCAGCATACACATGACATGGTATAAGGAACGAGTAGGAAGTCATGTTCGAATGGATCTAGTGATACGGATCATTATGCATGGGATAGATTCGATAATATACGATAGAACGGTTTGCGCTCAAGAAGTCTCGATGATAAGACTTTTTATGATTGGTATATAATGTAACGACCCATTCCGTTCAAACGGGTAGCCGAATCAAATAGTGCAAGTACAATAACCTGATTGCTTTGATCAGCGAGAGGACTTGCTTGAAGCAAAGGATTCCAGACTTGGCCCTTCAGGAGTTCAGACTTAGACTTTCAAAGGCTCACTCAGAGTATCCCTCGACCAAGGCGAATCATCGCTAAGGTGGGTGGCTACGATGAACTTGTCTTTGATTAGCCTGCACACTTAAAATATGGAAGATACATGCTAGTCACTAGTTGAATCACCCATTGCATGCTAATAAAGAATACAACGTACCTAGCTAAGGGAATAACCCCATCTTGTATTGCTTGTGTTAGAATATGGAAATAAATCTTGGCTTATAGTTGGACCCTCGCATGCTACCTTAGCTTCGTGCAAGTAGACTCTGCTTATGCTTCGAGTAGATTATTACATACTCTTTGTAGTGCACTGATTCACTTGTTTACACTGCTCGCCTTATGGATTATGTCGCCCGATAATGTCCCTATACGGCTTCACTCTTCGCACTATCCCTTAGACCCGTGCTAATGTAAATACTTATATTTTATATAAATACATGCTTGCTAGCTTATATGCTAACCGGTACTCATTTGCCTTATTTTAATGTAAGTCACTTATATGCATGCCACAAATCATCACGCTTCACTATCTATGATTCGTTCAGTTGAGACAGGAAGGCTATCAAAATAGCCTTTCCGAGCTAAGTAATAGAAAACATGAAACGGCTTTGGGACCGTTAGGTCGCCAAGGCATTTCCTGAACTAGGGGACTGCACCATGGACAGATAAGCAAGATAACAGCAAGATATCTCTGAAAGTCAACACTCGTTCTGTACTGAATCTGACGGCTTGGGGTATCGATATTGTACCTGATAGATCCTGACTGAACCTGAATTTGTAACTATATCTGTACCTGTAAGAATCTAGAAAACTTGAGGGTACGCATGGTCATGGACAACTTGTGCACAAGGTAGATTTTTGAATCCAGTTCCGCGGATGATCGTCGGGGTACTAGGGCCGATCTGATCTAGATGGAACCAACTGGTAGTCGTCTATTATGGACGGGATGGGTGCAATGTTAACCATATTTTATATTTCTTGCACATCATCTTTGCCTCGAGACTATACCGTCTACTATGGAAGTCATGTCAGTGACCTTCTATCATATAGATTAAGATGACTCAATTACAGCAACCCGCGTGTGATTTATTGCATCCCACCTACTAATCTGAAACACCTGAACAGATTTGAGTATTAAGATATTTGAACACTCGAACATTCTTCCGTAATATTTTTGGATAATTCGTATAACTCGTGCACCTGAATCAGAACCCCGCTCATGACACTCGTGTTTGATTATGCAATTTGACTTGGATTTCATATATATACATTCGTCTTGGTTTTAACTTGGTTTACCTTGGACATGGAACGAAGAATGGTAAGTTGGTAAGTCTCGCTGTATTCCTATTTTATATCGTACGGCGCACTGCCATACGAGTTAGGCTTTACATCATTGCCATAAAACGGATCCTAAGGCAAGACTAGAAAGATAAATTAGATTGCACGAAACCTATATAATATATTTGGATTTGTAGAGCGGGCAAGAATCCTCCCCACTAGTGCATTCATGTACTGATAATCCACCAGATTGCTTGCAGGGTGCGGGAGAAACTCATTCGGTACAAAAACCCCTTCGTACATGCTAAGGCGTGGAGTTCGCTCCGGAACCTTAGAACATTGCGTCCGGAGCTGAAGGGCATATACAAGACATAATGTTGGAACATCGCCTATGTATTATTCCACAATTGTAGCCACTTGGCACACTTTTATCATTTCAAGAGAGAGGGGACTTGAGCGACTTGTAATCTTGGCCTAGCGTCGCTTGTAATACTTGTTCAATATCAATAAAGTGATTATTTTAATTCTATACTTGTGTTATTCACTGCTTCCGCTATTGACGACTTTGTGAAATTGTTATCAATTGCCTATTTGTTTCTTATTCCGCTGCATTCAGACTATTTGTGCGACTCTATGGCTTAGTTATTTTACTGCCTGTTTGGATCATGGTCTTACACAGGTGCAGTTTGTGCTCATGCGACATCACGTCCAGATGGGAACGATTGTCCTGCAGGAGCGCTAGCGCGATGATTTGTGCCCAGCGGGGACGAACGATTCCTGCTGGAGATCGGGGCATGACATACATAATACAACGACGTCAATAAAATCTAGGAACTAAACCAAACACTAACTACTAACCCAAGACGCGAACTCACGTATCACTGGCCAGTCGACACGCTAGTACATGCACTCACTCACTCAGAAAACATGATAAACCAGTGTCAGGTCAGAAGATACCACCCACCTTCATAATATACTGGGTAAGTTTGTTACTCTAAAATGCGTGCACACAACTAGCAAATAAAAACTAGGCATATATATATTGTATAATACAATCAAGTAAGGTGTACTTGCCTTCCAAGCAGAGCTGCGAGCACAACAAGTCTGGTCCGGAGATCTCCACAGAAATATCTCGAACACCTACTAATTAATATTGCACTAATTAGATCTACGTTTCTAGTTAAATTAGGTTATTATCTAGTTATCAATTCTACATTGGTTGCACATACAAGTAACTACACACCAAAATATTACTAGTCATTAAACATTACCAAACCTATTTTTAAATCATTATTTATTAAATATATTAATTCTAGAATTTTATAGAAAAAATAAGATTTTTAGTGATAGGGTCATCTCCTATAAATTTTATGGATCAATCACCAAGTAGAAACCAAAACTAGGTCATAACGGGTTACCGACTAGTCACCAAAATCAAATTTGATAAATACGTAAATCTAAAATAAATAATCAAAAATCAGAATTAAAATATAATAATAAAATTTTAGATGTAGAAAATATGGTTTTTTGGTCGAAGTTTAATTCTGAAATTGTCGGGGTCAAGTTTTGTTAAACTAGGTCAACTTGTTACGTATAACACCTAGAATTTATAATTTTTATAAGTAAAAATAAAATCTGAATATATTTGTAAAAATAAGAATTAAATATAATAAATACCCTTTTCTTTTATAAAAAATTAAATAGGGTTTTGTAGGACTTCAAGAATACTTAGGCTAGGGTTTCCTTCACCATCAAGCTAATTAGGGTTCATCCTTACAGCAATAATATAGGTTCTAAACATACAATATATATATCACAAATAGGTTATTAATCACAAGAGTATATATAAATTTTGGTTTTAAACCATCATAGAAACTTACTTTGATCATTCACCAAAAGAAGATTAGGGTTTTACCATCTACAAGTAAGTCCTAGCAAGTTCCAATAGTTTTTAACATGCATCCATCAAGATTAGGTCAAAACTACACTTAAATATGCTCAAAATCCTAATTTAATTCCCATTAATAATTTTGGAATTATTAATAAAAACTGAATTTAATCTATATTAATAACATCTTTATAAGTTCATTAAAAAGATTTAAAGAATGTTTTAAATGAGGTTTCATACATGCACAAAAAATTTGGATTGAACCACAAAACTAGGGTTCATGGGTTTGCATGGTTCTTCAAGATAAAACAATAGAGTTTGATCATCAAAAGGCACACACACACACACACACACACACACACACACACACACATATATATATATATATATATATATATATATATATATATATAGAGAGAGAGAGAGAGAGAGAAAAGATTAGAGGAAGAAGAAGACTTAGTAGAGAGAAAAGAAGGATGAACAAGAACTCAGATAGGGGTGGTCGGTCGTGGGGTGTCCAGCGTGGACGGCTGCTGGCATCAGCGGGGTCGGCGCGGCTGCTATGGGGGGGTCGACGGCAAGGTGATGGGGAAAAAGGAATTTAGGTTAGGGTTAGGGTTTGTAAACCCCCTCACCCAAAAATAGGCATCTTGAGTGTATTTTGTATTTCTTATATTATTTATGGAGGAGAAAAGATTTTTGTTGGTCTGAATCAATGAGAAGCGAAATGATAAATATATAGAGTAGCAAAAAATCCAAATTAAGAAGAGAATTAAATGATATAGCATATTCTGGAATTAAACTAACCTAGTTCGGTCCGAGCTCGGCCCGAGTTTGGTCTTAATTCTGTTAACATTTATTTCCAGAATCTCAATGTAACCTTAATCGATATTATGCCTTTCTTGACTTGATATTAATACAAAACAATAAGTGCTGAACTTAAATCGTATGTTTTCAAGAGTTTAAATCATCTCGGAGTAGCTGTAGGGGCCGGATCTCAGCTAGCGATGGTCCGAAGACACTTAAATACCGTGTTAGATTATTTACACCTTTTTAACAGAAGGGACATTTCGGTTTATATCCAAAAAAATTAAAACTTTGAAAAATGTGACAAAAAATTTGTAAAGCATCTTATGATTCTTATATTTTATCAGAATCCAAAAGACCTAATTCTCGACGGATAAAGTTGAATCGATCTTCAGCTAAAGGTTTAGTAAAGATGTCTGGTAATTGATGTTCCGTGTCCACATACTCTAAACAAATATCTCTGTGTTATTAATGTTTCGTGTCCACATACACTTAGTAAACTCGATACATAGCATCTCATTAGTAGATCCAAATATGATATCATTAATATATATTTGCACTAATAAAAAAGAATCACCAGAAGTTTTTATAAAAAGGGTAGTATCAATTTTTTCTTTTGAAAAACCGTTTCCAAGTAGAAAGATGCTATGATGTTCATACCAAGCACGAAGGGCTTGTTTGAGTCTGTATAGAACCTTTCGTACCTTGAATACGTGGTCAGGGTGTTTAAAATCTTCAAAATCAGGGGGTTATTTAACGAAAATATTTTCTTTGATAACACCATTTAGAAAAGCACTTTTAATATCCATTTGAAAAAAATTGAAGTTATGAAAACTAGCAAAGGCACAAAGCATTCGGATAGATTCAAGTCTAGCAACAGGAGCATAAGTCTCATCGTAGTCGATACCTTCCTCTTGGTTGTATCCTTGAGCTACGAGTCATGCTTTGTTACGTGTAACTGAACCATCCTCATTTAATTTATTTCAAAAAATCCATTTAGTACCAATGATCGGATAATCATTAGGTTTAGGAATAAATTTCCAAACTTGATTGCGTTCAAATTAGTTGAGTTCCTCTTGCATAGCAGAAATTCAAAATTTATCAGCAAAAGCTTCATCAGCATTTTTAGGTTCTACTTGAGTAATAAAGCAATATTTGCAATGATATCTCTATGTGAAGAACGTGTACTTACACCTTTCGATACATCACCTATTATCAAGTCCTCAGGATGATCTGTGGAGAAATTTAGTCTACTTGGAAGACTTTTCGGATGACTTGTACTATTTGTATCTTCTGATGTCTTCTTGGTTACGGGTTGACTATCTTCATCGTCTCTTTCGTTTAGTGCTTGAGTATTGTGTTCATCAAATGTAATATTGATTGATTCCTCAACAGTCTAGGAGGTTTTGTTGAATACTCTGAATCATTTACTTTTGGTGTCATAACCTAGAAAAATACCTTCATCGGCCTTGGAGTCAAATTTTCCTAGATTATCTTTAGTATTAAGAACAAAACATTTGCAGCCAAAAACTTTAAAATAACTAATTGTGGGAATTTTATTAAACCAAAGTTCATAGCAGATTTTCTTCGATATAGGTCGAATAAGCACCATATTCAAAACATGGCATAAAGTACGTACAGCTTCAGCCCAAAAGTATTTCGGAAGGTTATACTGATTTAACATGACTCTAGCCATATCGTCAAGAGTTCTATTCTTTCGCTCAATAATTTAATTTTGTTGTGGAGTTCTAGGACAAGAAAATTTATGAACAAAACCATTTTTATTGCAAAATCTTTTAAAATCACTATTTTTGAATTTGCCTCCATGATCACTTCGAATACGAGTAATCATGAAATCTTTTTTGTTTTGAACCTTTTTGCAAAAAGTGACAAATTCAGAAAATGCTTTATTTTTATTTGCAAGAAAATAAACCCATGTGTATCTAGAAAAATTATCAACAATAACATAAGCATAATGCTTACCGCCAAGACTATCGACTCTACTGGGTCCAAGCAAGTCCATATACAAGAATTGGAGAGGGCTAGAGGTATTTACAGAGTTAATTGATTTAAAAAAAGATTTAATAGCTTTATTCTTTTCACAGTCAGCACATATCATATCTTTCTTGAAAGTAATCTCTGGTAAGTCTCTTACGAGTTTCTTTGTAGATAGTCTTCAATAGTGTCTATGTTTGTGTGTCCTAGACGCCAATGCCTTAGCCAGCTGTCATCTTTGTTGGCATATAGACATTTGCCTACATTGTCAGTGTCGTTTATAAGATAAAAAATATTTATATTGTCTTCCCTGATCCCTTCAAAGATAACCTTACCAGTGAATCTTTCATAAATAGAATATTTATTTATAGCAAAGTTAATACCATAACCATGGTCAGCTAGATGACTGATGCTGAGTAGGTTATATTTTAATTTCGTTACTAGAAAAATGTCTTTTATGACAGGATAGGGAGGATCACTTATATTACCATTACCAATAATGTATCCTCTGAGGTTTTTGTCGAAGGAGACATAACCTTCTTTCTTTATCGATAGCGTTGCAAATAGGTTAGCATCATCAGTCATATATCGTGAGCAACAACTATCGAGAATCTACTTGCTTCTAGCATGAGAGGGTTGGTCCACCTACAAAATGAGTTATAGATGTAACCCTTGGTACCCATTTTCTTGAGGGTCCTGCTGTGTTAGTTTTTGGTATCCATGCATAAACATTCATATCTACTAATTTTTTTGTTCTACAGAATCTAGATATATGTCCTTTCTTACCACAGTAGTGACATATAGTTGTGTGATTAATGCTTGGTGCAGTAATATAGATATGATTGTGTGAAGCAGTTCCTTGTGGCCTATGTGGATAGAATACATGATTGTGTTTAATATTTCTTTGTGGTCTATGTAGATAGAATGCATGATTGTGTTTGATATTTCTTTGTGGTCTTCATGGATATCTATAATAGAATGCATGATTGTATTTGATTCTATGTGCATGGTGATTGCATGAACTGTTATGCATGTAGGTAGTAGCATAATTATGAGTGTTCTTTTGTCTCGCTACGTGTCTCGCGTTAGGTTGGGTGGAGGTTTGTTCGACCTGTTTACCCAATCTAATCTTTAACTTTTTAGAGGTAGCATATACTTCATCATATTTAGCAGTGAGAGCATTTATTCTACGTGTAGCAAAGAAATACTTCTCCTTTTCAGATTTGAGTTCTTCCTTAAGTTTAGCGTTCTCCTGAGAGCTCTTGTTAAGACTGGCAAGTGCCTCGTGGAGGTTAAGCTTAATTCTAGAATTCTCGTCTGAATCGTTTGAGGTATCCTTTACTTTACTTAGTAAAGATGTTAGTCTCACTATTTCAGTTTGACAATCTTGAACATCTTTCTTAGCATGCTTGTACTTATTTCTAAGTTTCCTAAAATTATCAAGCAGATCACTAAAAGCATTACCTAGTTCATCAAAAGTAAAATCTTTTTAAGAGTTGTTATCCGTTACCTGATCAGCTAACGCCATGAAGCATAGGTTTGCTGCTTCTCGAGGATTCTCTTCTTCGGATTGACTAGCTTCAATTTCGTGTCAAATACTAGTGTTTGCATATTTTCTTATCTTAGGGTTGGACAATCTTTCTTTGTATGCCATGTCTTCTTACAGTTGTAGCATATAGGCTCTTCATCACTGTTGTCAGTTGGCTCCTTCTTCTTTGATTTCTCAATCTTTAGAAATTTCCTGAAGTTTCTTGTGGTCAGGGCAACTTTCTCATCTTGAGACTCATTATCGTCGGAGTTGTAGTTGGTGACCATTTTGTGATGTTCCTTAAGAGCGATCGTCTTCTCCTTGGGAATAGATTCTTCAAGTTCCTTGAGATCCAGCTTGTGAGTCATCAGCTTGCCCATGAGCGTCTTGAGGTTCATCGTGGTAAGATTATTCCCTTCTATGATTGCGATAAGATTATTTCCTTCTATGATTGCGGTAGCCTTGGGATTCCAGTTCAAGGTGAGTCCCCTGAGTACCTTGCGAATCTACTCGTGATTTTTGTACTCCTTGTCGAGTGATAATAGAGGGTTGACGATGTCGAGGAATCTCGTGAACATTTGAGTGATCGTCTCATTTTGCTTCATCTTGAATGCTTCATACTCTTGTGTTAGACGAATTATTTTTTATTCCTTCACTTGGGATGTTCCTTCATGAGTGACCTCAAGAAGTTTTCATACTTTGTATGAAGTTACGCAAGTGAAGACCCTGTTAAATTCAATTCTATCTACAGCACAAAATAGAGCGTTAATAGATTTAGCATCAAGACTAGCTTATTTTTTTCGGTATATGTGTATTTATCATAAGGCTTCTCTACAAGGTTACCATCTATGACTATTCTAGGTGGCATCTTGTATCCTTCTACTACTACAGCCCAAAGGTCAAAATCAAGTGACTTTAGGTAGAAGCTCATATGTGTCTTTCTGTATGTGTAGTTAGTACCATCAAATAGGGGTGGCCTATTTATGGACTGGCCTTCACCATTGTTGGTGTGGATAGATCTAACAGTTGCCATAAGTCTCTTAGGATGTTAAGCCAAATATCAAAAGAACTAGCTCTAATACTAATTGAATGACCGTGAGGCAACTCTAGAGGTGGGGTGAATAGAGTGTAGCAGAATAATCTACCCAATTTATGATTATCAAAATGATGGCATTTTCTAACTAACAGTATATATAAATACAGTAAAGTAAAGCAGTAAAGTAGAGAGAGAAAGCAAACGCAAATACCAAGATGTATATTGGTTTTTCTCTGAGAGGACTAGTCCAATCCCGATAACTCAAGCTCGAAGTTTCTCCACTATAATCACCAATAGTGAATCACAAGCTTTGATCTAAAGGCTTGCCACTTCTTTATACCATGATTTTTTATTCAAAGTCTCGCAACTTCACAACTTAGAGAGAGAGTAACTGATCGAACAAAGCTTTTTAAAACTCAGAAGACTTCTAGACCGATATCGTACTTGGCACTAGCAAGGCTAGGGAGTTGCTCTTTGAGATAGAAAAGTTAAGGCTTAGAGGTTTGCTCATAATATGATAGAAGACTTAAGAATAGTTTAGTTGGTTGAGTGAGTAAGAATGAGAATTCCAATCATATTTGTAGGTTGTAGACAAACAGAATTCGATCAGGGTTTAATTCAAATTTCCAACCGTCGGGCCAAGAAATCAGGATCTATTGAACTTGTTGATTTCATACTAAAAGGGTAACTGAGTTCGGTCCAAGTTTTGTCCAAGTTTGGTCCGAGTTCGGCACGAGTTTGGTCCAAGTTCGGCACGAGTTTGGCCCAAGTTCGATCTTTAGTATGGTAGACTTTGTAAATAAATGTGGCCTGATTTGGTGGATATGTTCTTTGGTTTATTTGAGTGGACTAGGTATCTGGTTTATAGGTTCTTGGTTTTGTCAGTGCGACTCAGCGTACATTAGTCCTAGACTCAAATAAATAAAAGATTATATTTTAATAGACGTAATAAAGATTACATGCAATAGCAGTATTGAGGCTTCAGATACGACATATTAATGCATGGCATAGTTAACTATCAAAATTAAGTTGACTGAGACCGGATGGGCCAACAAGACTTTGAAAGGCAACAGATAGAAATATTATTAGATTTTTGCTAAGGCGAATATAGAGGATCGTGCTTGGATTTTAAGAAATAGCTTGGACGGTATTTCGTGTCGGCAGATAAAAATTAAATATGGTTTACTTGGATGATTATCAACAGGAATATTTACGAGACTAAGATTTATCAGGCGATGCTAGGGTATCGCACAAGAGTTCTAAGGAACGACTTAGTTAATATGCTAGCGAGTGATGCGAACACAATTGAGGATTTAATTGGGTCACTCAATTTTTGAGTGGTATATGGATCATTTTAAAAATATTCAAAAGAATTCAGAGATCTCGTCCGATAGTTGGTTTGAACGATTTAGGAATGTGTTGAACAAGTAATAAGGCTTATATCAAATAGGGACTCAAGGTAATAAAAACTTGGTGGAAACTTAGTGGATCATACGAGGGATTTTAAATTAAATCAAACGGATTAAAACTTGAGTAGGATATCGCTCGATAGAAGTTATCCCAATATCGCTCGATAGAAGTTAGCCCGAGAATGGATATCGGGGTTTCGAATTAATAGACTTGGCATGGTATCGATAATTGGAAGATAGCACAGATTGATACAAGTAAAAGAATATTATGGTTCGATGAATGAGGTAAGCAATAAAGGATTCGATCTGGAGTTTGGAAGAACGATCTTGAATATAGTTCGAAAGAAAACCCTCGACAATTAGTCCCAGCCGAGAACGATTATCCTGCGGGAGCGCTGGCGTAGTGATTTCATGTCCGGCGGGGATAATCAAACTCGTGGGAACATATTCGGTGATTATTCAAATAAACTCGATGAATGGAACGTAACGAAGGTGCATAGACTTTGGCTTGAATATTTGAACTTAGTTGCTTCAGAAATGCTAGAAGTAGACTACGGATTGATCAAACGGTAACATTAAAGTTAGATGATTTTGCTAGACAAATTATGATCACGGCATGAACGGACACGACTTAGTGGATCATTGTATAACTTGGAAAGAATGAAGTATAATAATAAGGTCTTTCGATCGTTTCGATGATAACCATAATGTTCGACGTTCTTGTCTTGTGCGAGCGTAACTCCATGATTGTATATGTGTCACATCAAGATTAGGATAATTATCCAGTGAGAGCGTTGGCATGGTGATCTCACGTCCAACGAGAATGATAGAACTTACGGGAGACCGGAGCGTGATAATTGAAGGATCGTCTTGACTTGTGGTTCGACACGATAAGACAAATTTGAGAATGCAAGTGAATCGGAAGTGTTTCAAGGATAAATTAGTCTAGAACATGGAGTAAGACACGCTTGATGGTTTCGTGAAAGAATACATGAATTTTGTTGGACGATTTAGAGTTTATGATTGAGATCAGTGATTATAAATTTAATCATGGCTTGATGGTCTAGAATTAATTGACCAAAAGATCCTATAAAATTTTTGAGGAGATAGACTATACGAATTGATAGGTTTGAAATGCATCATGGATACATCCTGGATTTGACTGAACAAACTCGGACCCTATGCAACAAACGTATTAATGTGAGTATGATGATCTCTGCTCAATATTTAGAAATCTGAGTAAAACGAGCTTGGGTAGAATATCCCGTGTAAATGAATAATGGTTTGACCTTAGAAATTGGGGCTAGCATCATGCGACGAATTTGCACGATGAATCATGTACTTGAACTTGTACCTAGGACCTTGTGAGCTAACCTAGTAATTAGGCAAATGACCTGTACCGAGTAAAAAAACTTGTGTAACCGACTTTAGAGTATTGCTTGAGAAAGCCATAGAAATGGGCAGCAAGACTTGGAGTTAGACTTAGAATGATAAACGTGTATAATGTTTGATACGAACGGATGAACGCTAATCGGTAGATCGGACAGATCGTGCTTGACGTTAGCGAAATACTTGATTTGTGTGGGATTAGAATGACTTGGATTTTGATTGACCCCATTGGAAGTATCATTTTGATTCATAATATGAGAACCCTTGAGATTTTCGCAAGTAGCTTGTCCGAATTCACTATCGCTAAGTTTGGTTGAATACATATATTTGAGGGACATCTTGAATGTGTGCATGATCTAGGACTCAATGATATGTTAAACTCGGGTGAAAAGGCTTCGTTATCGCTAAGTTGGTTGACATTTATATGTTTGAGGGACTCTTTGAATATGTGCACGATCCAGATTCGCGATATGCTGATCTTGAATGCTAGTACAAGTAAATATTTTAGATTCGCATGGACGAGTATAATAATTTGGATAAGTTTGCCTCAGCTTTAGATCGTCTTTCAAGATAGATTATAACATACCCCGTGTTAAGCGATATATGTTCCGCGCTAAGGTATAGTAGAGACCGAGCCAGAGCTTAGATTGAATGATAGAGTCACTCAATGAGATGGACCCAGCATACACATGACATGGTATAAGGAACGAGTAGGAAGTCATGTTCGAATGGATCTAGTAATACGGATCGTTATGCATGGGATAGATTCGATAATATACGATAGAACGGTTTTTGCTCAAGAAGTCTCGATGACAAGACTTTTTATGATTGGTATATAATGTAACGACCCATTTTGTTCAAACGGGTAGCCGATTCAAATGGTGCAAGTACAATGACCTGATTGCTTCAATCAGCGAGAGAACTTTCTTGAAGCAAAGGATTCCAGACTTGGCCCTTCAGGAGTTCATACTTAGACTTTTAAAGGCTCACTCGGAGTATCGTTCGACCGAGGCGAATCATCGCTAAGGTGGGTGGCTACGATGAACTTGTCTTTGCTTAGCCTGCACACTTAAAATATGGACGATACATGCTATTCACTAGTTGAATCACCCATTGTATGCTAATAAAGAATACAACATACCTAGCTAAGGGAATAACCCTATCTTGTATTGCTTGTGTTAGAATATGGAAATAAAACTTGGCTTATAGTTGGACCCTCGCATGCTACCTTAGCTTCGTGCAAGTAGACTCTGCTTATGCTTCGAGTAGATTATTACATACTCTTTGTAGTGCACTGATTCACTTGTTTACACTGCTCGCCTTATGGATTATGTCGCCCGATAATGTCCCTATACGGCTTCACTCTTCGCACTATCCCTTAGACCCGTGCTAATGTAAATACTTATATTTCATATAAATACATGCTTGCTAGCTTACATGCTAACCGGTACTCATTTGCCTTATTTTAATGTAAGTCACTTATATGCATGCCATAAATCATCACGCTTCACTATCTATGATTCGTTCAGTTGAGACAGGAAGGCTATCAAAATAGCCTTTCCGAGCTAAGTAATAGAAAACAAGGAACGGCTTTGGGACCGTTAGGTCGCCAAGGCATTTCCTGAACTAGGGGACTGCACCATGGACAGAAAAGTAAGATAACAGCAGGATATCTCTGAAAGTCAATACTCGTTCTGTACTGAATCTGACGGCTCGGGGTGTCGATACTGTACCTGATAGATCCTGACTGAACCTGAATCTGTAACTATATCTGTACCTGTGAGAATCTAGAAAACTTGAGGGTACGCATGGTCATGGACAACTTGTGCACAAGGTAGTTTTTTTGAATCCAGTTCCACGGACGATCGTCGGGGCACTGGGGCCGATCTGATCTAGACGGAACCAACTGGTAGTCGTCTATTATGGACGGGATGGGTGCAATGTTAACCATATTTTATATTTCTTGCATATCATCTTTGCCTCGAGACTATACCGTCTACTATGGAAGTCATGTCAGTGACCTTCTATCATATTGATTAAGATGACTCAATTACAGCAACCTGCGTGTGAGTCATTGCATCGCACCTACTAATCTGAAACACCTGAACAGATTTGAGTCTTAAGATATTTGAACACTC
Source organism: Iris macrosiphon (assembly GCA_036927795.1). Lineage (NCBI taxonomy): Eukaryota > Viridiplantae > Streptophyta > Magnoliopsida > Asparagales > Iridaceae > Iris > Iris macrosiphon. Next base: position 120,775,543 of record JAYESA010000008.1, on the reverse strand, counting down.
GAACATTCTTCCGTAATATTTTTGGATAATTCGTGTAACTCGTGCACCTGAATCAGAACCCCGCTCATGACACTCATGTTTGATTATGCAATTTGACTTGGATTTCATATATATACATTCGTCTTGGTTTTAACTTGGTTTACCTTGGACAGGGAACGAAGAATGGTAAGTTGGCAAGTCTCGCTGTATTCCTGTTTTATATCGTACGGCGCACTGCCACACGAGTTAGGCTTTACATCATTGCCATAAAACTGATCCTAAGGCAAGACTAGAAAGATAAATTAGATTGCACGAAACCTATATAATATATTTGGATTTATAGAGCGGGCAAGAATCCTCCCCACTAGTGCATTCATGTACTGATAATCCACCAGATTGCTTGTAGGGTGCGGGAGAAACTCATTCGGTACAAAAACTCCTTCGTGCGTGCTAAGGCGTGGAGTTCGCTCTGGAACCTTGGAACATTGCGTCCGGAGCTGAAGGGCATATACAAGACATAATGTTGGAACATCGCCTATGTATTATTCCACAATTGTAGCCACTTGGCACACTTTTATCATTTCAAGAGAGAGGGGACTTGAGCGACTTGTAATCTTGGCCTAGCGTCGCTTGTAATACTTGTTCAATATCAATAAAGTGATTATTTTAATTCTATACTTGTGTTATTCACTGCTTCCGCTATTGACGACTTTGTGAAATTGTTATCAATTGCCTATTTGTTTCTTATTCCGCTGCATTCAGACTATTTGTGTGACTCTATGGCTTAGTTATTTTACTGCCTGTTTGGATCATGGTCTTACACAGGTGCAGTTTGTGCTCGTGCGGCATCACGTCCAGATGGGAACGATTGTCCTGCAGGAGCGCTAGCGCGGTGATTTGTGCCCAGCGGGGACGAACGATTCCTGCTGGAGATGGGGGCATGACATACATAATGCAATGACGTCAATAAAATCTAGGAACTAAACCAAACACTAACTACTAACCCAAGACGCGAACTCACGTATCACTGGCCAGTCGACACGCTAGTACATGCACTCACTCACTCAGAAAACATGATGAACCAGTGTCAGGTCAGAAGATACCACGCACCTTCATAATATACTGGATAAGTTAGTTACTCTAAAATGCGTGCACACAACTAGCAAATAAAAACTAGGCATATATATGTTGTATAATACAATCAAGTAAGGTGTACTTGCCTTCCAAACAGAGCTGCGAGCACAACAAGTCTGGTCCGAAGATCTCCACAGAAATATCTCGAACACCTACTAATTAATATTGCACTAATTAGATCTACGTTTCTAGTTAAATTAGGTTATTATCTAGTTATCAATTCTACGTTGGTTGCACATACAAGTAACTACACACCAAAATATTACTAGTCATTAAACATTACCAAATCAATTTTTTAATCATTATTTATTAAATATATTAATTCTAGAATTTTATAAAAAAAATAAGATTTTTAGTGATAGGGTCATCTCCTATAAATTTTATGGATCAATCACCAAGTAGAAACCAAAACTAGGTCATAACGGGTTACCGACTAGTCACCAAAATCAAATTTGATAAATACGTAAATCTAAAATAAATAATCAAAAATCAGAATTAAAATATAATAATAAAATTTTAGATGTAGAAAATATGGTTTTTTGGTCGAAGTTTAATTCTGAAATTGTCGGGGTCAAGTTTTGTTAAAACTAGGTCAACTTGTTACGTATAACACCTAGAATTTATAATTTTTATAAGTAAAAATAAAATCTGAATATATTTGTAAAAATAAGAATTAAATTTAATAAATACCCTTTTCTTTTATAAAAAAATTAAATAGGGTTTTGTAGGACTTCAAGAATACTTAGGCTAGGGTTTCCTTCACCATCAAGCTAATTAGGGTTCATCCTTACAGCAATAATATAGGTTCTAAACATACAATATATATATCACAAATCGGTTATTAATCACAAGAGTATATATAAATTTTGGTTTTAAACCATCATAGAAACTTACTTTGATCATTCACCAAAAGAAGATTAGGGATTTACCATCTACAAGTAAGTCCTAGCAAGTTCCAATAGTTTTTAACATGCATCCATCAAGATTAGGTCAAAACTACACTTAAATATGCTCAAAACCCTAATTTAATTCCCATTAATAATTTTGGAATTATTAATAAAAACTGAATTTAATCTATATTAATAACATCTTTATAAGTTCATTAAAAAGATTTAAAGAATGTTTTAAATGAGGTTTCATACATGCAAAAAAATTTGGATTGAACCACAAAACTAGGGTTCATGGGTTTGCATGGTTCTTCAAGATAAAACAATGGAGTTTGATCATCAAAAGGCACACACACACACACACACACACACACACACACACACACACATATATATATATATATATATAGAGAGAGAGAGAGAGAGAGAAAAGATTCGAGGAAGAAGAAGACTTAGTAGAGAGAAAAGAAGGATGAACAAGAAGTCAGATAGGGGTGGTCGGTCGTGGGGTGTCCAGCGTGGACGGCTGCTGACGTCAGCGGGGTCGGCGCGGCTGCTATGGGGGGGTCGGCGGCAAGGTGATGGGGAAAAAGGAATTTAGGTTAGGGTTAGGGTTTGTAAACCCCCTCACCCAAAAATAGGTATCTTGAGTGTCTTTTGCATTTCTTGTATTTCTTTTAGATTATTTTTTAATCAATTAAAATCCAATAATTTTATTAGGATACTTCATCTTGGTTTGGACATTAATAATATAGGATGGCCCCAAAATCTGTATCGCCCTTCATAGGCAGTAGCCTACATAGGAGACACTACATGTAGGATCTTTTTATTGCACAACAATTCGATCCCTTGGTGCTAGTATGACATTAGTGTAACAACCATAGATTAATTATTAAATATTTAGATATATATTATATATATAATTTAATTGTGGTTATTTTCTAATCATGACTTCCTATAATTAGTAGCCCACAATTTTCCTAGATGTGCATATTATTTACTATTACATATTTTATTGGATAACTATTTAGTTATTTACTTAGTTAATTAGATAATACAATTATTTGATTTATAACTAAATAAATATCTAATTATTAATTATAAAATATTTCATAAAATATTTTGGGTGTAGTATTTTATTAAAGCTTCATAAAGTAAATTTTTAGAATTTATTTGGTGTACAAATATTATTTTGGAATTTTTAACCTCATTTATATATGTGAATATATGTTAATAAATATATAGTTATTAATAATAATAATAATAATAATAATGTTAGTGATAATAATAATAAGAGTAATAATAATCATAATAGTAGTAATAATAATAATAATGATAATAATAATAGTATAGTAATAGTAATAGTAATAATAAAAGATAAAAAAGATAAAAAGATAAAAAAAGATAAAAGAAAACCTAAAAACTAACAAAACCACCTACAACCTACAACCTAAAATCAACTAAGCAAAACTAATCTTATTCTACAACCGACAGCGACCCCCAACACCACAGAACACCCCCTAGCCCCGCTAACCCATAGCCTCCCCCTCTCCCTTCTATATATATTACATATACATATGTTACAACCTTAACCCTAGCCACCCGAAGATCGACCGCCGGTGACCCTCGATGACCTCGACGCCGTCCAGCGCCGCAGCCGCCGACCGCGCCGTCCTACGTCCGCGTGTGCACACGTGCTCGCCTGTACGTGCAGCAGCGCCCCATCTTTCAGGTATCACATATGCTTCATCTTTGATTTTTTTTGCGAGCGGTTTGTCCGTGTATGTTCATAACCTAACCCTCTAGGATTTTCATTCAAGCGGGACGAGTTTTCGTGCCCTGGATTGGTCAAAAAATTGACCGAATGTTTGCCGAAAAACTGACCAAAAAGAAGTCCAGAATTTTAACCCAAACCCCTATGTTCACACCCAATTTGCCACCAACCTGTTTAATATTTTTAAAATCTAATTGAAAGAATTTTTTTCTCAATATAACCGGAAAAAAATTATTCTTTTAGTTTTTATTATTTCGTTTTATGTGTTAAATTATTCGACCTCCAAAATGACCAAAAACTTAATATTTTAAAACTGAAATTTTGCGTTACGGAGTGCGCCCCACCAAACGGGACTGCCTAGTCATGTACCAATTGCACTGAAAGGCACGTATGGTATATCCTGACATGTATTCTTTTGCGAAAGTTGATTCGGACGTATGTGCGCGTCGAAATCAACCCGTATCCGTAAAAAGTCCCTGTATCGTGACTTTTATAAAATATCATCCTATTTTGTGTACGTTCATCAGAAAGCGACAAAACTTGAGCCATTGGATTCGTGATATCACGCTGGTCATGTGACCCAAGTTTTACGAGATTCTGAGACAGTTGACCAAGCCACCTATTCGCGGGCCCCACGGTTTGACTTTAAGGGCGAATTTGTGATCGGCTCACCGGAATCCAAAATTGGACATACCGTTGAGTTCGTATCGACATTTAGAATTTTTTTGACCTATAATTTATCCTATTTAGAGACCTTTACCTCTGGCACTCATTTTGGTACAAAGTGGCCCACTTTTGGACCCATTTTGACCCAAAATTACTGTTTTGCCCCTGTATCCAAATTAGACTAAAGGGTAGTATTTTCTAGATATCTCACTTATTTTGGGAATGTTGGTGAAGTTTATTTCAGCATCCGGAGACTTTTATTTGGAGGCCATAGTTTCTGATCCCTTGTGCTTAACGTTTGGACGCTTACACTACGCAGCTTTCTTGTCAGGAAAGTATACATTGTCATTATACTATGATTTACATTCTATAGGGTGCATGTATTTTATTTCTATCATTTAGTTCATATAATTTAACTGTTATATAAACTGCGCGTACAAGAATAACTTGGGTGCAACGACGGTGACGTTGTATTTTGTCTTTATTATATATTATGTATGTCGACCTAGTTTTACGAGACCACCACATGATCATGAGGCATTCTTATGTTTCATTAGCCGTGATACAGTTGTTACACGAGTGTGCTCATGTAGGACACGAACTTGCATATTCGGCTGATCACCGGTACGTTTGGGACGTGTGACGGATAGGGATAACTATTAATAGAATTTGCATAATTAGAAGCCTTAGCAGTTATTAGAGGTCTCATCGTGTCATGGATATGACATGCTTAGAGCATGGGGTGGGCAGGACAACGAGTAAGGCATTTCGGCTCCTTTGTACTTTTCTTGTGTAACCCGTACGCTCCGCCGGAGATGCGCGGTCAGATGACCCCTATATATTATTTACATGCGGCCTCTGACGTTCAAAAGATGTCATACTTTTTAGGCCCCTGATTCTTTGAGAGAATCATGCCAATCCCATTTTGGCTAGATAGCCCACGTGTTGGAAAGTTGTTCTCAAAGTGCATTCACATAGGTGGGTAGACGACCCTTTGGATATTTATTTTTAGTATTTTATTGGCATGCTTCTATGTATCTTGTTACGTCCCTCTGAGAACCTAGTCCCTTTCTAGGTGTTGACGATTATGACTATTCGCAGGAGCATGGATCTGGACTTGCTACTCCATTCTCTTTTGAGGAGGTCTTCTCTTCGAGCCTCTCTGATCATTAGTTGATGTACTTATTTTGTTCTTTTATATTCTAGTTTGGTAGTGGATTTGTCTCCACCCAACTACTTGTTCTTATCAAGCACCTCATACTTGATTCAGTTATATAGTTGACTGGCTATTCATTTCTTTATGATTATGTGGATAAGATTTAGTTATGCCATATGACTTGTAACAAATATATACAACTTGTGAATTATTGTTCATAATACAGCGTACGTATGTGTTATGATTTTCATATATTGGAGTCTCCATATATACATGGCTGGCATGCTTACGTATTCCTAGTCCTACATATTTTGGGACTGGGGCGTGACATATTTTTAGTGGTGGCCATGCAGGTCGAGAGTATATTGTCTTGGTTACGTTACTGTACCGAGCAAGCCTGCACCTAGGATTAGAGTTTTAGGTCTCATCCACATACTTGACTTTTCTCCTTGATTTCGTTCCAAATTCTTGAACTCACCTTCCATCTAATCCGTTCTATTTAAATAATTGTATCCTGCTTGATTCATGTACTTCCCCAATAGTTCCTTGAGTATAGCATTCTGCTAGAATATAGGAATCCTTGTTGTTAGGATGATAATTAGGGTAATATTCCTACTAAGAATACAACTAGAATATTGACACATCACTAAGTTTAGAATACCTAATGAACCCTAGCATCCCTTACCTGTAGATTAATTGACCATTATCCCTTGATATATTTATGAAGGACTTGAGAGTAGTATAGACACTACTAGGGTTAGTTATAAATTTGACCATATTATTTGACCCTAGTATTGAGGAACCAATAAAATCCAAGGTTGAATATTAGGACTAAACCTAACTTTTATAGTGAGATAGTATTAGATAACTTTAAATTTAGCTTCTTGTCTTGATACCAGCAGAACAGTACCTTAGGAAACCAAGAGGAATGAATAGAATATTTCCTTGATTATACCTCGAACACAGAGATTAGCATACCAACTTTCCTTAAGAAACCATGATATTATCAAGAGTCTCTCTATTTAATTTCATATCTTGTTTCTCCGAAACCTTAGCACTCGCTTTTTATACGATGGCTAAATAAATTTCTTTATCTTTCAATTCGTGCCACCTAACCCTTCTGATTGTAGGCTAAGTGATTTTTTTATGTTAAGATATCTAGTTTGGTAGGATTATAGTTGTTAATCTTGAATTTTAAAATTATGTGCTTAGTAGTTAGAACTTGATAGTTTGAGTTGTTCATTTAGATTATGATTTTATGATTATTCTTTAGTTTCAAATCAAGAATCTGTTCCACATATCTCAATACAGGTTATGTCCTCCTTCACTTGAGAGCCAGTAACTTCTCCATCCTTATTATTAACACTTTTGCACTATGATTAAGACTTAAGATGACCATTACCTATGAAGTTTTATAATACAATAGGATACCCTAATAAGTACCAAGATCTTTCCCGCTTATACCATAACAAGAGTTTCTACTTTATTTATAAGGACAAGGTTATTTTGTAGATTTCCCATAAGACAGTTACAATATTAGTTAATTCTTGTAAGTTGGATAGTATGCCTCACAACATAGTATCACATAGTCTTTTTGACCCATTAATGAAGTGTAACTGAATGACACCAACTATAGACTTGCATAAGAAGATAGTCTTTATCCAGACTGTAGAACTTAGAGGCACATACCCCCATTTGGTCGACTAAAGACTTAGAAAAGGAGTTAGTATGGCAACTGTAGAGACACAACACCAGACGAGTCTTATCTTCTTTGTGAACTTGAATTATTTTATACCTTCTTTCATCATAATCCAGCATATTTATATTTTCTGGACTACCTCAACTTATGCTGCTATTATAGCCTAGTTTTGCAAGCTTATTCTTTTATCGAGCTTGTTCATGACATATATATTATTGGGTGAACACAATAATACAATTGTCTAATCAGAATTAGTGTATTATGGTCTAGCTAACCTTAGTGCGCTTGGTTCGCTCTTCGCATAACTACTTTACGTGGATTAAGATATATAGTTGACTAGTAGACAAGTATACTTGCCCTCTAGACATATAAGAGCATATCATATCAGGTACATAACTGTTCTGATATGAGCATGTGAATAAGAATTTACCAAAATAGGATTTTAATCCACAACTGTCTTGACAACTCCCTTTTGAATTCTTTAATCGCTTTGAACCCCGTACTTGTATTCAATCACCTCCTCCTTGAATTCTTTATTGTCATTTTTTTGTCTTCCCCAATTTCGGAAAGACGAACGCTCGTGCTTGGTATAGGTTTGATACACGGAGAGTCCTAGATATACCCCATAGGCCAATCACATTATCTTGTGACTATCTTTTGTAATTAATGGCATATCATATGTGATATATTTGGTGTTAAAAATTTTGAGGATTGAATAACACGATTAAATAATTTGAGGAAGTTTTTCTTAAATGTATAGCCTTATATGGTAGATGGGTAAATTCTAAGTTGGGTAGAAGTTGCATTGTCAACTTGAGGTAATTTTTTTTAGATTGTGATCAAGTAAGATTATATTAAGAGATTTAAGTCATTTTAATTTTAGAAATTTTTAGAAGAATGATTAAGATGATGAGGATTTAATGAATTTTGAAATCTTGATATTGCGGACCAAATATTTATATCTTAAGCACATGGTTTAAATTTTGAATATTGGAGATTGAATCAATAATTTAAATTTTGAGGAAAAATATATATATATATAGAACTCTAAACATGAACACTAATGGATTGAACTCAAATTTTTATAGTTTGATGATTTAAATTAAAAGTTAAAATTTGATTGTTGGATCACATATTTGAAATATTGAGGATGAAAGTTGAATTTAAAATTTGAAGAGTACAAAAATTCATAAGTTAAAAATAGGAATAAGATTTGATTAGAATTGTGTATTGTTTAAAGTCTAGAGGAGATTATGATAGTTGGAAATTGTGATATAAATTTTGATGTGGGATGTCATATAGATTTGAATGAGATTTGGATATTGTTATTTAAATTTTTGGAAGAGATTGTGATTGACTTGCCTTATATACGAATGTGAAGGATTTAGCGAATCATGCCTTATTTTTAATTTCGAGGACAAAATTCTTTTAAGTTGGGTAGATTGTAGACCTCCTCACCCAAAAATAGGTATCTTGAGTGTATTTTATATTTCTTGTATTTGTTTTAGATTATTTTTTTAATCAATTAAAATCCAATAATTTTAATAGGATACTTCACCGTGGTTTGGATATTAATAATATAGGATGGCCCCAAAATCTGTATCGTCCTTCATAGGAAGTAGCCTACATAAGAGACACTACATGTAGGATCTTTTAGTGGCACAGAAATTCGATCCCTTGGTGCTAGTATGACATTAGTGTAACAACCATAGATTAATTGTTAAATATTAAGATATATATATTATATATAATTTAATTGTGGTTATTTTTTAATCCCGACTTCCTATAATTAGTAGCCCATAATTTCCCTAGAAGTGCATATTATTTACTATTACCTATTTTGTTGGACAACCATCTAGTTATTTACTTAGTTAATTAGACAATACAATTATTTGATTTATAACTAAATAAATATCTAATTATTAATTATAAAATATTTCATAAAATATTTTGGGTGTAGTATTTTATTAAAGCTTCATAAATTAAATTTTTAGAATTTATTTGGTGTACAAATATTATTTTTGAATTTTTAACCTCATTTATATATGTGAATATATGTTAATAAATATATAGTTAATAATAATAATAATAATAATAATAATAATAATAATAATAATAATAATAATAATAATAATAATAATAATGTTAGTGATAATAATAATAAGAGTAATAATAATAATAATAGTAATAGTAATAATAATAATAATAATGATAATGATAATAATAATAATAGTAATAGTAATAGTAATAATAAAAATAAATAAAAAAGATAAACAAAGATAAAAAAAACCTAAAAACTAAGAAAACCACCTAAAACCTAAACTACAACCTAAAACCAACTAAGCAAAACTAATCCTATTCTACAACCCATAGCAAGCCCCAACACCACAGAACCCCCCCCCCCCCCCCCGGCGAACCCAGAGCCTCCCCCCTCTCCCTTCTATATATATTACATATACATTTGTTACAACCCTAACCCTAACCATAGCAACCCGACGACCGACCGCCGGCGACCCCCGAGGACCCCGATGCCGCCCCACGCCGCAGCCGCCGACCGCACCGTCCGCCGTCCGCGTGTGCACACGTGCGCGCGTGTACGTGCAGCAACGCCCCATCTTTCAGGTATCACATCTCCTTCATCTTTGATTCTTTTTGCGAGCGGTTTATCCGTGTATGTTCACAACCTAACCCTCTAGGATTTTTATTCAAGCGGGACGAGTTTTCGTGCCCTGGATTGGTTGAAAAATCGACTAGAAGTTTGCCGAAAAACTGATCAAAAAGAAGTCCAGAATTTTAACCCAAACTCTCATGTTCACACCCAATTTGCCACCAACATGTTTAATATTTTTTAAATCTAATTGAATGGTTTTCTTCTCAATATAATTAAAAAAATCTCTTCTTTTAGTTTTTTTAATTCATTTTTTTTGTTAAATTATTCAGCCTCCAAAACGACCAAAAACTTAATATTTTAAAACTAAAATTTTACGATATGGAGTGCACCCCACCAAACGGGACCGCCTCGTCGTATATCAATTGTATTAAAAGGCGTGTATGGTATATTCTGACGTGTGGGCTTTCGCGAAAGTTGATTCGGACATATTTGCGCGTCGGAATCAACCCGTATCCGTAAAAAGTTTCCGTATCGTGACTTTTGCAAAATATCACCCCATTTTGTATATGCTCGTCGGAATGCGACGAAACTTGCATTATTGGATTCGTGATTTCACGTTGGTCCTGTGACCCAATTTTTACGAGATTCTGAGATAGTTGACCAAGTCGCCTATTCGCGGGCCCCACGGTTTAACTTTAAGGGCGAATTTGTGATCAGCTCACCGGAATCCAAAATTGGACATACAGTTGAGTTCGACGTTTAGAATTTGTTTGACCTATAATTTATCCCATTTAGAGACCTTTACCTCTGGCATGCATTTCGGTGCAAGGTGGCCCACTAGTGGACCCGCTTTGACCCAAAATTATCGTTTTGTCCCTGTGTCCAAATTGGACGAAAGGGTAGTATTTTTTAGCTATCTCGCTTATTCTGGAAATGTTGATAATGTTTATTTCAGCATCCGAAGACTTTCATTCGGAGGCCATAGTTTCTGATCCCTTGTGCTTGACGTTTGGATGCTTACACTATGCAGCTTTCTTGTCAGACAAGTATACCTTGCCATTGTACTGTGATTTACTTTCCATATGGTGCATGTATTTTATTTCTGTCATTTAGTTCATATATTTTAACTGCTATATAAACTGCGCATCCAAGAATAACTTGGGTGCAACGACGGTGATGTCGTATTTTGTCTTTATTATATATTATGCATGTCGACCTAGTTTTATGAGACCACTACATGATCATGAGGCATTCTTATGTTTCATTAGTCATGACACAGTTGTTACACGAGTGCGCTCATGTAGGACACGAACTTGCGTATTCGGCTGATCATCGGTACGTTTGGGACGTATAACGGATAGGGATAACTACTTATAGAATTTACATAATTAGAAGCCTTGGCAGTTATTAGAGGTCTCATCGTGTCATGGATATGACATGCTTAGAGCATGGGATGGGGAGGACAACGAGTAAGGCGTTTGGGCTCCTTTGCACTTTCCTTGTGTAACCCGTACGCTCCGCCGGAGATGCACGGTTAGATGACCCCTATATATTATCTACAGACGGCCTATGACGTTCAAAAGACGTCATATTTTTTAGGTCCCTGATTCTCCGAGAGAATCATGCCAATCCCATTTTGGCCAGATAGCCCACGTGTTGGAAAGTTGTTCTCAAAGTGCATTCACATAGGTGGGTAGATGACCATTTGGATGTTTATTTTCAGTATTTTATTGGCATGCTTCTATGTATCTTGTTACATCCCTCTGAGGACCTGGTCCCTTTCCAGGTGTAGACGATCATGACTATTCGCAGGAGCATGGATCATGACTTGCTACTCCATTCTCTTTTGAAGAGGTCTTCTCTTCGAGCCTCTCTGATCATTAGTTGATGTACTTATTTTATTTCTTTTATATTCTAGTTTGGTAGTATATTTGTCTCCATCCAACTACTTGTTCTTATCAAGCACCTCATACTTGATTTAGTTATATAGGTGACTGGCTATTTATTCCTTTATGATTCTGTGGATGAGATTTAGTTATGCCCTGTGACTTGTAACAAATATATACCACTTGTGAATTATTGTTCATAATACAGCGTACGTATGTGTTATAGTTTTCATATATTGGAGTCTCCATATACATACGGCTGGCATGCTTACGTATTCCTAGTCCTACATATTTTGGGACTGGGGCGTGACAGGGTTTAAGATGAGGAGATGATATATATATATATATATATATATATATATATATATATATATATATATATATATAGAGAGAGAGAGAGAGAGAGAGAGAGAGAGAGAGAGAGAGGGGGGGGGAGAGGGAGGGCCTGAGGGAGTTTGTTCAGCTATAAGGGGTTTTTAGGTTGAGGTAGGAATAGGACTAGTTGTTTCCTAATTTGGTTGATTGTCAATAATTGGTCAATCACTATTTCAATAGTTATTAATAATCAAGATTTGATTTGGGATTCTAAAGGAATAAGATAATAGGTAAATAATAAGCAATCTTACAAAAAAAGAAATTGCCTAGATTGGCATGGGAGTCTCATGGTGGCAATTAAATTTTGGGTTGCTAATTATAGGATTTTTGGATAGGAAATAAGGGTAAATAAAGTCTATATAAAATCTTAAAATATTAAATACAAGGAAACTACGGTGGTTCCACTAGTGCCACACTAATGTTGAATGATCGAATTTTGTGTCACGTGAAGATCCTACGAGTAGTGTCTGCAGTGTAGGATACTTCCTACGAAGAGCGATGTAGATTTTTGGGGTCGTCCAATATCATTAATGTTCAAACTACCGTGAAGTGTCCTAATAAAATAATTGAATTTTTAATAAGCTAAAATAAATACAATAAATATAAAATACACACAAAATACCTATTTTTGGGTGAGGGAGTTTACACTTTGATCTTCTCTCTGGCTTTGAACTGCTGAAACCAGTATCGCTCCATTAAATTTTGGCAAACTACTTGTCTCTAAAATTATATCTATGGAATAACCCCCACTTAGAGACTGACCAGCTGCCATCGGACAGGTTGGCTCATCTCCATTCTTTATTTTTTGTCTTAACGAATCAAATTCTCTATATCCCTTAAATTATCTCGAAGACTTCCCAATGCAAGTTTTCGACGATGTACAAACTCATGTCGAACATACCTCGAGCCTCTATCTGATGTTTGTGGCCTACTTATACACCTCAGCAGCTTGAGCATGTACATACCACAACATATATCTCCTTGAGCCAGCTGTTGGGAACCGTTTATATGCTTCCAATCTTTGTCTCCAAATATGTTGTGACATCCATCATCTGTCAGCTTTTCTACTTAAAATAAGTTGTAGCACAAACTTGGTACATGACGAACACCTTTGAGAATGAACTTTTTGTCAAACTCTATTATCAAATATACATCATCGATGCCCACAATTGCAGTCATCCCCTTGTCGCCTATCTTTACATGTTAACCTACTACCACGGAATGATGTAAAGATTCTTCTCAGCGGAGTGGCGTGATACAAGACCCCCGTGTCCAAGACCTAATTATTGTCATGACACATGACACATGCCACAAGGTTCCTCTGTGTCGATTGTTGCGATGATAATATCTCCCATAGCGATCATCCTTGCATTTAGCCTTCTCATTTTTGAGATTCAGTGATAGCAGTCCTCCTTACGGTCCATACTCACAAGATCCCGAGAACTTCCAATGTCCTCGTATGTGACCTGAGTCTTTCCTTCTCGTAAGAAGCAAACAGAGGGGACTCCTACGACGATTCAATCTGCTTACGTTGGACCTCCTTGTTCAAGAACTACTTTTGACTACTTGTATCGTGACAACTCCATCAGGTGTGGAGTTTCTCACAAACACCACCACCGTCTCCTAAATTTTTAATAGAGAACTCAAAAATAGCATGGCCTGAAACTCATCTTCAATCACCATCTTCGTCGCCGACAGCTGATTGAAGATACCATGAACCTCGTTCAGATGTTGTGCCACTGGGACACCCTCCGTGTACTTCGAGTTGACGAGTTGGCGAATAAAAAAATACTTTTGTTGAACTCTCCATGGACACGTGATAAAATATCGAATCATTTCCAGTTATAAACAGATTTTTTTGATGGTTTAGGGTTGTTGCCCTCCAACGGACCATGCAATTCCTTGAATCATAGTAGATCATCCACCATTGACTTTCAATCGCCCAATTTTACCTTATGAGGGTGATATAGTAGCACTTTTCCTTTCGAGAACTGAGAGCTCTGATACCAAATATTGGGAACATGGTGTGGCTCGAATCGGAGTTGGCCACAGATACGGACGTAAAATTGATGCCAACCCACCCGAAGATAACAAACCACGTCTAACAAAAGAACCAAGATAGACCAAACACAGTATTTTTGGTGACTATGTCACTTTGACAAATTTTAATCTATATAACTTCAAAAAGGTACAAGATTGAATTCAAAAATGTTGAACCATTTGCCCTCAAGTTCAACTTCTTACCAAACTCAAGAAGAAAGAAAGAAATACAACTTAAATCACTCACCAAACCCTGTGATGATCTTCTTGAATGAAGAAGACGAATTCCAGAAAAAATCTCCTCTTTCAACTGTCTCGAATGGCGAGCCCTAAGACCAAATCACAAACTTTCTCTTAAATTTTCTGTGGACTTGCACCATGAATCTCCTGTGGGTGTTTCTCATGCCAACCACCCTCAACGTGTGTCTCTGTGTGTGTGTGTGTGTGTGTGTGTGTGTGTGTGTGTTAAGAAAACCTAATTTAAAGCCTAAAAAATCTCTAAAATAATCCAACACTAATTCTGACCGTCCAAATTTGATCACAAGGACTTTATTAATGGTGACTTGGGCCTGAACCTGCACCATTCACCGACTGGCATTGTTCCTAGACTTTCGTCCACCTCGAATCTAAGCGTGGAACCAACAAAATTGTTCATTAGCATCAAGAACAGGTTTGGATTATCGCCAAGAACGAACCCTATAAGATCATAGCTCTTGAGAATAGGGATGACTTGTGTCCGCCAGAGAAAGTTGGTGCGATAAAGCTTCATAGAGATGTCTTGTTTGACAGATTTAAAGGAAAACAATAGTGAAGAGGAATTCGGAGAAGTAGTGGTAACTTCAAGGTTTGATGAAGAAGCCATGATAATGGAGAACTGGATCGTAGGCTCGGATAACATGTAAGATTTTGAATTTCTTCTTTATTGATTTGTGAGTATTTCTCATGTATATAAATACAATAGTTGGAAGATCTCCTATAATTACAGATCTCCTATAATCATGTAAGCGATAATGATAATACAATTAGCAAATCTCCTATAATGACAACTTTTCTATAATCATAAAGGTGATAATTAGAATACGCAATTGACAAATCTCCTATAATTGTCAGATTTCAAATCACTTGGTTATCATCTAACAAGTTTGACTGATTTGATCACTTTTTGATGTTATCGGGATGGATATGAGTAGCGGTACATTCTCTCTTTATAAATTTCACTTGAAATGACGTGTGATACGATTTTAATGTGGGTTGCTCTGATATCAAGTTAAAGTTAATGAAAATGTTAGCTCAATGTCAGCCTTTTGGATGATTCTTATCTACACAAGCAAGTGTAATGATCATTTTGAAAATAAAACGAAAACGAAATGTTTTCACTGCATCGATCAATAGTTTGAAATGGAAACCAGTAAAAGGTACATATGGCTAGTAACATATATGCTGAAGAATGCATTTTTTGGGACCAAGGGGTATAAAGATTTGTATACGTGCATTATAGACCATCATATACACCATTTTCAGAGTTGTAGAACTAATTAAGATTAGACCTAAATAAATTTGGATTAAGGTTGTAACCAAGAATATATTATTTTGTTAATGTTGCAGACTATGTTGACCTTAAAAGAAATGAATGGAATAATGGACCCCAAAAACTACAGGACAACAACTTTGTTATGGTTCTTGCTGAAGTTGTTGTAATGTATCAGTAGAGATTCAAGTATATCTTTCATAGCACTAGATCAACTGATCATATATATCTGTCATTTTTTTTTCATTTTAGATAATCTGTGTACTTGCATTGATAGATACTAAACACAAAAGTCTTTGGACGCTACTGTACAGTTTTTTTTTTTCTTTTCTTTTTCTTGATAAATTGAGAGGGTTGTTGAAAGAAGAAAACAATGACGTTTCTTCACATGCTATGAAAAGGCTGGCAAGAGGGCTACGTGTGTTTTTGAGTTTTCAAGAGGGCTACGTGTGTTTTAGAGTTTTCCTAACACATAACAAAGTGAGAGAAGGACGGACTGAGAATTATTTTCAGTAATATATATATATATAGATATGGAAAAATAAATTTTGGGTGGGATGGTACTTTTACTAACATATATAGCGGCGGATCCACATTAAAAAAATTTACTTTATATATATATATATATATATATATATATATATATATATATATATATATATATATATATATATATACACACACGGAATATTGCACCAAGTAATTACAACCGTACATTTTTTAAAATGTGTGATTATAAATTATCCCATAAAGTTACTGTCACGACAGCATATTTTATAACCACACATTTCAAAAAAAATTGTTGCGAAGATTACTTGGTGCAATAAATAATGCATAAGCCTTGGTGCAATATCATATTCCATATATATATATATATATATGATTTTTTTTACATGATTTTTTTATGTAAGTCAGTCCACACCTTATATATATATATATATATATATATATATAAGTCAGTCCACACCGAACTGCGGTGGCGGGGAGGGGGGCGAGCGCGGGGAGGGGACGAGCGCGGTGTCGGGGAGGGGGCGGAGTTGGGGATGGCGGACGACGACGGTGGCGGGGAGGGGGAGAGAAGGAAAGGGATGAGAGGGACCGGGGGTGGGGGCAGCGGAGATGACAGGGAGGGGGGTGGGGCATAGAGGGAGGACGGCGGCGGTGGCGGGGAGGGGAGGCGGGACGGCGGTGATAGAGAGAGGAGGGGAGGGGAGAGATAGGAAAGAAAACATATAGGAACATTTTCGTTAAAAAAATAAGATCAAAATCGTTGACCGTCATGATTGGACAAATTTTATCAAAAAAAAAAAAAAAAAATTATACATTATGAAAATAATATAAAATACATCCTGAATATAGATTAAAAAAATAATAATAATGGATAACTCAAATTTTTTCCATATTTTATCATTGTGATTGTTTTCTTCTCACAATGACAATAATATGGGCCTAGACTATGATGGCTATGTACCGCTACATATTGCTTTCAGTGTCGACCTCGGCGTGTCCTGGCCAGAGAAAGAAAGAACAAGGAAGCCAAATGAACAGTAGATGGCCATTCTCAATGATATGGCCAGCCATGATGTTTTGCTGTTGTTTTCTTTTGGGTGTGGGTAAGGAGTCCCCCAATGAGGAATCTCAAAGTTCTCATCCATCCAAATCATTGTGGGGGCAATGTTAGGATATTCAAACTCTTTTCCTTCTTTTGTTTGCTTTCATACTTGTCCCGGCAGGATCTGGGGACGGATCTAGATATGTGGGCAATCTTATCTATGCAATACAGAATTAATTAATATTACCTCTCCTCCACCTACCATTTTCTAAGCCTAACTTTATTATTCTTATTTTTTTTAATTACTACTATTTTATACATTTATAGTTTGTTAATGATAATTATACATACCTTCCAAAAAATTGTCTAGTTTAAAGATAACACTAAAAAAAAAAAAAAAATAGAGGATGATGCAAATAAACTATTAGCAATTGGGAGATAACAAATAATACATCGCTTATACACGGTACATACAGAGAGAACATTTTTTAACAAAATCTCACGTTATCTAGGATGCAAACAATACGTTTTATTGCCGGGTCAATTTTTTAAAAGTCGGAAGACATGACCCCTGCAGACCATGTTGTAGTACCGTACCGAAAGCACAATAATAAAACATAAAATATCTGAATTGTTTAAGGCTTATAGGGTTTATAGGTAACATTGTTAGAAGAAAAAAAAAAGAACAAGGCTGGTTGTAGATTAGATTTACACAAAGATTTAGTTCTTATATCTTTGTTGATTTAGTAGAGAGTCTATATTTTCATTCATGTACCTAGTTTTCGCATTGAGTTTTTCATTTTTATTTTTATTTTTAGTTGAATTGGAACTTGATATCCTCAATTATTTCAGTTTTTGAACTTGATATCCTAAACTTTTTTACTCGACAATTTGGTATCATCAACTATTTAATATTTTCAACTTGATATCCAAAAATAAATAAAACAGACGAAATTATCCCCTCATTTCCCTCACCCACCCACCCCGCCCTCGCACCCTCCCTCCCCCCCTCCAGCTGCACCACCACCCTCTCTCTCTCTCTCTCTCTCTCTCTCTCTCTCTCTCCGCACTAGTAGCGACGGCTGCAGCAACAGCAACAGCAACGGCAGCATGCGCGGAGAGAGAGGGGAGGGCACGGGGTGGTGCAACTCGGGGAGCAGCCTGGGGCTGGGATAGAGAGAGAGATGGATCAGCGGGGATAATTTTATCATTTTTTGGACTATTAAGTTGATACATATTAAAGTTTAGGATATCAAGTTCAAAAACTGGAATAGTTGAGGGTATCAAATTGCAATCCATCATTTATTTTAATCCAAATTTTCTAAGCAGAAACTCTCTTCCATAATACCGTGAGTTCCTCAACTTATTTTCTTCTAGAGATCTCTACCCATGAATCATATATACAAACCATAAATGTAGCAATTATACATTTATGATGACTATAGACAGAATAAATAGACTATAACCACGCCACAGGGGCTCGAACATCCAACCTCCCGGGCCGCAATGCCTTCCCTCGGTTGGCTCTTGTGGTCAGCGAGGAGAGGTATAACCTTCCTGGCTAGGCAGACAGTCTCGGGATTGAACAGCGGAGAAAATGTGGGGGTGTGTGTGTGAAATTGTGGGACAGTGGGACCAAAAAGCATACAATGCAGTATGCATAAAGTCCCGTGTGTTACGCCTATATATATATATATATATATATATATATATATATATATATATATATATATACAAACGCATTAAAATAGGTATCGATACAAGCAAAATATGAACCTTTGATTGTTGATCCAATGGTTCTTATTAAAATGACTTTCTTGTAATATGACTAGAGTAGGAAACATTATTTAATGCAGTGTTTCACTTTTGACCTGTTGGAAACTTGCTAGTGTAGGTTATTCTTTACTTAAAATTTTTAATAAACACCCTAAATTAACTCTTATTTAATTTAGCTTTAAGTTGATAACAATTTTACAAAATATCCTTGTTTGCCATTAATGTAAGTTTAAGAAACTTTTGCTTAACAACCAACAAAAAGTACAAAGGAATCCTAGGCAAAAAAGCTAAGTACAATATTTTTGATCTGGGGAACGTGACGATGGATATCGAGTACTGTAGCGACTCCTTTGCTCCGTTGACGGTCCAACGAGAAAATGATGATGCTCTCTTCTTTTTTATCTCTTGAGCTTATGTATACGTACGTGCTAGCCGAGAGTCCTTTATGGGGTATGCTACCCTTGCTATTTATAGTTATCCTGTTGACAGGCTATATGTGTCACATATGCCTCTGTTTGGTGGCCGCATGCGGCTCATACAACAAAATACGGTTGCAACTGTAGCCGCATACTATGGGCAGGATGCCACACAGCCTCGGTTGGGAAATATTGTTCATAAGATCTCGGGGTTGTTTTCAACTCCGTTGTATGCGTAACTCGGTCAGCTGGACACGTAGTCAAACCTGATTATTTGAAGATCTTTTCGGTTACAACGGACAAATCTTACAAGCTGAAAGCCACATAACATCTTGGCCGCAAAAAGTCTTGGCCGCATATGTGCTCTCATTTGGCCTTGATCTTATGGACACTTCGGCTACATGGTGTTGTGGCCGCATACAAGCTCTTGTTTGGCCTTGTTCGATTGGACACTTTGGGTGCATAATGACAAGGCCACATAGGGCCATAGCCGCATATGTGCTCTCCTTTGGCCTTGGTCTTATGGACACTTTGGTCGCATGACATTGTGGCCGCATGCAAGCTCTTATCTGGCCTTGGTTGATTGGACACTTTTGCCACATAATGATAATGATGCATAGGGTCGTAGCCGCATATGAGGGGAACACGTGGCATGGCATATCTGACGAAGTTATTATTGCACTGATATAAATTTTTGTCTTTATGAGCTATCGCCTCTCTCACGTTTCTCCAGACGCTCAGGGTGACGAGTGGTGTGTTAGAACTTCTGACGGGTATTGAATATCGTATCAGAGAGTCTCATGTGGACCCTTACTTCGTGGTTGTTCATGCCACATAGAAACTTCTTATGCGGCCTCTGTCATGCCCCGGTCCCGTAAGGGCCGATCATCCTCGCTTGCTCCCTACGGAACCGATCGTCCTCGCTTCGGCACGATGTCGTGCAAGCCTAAGTTACGCTTGCACCAGGCAAAGTACCTGCACAAGACACAAATCAGACAAAAATATACATATATATAGGTACGGAATGTAAATACAGAAAACCAAAGTTGAACACATTTGATAGGAACACAAAATAATTTCTTTATTGAATACTTGAAGATTTGGATTACAAAGTACTTGCTTAGCTGAGTTACAAAATATGCCTCAGAAGGCTTACAACTCTTTTTACATTCCTAAAACTAGCCACAACGCCCATACGTTATATCCTTAGTAGGACAAAAATTAAAACATCTAGCAGAATAGGAGTTTGCCCACAGGAGAAGAAAGCTAAGGAAGCAACACGAGCACGGTCCCTCTGGAAGGATGCGCTAAGACCAATTCAAAATTCTCACCAAGCTCTCGCTACCAGAACCTGAAGATTTTTCCACAAACGTGGGTCAGTACTACAACATATACTGGTAAGCGACCATGGCCAAACTCACCTAGAAATCCACACTAAGTAAGCATGTGAAGCTAGCATTATTAGATGATCTTTCTAGTTATCTAGTTTTTTTTAACAATTCATGCTAGAAACATAAACAATAATTGAATCATGCATATGATAATTTTTACCCACAGCCGAACAGTTATCCCTGCAATAGACACACAAGTTAGCAACAATTTGCATATATAAAGCTAACTTATGTATCAATCTTGGTATCAAATAATAGGTATGCAAGAAGGTAAACCTAGCATGCGACCTAACTATATGATAGCCCATGAGTTGCCCCACTTGATGGACAACAATACCCCCCTAGATCCCGTAGGACCGGAACATCAGGGTGCTCTCACATTCTCCTCCGGACGGACCGATTCCCAGTGCCCCAAGAATCGTTCGAGAGACTATCTATCTTGTGCACAAGTTGTTCGAGACCAATGTATGACAAGCAACATCTATCAGATAAAACTATTAGGATGCATTAAACATGAACAAGCATATCACTATCTAATAGCTACATCCCCCTAGATCCCGTAGGACCGGAACATCAGGACGGGCTACTAGACTCTTCTCTTTTTAATCTTTTACATGGAACACAAACACTAACCATAAAAGGTTCAATACACGATTTTGTGGCGCAGCAGGTGAGCAAAAGACAAGCATTAACTGAAGTAAAGCAGTAACTCTATTTATATTTGCATGCAGTTCATTTCTTTTAGCATGTCTTGTAGTGAATTTAACATTTACCATAGGGACAAGCAATTCAAGTGAACTAGAGATCATTTTGTTAAGGCGTATGGACTGAAGGATTCAATGAAGGGCCTAAGCCACTCACCGATTGAATCAAACGAGAGGATGGAGAAGCCTTATGCAACGGCCACTTCTTGGTTATGCATCCTGAAATTACAATAATACTTGGTTAGCATCCTTCGATCTTTTTCCCTTACGATTTAAAAAGAACACGCAAGCGAGAAAAGTGAATCATGAAAATCAAGTCATCGAAAGCAAAAAAAAACACAAAGCAACACAAAACCAAGAAGCAAAACAACCAACAAAAACTCTTAGACTCATTTCAATAGAAGCCGTTCCATCAATTTGAAGGGTTAATTGCATTTCGTCCATGTTGATTTGGCGGTAAGATTTTTCGGATACTCGATTCTCAACCGAATCAAAGTAACAAGTGTTCCATATGTAACCCGCTAGGAGCGAAGCATTACAGCCACTAATTCCTTGGTTGTTCGGAACGCATGGGCTCTATGTGGCTCCTCTGTGGCTTGCTATTATTTTAACGGGGCGTGAGCTCTATGCGGCCTACATGATTTCTATGCTTCTACAAGACCCCCTTCAAAGTATCCAAAATGACAAGTTTGGAATACTTTAAACTAAAGCATGGTCGAGCATTTTTGGCCACATATGAGTGACATGTCGTATAGACATGTTGCCCCATAGTCGATTTTGTCAGGCTGTCAGATCATTAATGAGTAGATTGGCTCACTCTCCGAGAAGATTTCTTAGGATTCTATGCCATCTTTTGGGTTCAGACTCCGAGGTGAAAGTTCAGAGAAGATAAAGCGACTCAACAAATAAGGAGTCACCATCATCTCTTGTCGTTATGTGGATCGAGACAGGTCTGAATTTGAACAGCCGACATCATTATCCCAAGCCGCATATCTTGTCCTATATAAGGGGATCTGAGGAAAGAGAGAAGTCTTTTACAAAGTCTCTCAAACCTTCTTAACTTTTTCTTCCTTGATGTCATGGCTCCTAAAGCTTCCTCCATCGCCACCCCGAAGGGCAAGGGCAAGACCAAGGGGAAGGGTCGCACTGCCGAGGCTGACCCTCCTTTGTTTCCCGATGACGTTCAACCGTCGATTAAGGGTACGTCATTTGGGGAAGACGAAGTGGAGTTCTGGACACAGAGACACATATGCACAGTTGGACGCATGGATGAGTCTATGTGCCAACTTTTCACTGTCGTATAGGTAGCCCAGCTGCATGGGCAACCCAGCCGCATAAACAACGATGCGCATCGATGACTCGGCCGCATGGGTTATCTCGGTCGCATAAGTGACCATGCCGCATAAACAACTTGTCGCATGATTTGGCTCTGCCGCATGAATATATCACTTTGTAACATTGATACTCCTCTCAATAATTCTGACCAAGCTCCTTTGCGATTTTTGTAGTGACTTTGCCCACCACACCCTCTGGCGACCTGGTCCTCGTTCACGGTCTGCTTCCATTGAACATGAACCTTGGGGACCTGATTACGACCGTTAAGACCCAAACTGACAAGGATCACCCACATGAACATCAATAGAAGATCGTTGAGCAGACGCCTTACTTCTTGTTGAGCCAGATAAACTCAGGGGAGATCCCAGCTAAAGATGGGAATAACTTCTTTAAGAAGCCGTACTTCTTATTTGGGGATGCACTGGAGTCTTTTTAGTTCGAGATGGGGACGACCAGGGAGAACTGATCTTTTACCTTTCGCGAGGCGGAGATGATATTTCCTTCTTTTAAACGTCACCTGCCTTTGCCAGACCTGAAAGTGATGATGGGCCCATGGCGGATGGACTGTAACTTAACCGCTGAGCCCCAGGGGGGCCCTCCTTGGCAATGTTCGATGTGGGACCGGCAAGAACAAAGGAGATTTTATAGCACGAAGGAGTCACCATCGTACTCCTTGCTTTGATTAAAACCCGGTTGTAGAAGCATGAAAAATATGCCGGATGGCTATAAGCAGCATATTGGTGCAGAGCAGCGTAAGCAGAGGCCTTCAAAGCCATCAAGCGTGCAACAGAGCTTTTTCCGCTAAAACACAGCGTGAAATATTAAAAGCTCAAAAGGCCATCCGCGTAAGGCAGTACGTCCAAACCACTTTAGCGTAAACGGGGTGCTTCATCTCCTCCAGGGCGTAAAACTCATCCTCTTTCAGACGCGGCATTGAGGTGTACAAGAGATGCTTCGTATTCTCCGAAGTGAACCTGTCGGACCCAGCAATCAAGATCCTGCAATGAACCTGACGTCTGGATTTCTGACAAAGGAATACGGCTCGACTACCCAGACGACGGCTAAAATGATGGCACAACACTGCAACCCAGGCTGTCATTTACCGCCATCCCCTTTGCGTAAACTGCTTTTACAAAGCACGAAGGGATACGCTGCCCTATTTTACACAGGCAGACACGAGCTGTTTACGTTCTGCAGTAGATAAACCGCCTGTCACATCAAAAACTGCACTCCGTACGGGGTTCGAGGCACGTCTCTGCGTCCAATGCATAGAGCGATGACAGTTGCTCGAGGCACGTCTCTACGTCTAATGCACAGAGCGGTGACAGTTTCTCAAGGCACGTCTCTGCGACTGATGTGCAGAAGGGGTTACAGACCTTCAAAAACATGCCTCCATATTTAATGCGCAGGATGGTGGCAAATCTCGGCATTTAATGCAAGAGATTTGATTATATCTTTAAAAACCGTAATTTCGGCTAAAACGTCCACATCAGCACTCTGGCACGGTACGCAGCGGCTTCTACGCCCATCCAGCTCCTGTGCTTACTCGGCCTCGATGACCGCTCGGCTTTAACGCCTATTCGGCTTCTACGCCTGCTCGGCCTCTATGACCACTCGGCTTCTACGCCTGCTCGGCCTCTATGACCACTCGGCTTCTACGCCTATTCGGCTTCTATGCCGATTCGGCTTCTATGCCGGTTTGATAACTATTTGGCTTTTATGCCATGGTGACAGATATTTGGCTTCTATGCCAACCTCTTCTACACAATGGATACCTACGTACGTTGATTCTATGCTGTGATCTTCGTAGCGATTATACGCGTTTTGTCCCTTAGTTGGACCCGCGTCACACGCTCATTCAAAGGATCATCTATACGCAGGCATTGGTTACTTTAACCATTATGTAAAAGGGTGCTGTACTTTCCACTCCTCGGTTTCTAGACCGACAGAGTGGTCACTATCACTAAAACTCTATAAATAGAGACCTCTATCAATGAGGAAAAGGAGAGAGGAGAAAAATTGGTCAAGAAACCAATATCAGATACAAGGTCGACAAATTGGAAGGTCGAACCAGAGGTCAAGAGAGAGAGAGAGAGAGAAAGAGAGAGAGAAGAATCCGGAGCCCAGGCAAAGAGTAGGGATCGACGACTTTGGCATCGTGCATCCACCCTCTTCTGCAACCTTCGAAGCTGCTTCCTGTCTTCCAAGGCACTTCTTCAACATCGTGTGGTCCAAGGGCTAAAGTGATCAACTGCAGATCAGACACCTATAGCAATATTTACCTAGATTAAATAAATTGTACTCCCATATCCTCGTATAGGATCAAATTGTACAAGTTTGTTTGTAAACCAAAGAAGGCGGGTCTCGTATAAACCCTATCCTGAATACATTTTCATTCTTTCGTTTAATACCACAAACAAGATGGCGACTCTGCTGGAGACATCTTTCTCTTCTGACGAGGAAGCGATTGCTCAACACGATGCGGTATATAGGAACCGTGAAGAAGACACTGGTCGCCCAATTCGACCAGTCTGCCTACGAAGACATGCTTTGAACCGGGGGTAGCTCTCACCCTCTCTCCGTCCAAGACAACAGAAAGCTGCGCAAAGTCTGGATGCCCAAGACATCCTCTATCATTCCTGTGGACTCTCTGATCTCTCCGATCTCTTCGACCTCTCCGACCAATGAGGTTGTAGCATTGCTCCCTCCGTGCCCTGCACGTAAAATTCAGTCTCCCGCTATGCGCGGTACAGACGAAACTTCGGGCAAAGCTTCAGCGCTAACCCAGAAGTATCCACTGCGCTCTACGCGTATAAACCAGTCTCCCGCTATGCACGGTACAGACAAAACTTTGGGCAAAGCCTCAGCGCTAACCTAGAAGTATCCATTGTGCTCTATACGTAGATACCAGTCTCCCGCTACGCACGGTACAGACCAAACTTCTGATGATGCCTCAGTGCCAAATCGAAAGTACAAATCACGCTCTGTGCGCAAGATAACATCTGACCTCTACGGGAAACCAGATGAGCGCTGTGATTTCTGCAAGAGAAAGCAAACGACAGAGGACTCAACTTCTCGGCCTTTACGCCAGCGAGAAAACAATCTGCCTACCCTCCGGATTATGCGGGAAGTCGACGGCCGACTGAGGACCTCTTCAGCTTTACGTCAGTCTGAGCAAATCTCCAAATTACGCCAGGCGAAGCCCCACGACGTAAAGCAAGCTCAGGTTACGGAAAGACACTCTCCCCGGGGATTATCCGCCACCCAAATGGCCAATCTGTTGTACACAGGTGGCACAGGGAAAACCATGGTGCCCAATCTCCGCCTGCCCACTAATGGGAACAGAAGGAACAAACCGTCGTCTTCTTCCTCTACTCCTCCTGACTTGCGCAAATATCTAATCCAGAAGCGTAAGGAGAGGGGACCTTCCAACATGTCTATTACGCCCCCTGGCGAGCAATGTTGTAATAGTCATAAAATTGTGATTGACTGCTGCTGTTCTAAAGCAAAACGGTCGATTTTCGACCGATTAAGCTACTTTCAGTCTTTCCAGGAAGAAGAGCCCGCACATGCATCTGTGAACATGGATTCACACATACCTAGAGGAGGGTCGAGCTCAAGACGTCATCCCTCTAGGCCTCCGAGCCGAAGGAGATTCGAAGACCTCCTCAGGAACACTGAAGCTGGGGTGTTCCAAAA
The DNA here is from genome assembly GCA_036927795.1 of Iris macrosiphon. Taxonomy (NCBI): domain Eukaryota; kingdom Viridiplantae; phylum Streptophyta; class Magnoliopsida; order Asparagales; family Iridaceae; genus Iris; species Iris macrosiphon. Next base: position 120,748,935 of record JAYESA010000008.1, on the reverse strand, counting down.
TACCCGTGCAAGGTCACAGCAACCAGCTTCGTACTCGTCTGATTCTGACGCTGGGGGTCGCCAATCTCCCGGATTAGATGCTGAGAGTATAGGGTCAACTTCTGCGGCGACCTATACTAATCCTTCGATGACGTCCAGGGAAATGGGAGTTTACGCCATTGAAGATGAACGCGAGGAAGCTTCGCCATCAGGAAACGTGGAACAACGCATCACTGTACTGGAGACATCTCTGAAACAAATGCAATCCATAATGGAGAACATGCACCAGATGATGCTAACTCAACACGCAACTGCCATGGCTCAAGCGTCGGCCCCGCCAACTCAGATACGTGTGGGGGTGGACTTACCACCATCCAACCCGAGCCAAGAGCCTGCTCTAGATCAAGAGTCAGCAGTCCCTCCGCTTCCTCACTCGGAGAATATATTACCCCCCATTGGAGTCACGATACAACCAACTCTGCACTACATCATAGTCCCGCCTCCAACTGAAAATCCGATGCAGGCAGTACGGGAGTTGAAAGCCCAGTTTGATGCCTTGAAGCACAAAGATCAGCTCAAGAAACTGGGAATCAACCAGCCTTACCTAGCTATCTGGAAAGAGGTCCCTTTCCCTCTAAGGTACAAACCTCAAACTATGGCTCTGTTCGAGGGAAAAACATCACCAAGTCAGTACATGAACTATTTCAGTATGATGACGGTGTTGCTACAAGGGAACGACGCCCTCCTCACTCGGGTGTTCAAAGGTTGCCTCTCAGGAGTAGCTACAATCTCATTGGTCGGAGAGGTCGAAGAGATCGGAGAGATCAGAGAGTCCACAGGAATGGTAGAGGATGTCTTGGGCATCCAGACTTTGCGTAGCTTCCTGTTGTCTTGGACGGAGAGAGGGTGAGAGCTACCCCCGGTTCGAAGCATGTCTTCGTAGGCAGACTGGTCGAATTGGACGACCGGTGTCTTCTTCATGGTTCCTATAGATACTTCATCATGTTGAGCAATCGCTTCCTCGTCAGAAGAGAAAGATATCCCCAGCAGAGTCGCCATCTTGTTTGTGGTATTAAACGAAAGAATGAAAATGTATTCAGGATAGGGTTTATACGAGACCCGCCTTCTTTGGTTTACAAACAAACTTGTACAATTTGATCCTATACGAGGATATGGGAGTACAATTTATTTAATCTGGGTAAATATTGCTATAGGTGTCTGATCTGCAGTCGATCACTTTAGCCCTTGGACCACACGATGTTGAAGAAGTGTCGTAGAAGACAGGAAGCAGCTTCGAAGGTTGCAGAAGATGGTGGATGCACGATGCCAAAGTCGTCGATCCCTACTTTTTGCCTGGGCTCCGGATTCTTCTCTCTCTCTTTCTCTCTCTCTCTCTTGACCTCTGGTTCGACCTTCCAATTTGTCGACCTTGTATCTGATATTGGTTTTTTGACCAATTTTTCTTCTCCTCCTTTTTTCCTCATTGATAGAGGTCTCTATTTATAGAGTTTTAGTGACTGTGACCACTCCGTCGGTGTAGAAACCGAGGAGTGGAAAGTACAGCACCCTTTTACACAATGGTTAAAGTAACCAATGCCTGCGTATAGATGATTCTTTGAATGAGCGTGTGACGCGGGTCCAACTAAGGGACAAAACGCGTATAATCGCTACGAAGATCACGACGTAGAAGCCATGTAGGTAGGTATCCATTGTGTAGAAGAGGTTGGCATAGAAGCCAAATATCTGTCACCATGTCATAGAAGCCAAATAGTTATCAAACCGGCATAGAAGCCGAATCGGCGTAGAAGCCGAATAGGCGTAGAAGCCGAGTGGTCATAGAGGCCGAGCAGGCGTAGAAGCCGAGTGGTCATAGAGGCCGAGCAGGCGTTGAAGCCGAATAGGCGTTGAAGCCGAGCGGTCATAGAGGTTGAGTAAGCACAGGAGCTGGATGGGCGTAGAAGCCGCTGCGTACCGTGCCAGAGTGCTGATGTGGACGTTTTAGCCGGAATTACAGCTTTTGAAGATATAATCAAATCTCTTGCATTAAATGCCGAGATTTGCCACCATCCTGCACATTAAATGTGGAGGCATATTTTTGAAGGTCTGCAACCCCTTCTGCGCATCAGTCGCAGAGACGTGCCTTGAGAAACTGTCACCGCTCTGTGCATTAGACGTAGAGACGTGCCTCGAGCAACTGTCATCGCTCTGTGCATTGGACGCAGAGACGTGCCTCGAACCCCGTACGGAGTGCAGCTTTTGATGTGGCAGGCGGTTTGTCTACTGCAGAACATAAACAGCTCATGTCTGCCTGTGTAAAATAGGGCAGCGTATCCCTTCGTGCTTTGTAAAAGCAGTTTACGCAAAGGGCATGGCGGTAAATGATAGCCTGGGTCGCAGTGCTGTGCCATCATTTTAGCCATTGTTTGGGTAGTCGAGCCGTATCCCTTTGTTAGAAGTCTAGATGTCAGGTTCATTGCAGATCTTTATTGCAGGGTCTGACAGGTTCACTTCGGAGAATACGAAGCGTCTCTTGTACACCTCAATGCCGCGTCTGAAAGAGGATGAGTTTTATGCCCTGGAGGCGATGAAGCACCCCGTTTACGCTGAAGTGGCTTGGACGTACTGCCTTACGCGGATGGCCTTTTGAGCTTTTAATATTTTACGCTGTGTTTAGCAGAAAAAGCTCTGTTGCACGCTTGATGGCTTTGAAGGCCTCTGCTTACGCTGCTCTGCACTAATATGCTGCGTATAGCCATCCGGCATATTTTTCATGCTTCTACACCGGTCTTGTCGGAAGTGAACTAGAACGAACCTTAGAATATATGCGGTGGGCACCTTCCTTCATCAAGTTGCCAAGAAGGAGACCTATCCCATGGGCAGTTACGGGCTCTTAGCTGGGCACATTATAACCCCTTCTTGTGTCGTTTGACTCTATGAATTCTGAAGAAGTACGAGCGGGATCTCAGTACCGTCGACTTATTTTTAGCCGAAAGGGGTACGTGTCATGGTTTGGATATAAATCGCCCCCTTTTTGTAGCCCTGATGGAATTGTACAACCTTTGTACGGATTTTTTTTATACCTAGCGGGGAGATGGGACTGGCCTTGCATGAGATGCATACCATCTCCAAACTCCCTTGGGGAGAAGAACCCTACGAAGAGTATATCCGAGCAATAAAAAACTTGGAGAATTAGAAGCCGAGAAGCCGGAGATACTGGCAGTGTACCAGGAATTGTTATGTCACCATGGTATTTGTCAGCGGATGTCGAAGAAGAAGTGTCACTACCACATTTTCTAGGAAAGGGTATTTTGGTAATTTCCTATTTAAATAAATATTGTGCATAGTAAATAATTATTTGTTGTATTATTTAATTATTGTTAGTTATTATTTAATTATTTTAGACTTATTTTAGTGGACCCAACTAGTTTAGTTTGGACCCATGGACCAACATGAATTAATTAGTTAGACTTGGCCCATTTAGAAAGCCCATAGTTAAGGAGATGGATTAAATTAATTAAATGATTAGACTAGAAGCTTCCTTCCTTAATTATTTCTTCATGAGAGGCCCCAAGGGGTACATTGGACATTTTAGAATTGCTTGGGGGAGGGGCTATGGCCGGCCTATTAAAGAAGGGGGGAAATTTCTCTCTCCTCTCATCTTATTCCAAATCTAGATCTAGAATTCTCCCACTACCAAATTCCCTCCATTCCCAATCCAATTCTCTACCAAATTCATTCCAAATTCTTTCCAATTCACCATTAGAGAAGAAGAAAATAAGGATCTAGAAGAAGGAAGCAAGGATCTACAAAGAGGAGCAAGGATCTACAATTTGGAAGCAAGTTCTTCTCAATTGGAAGTTTCATTGGGAATCCATCTCCCAATAGGTATAATTCAGATTTTCCCATTTAAATAGCTTCTAAATCTGAGATTTAATCATGTAAAATCAACCTATATGTATGTAGTACCCATAGGACTTTGTTTTGTGTTCATAGGAGACCCATGGAGAAAGTTATGGTGCTTTTTGTGTCAATTTTGTTGGAATTCCGAATTTATATTTTGTTGTGTGTGTCAATTGATCCTATAGATCAATTGAACATGAGATTTGTGTTTGAGGCTAGTGTCGTGTCCATATTGGGATACTTGTGGTTCGTATCCCAACTATTTGGTGATACGTGTCATTTGGGAGTTTTCCTCCGAACGGGGCTTTGAACATGTCGTATTTTGACACGGACACATAGATCTACTTTTGACTCTTTGATTTGTTCATAAATATTATTTGTGATTTATTTGTGTCCTTCGGGGTGCATTTGGTTGTGTGTTAGACTCGTGTCGCATGCGTATCCTAGATCTAGTGGGATACGGTGAGATACTCTCCAATTGTGTGTATTTTTGCATAGATCTAATTAATTGTGGTTCAATTCTTCATTTATAATTAGTATATATATATGGATATTAAATATTTATTTTGTGTATTTATTATAGTAATTATTGTAGCATAGATCTATATTTTGGGTGTGCTAATATAGTGTACAATATAATATGTAGCTTTCTTGCATACAAATATATATGTTACTACTTGTTAAATAATATAATTTATACATAAAATGTTTTATAAAATATATTTATATGTTTAATTGTGTAATTATATTATTTATAATTATTATGTAATTATTTGGATATTAATGTAAATATTTTAGGTGTGCTTCTATCCATGTAAATTATATGTTCTTTGTTAAATATTTGAAGGTATAAGTTTATGTGTATATTAATATATATATGTACTTTTTTGTATTAATGGTTTATATATATATATATATATACTATTTTATATATTCTGTTTATATATATATATATATATATTGTTTATATATTCTGTTTTTATATATATTATTTTAGGGTATATATTAATTATATTATTAGTATACTTTGTGTGAGTTCTTTTTGAATCTAATTTGATTCCTAAATTATTGTAGTTTATCTCTATATTATTTTATAGATGTCTTGTGAGGTTGACTTTGGGTTTGACCATGTTTGACTTTAGTGGACTTTAGAGTTGACCATAGTTGACTTTTGACTTAGAATTGACTTATTGACCTAGAAATTGCCTAGTTTGACTTGTTCTCTTTCCGGGACCTTGTATTAATGTGGTATTCCATATCTAGGTCTTCGAGGCACCGAGTCAGACATTTGTGAGACTGTTCATTGGACTTCAGGCGAGTACATTCTCTGATAGTTTCTCATTTATGATATCCTCTATGTTCGTTGTATCTAGTGTAGATATACATGTTCTCTTGACACTATGGTTACACGGATTGGTATATCCGGATCTCGTCATGAGATGTTATTCTTTGGTATATGGTGTATATGGTGCAAGTATTATTTCATTGGTTATCTTGTACATGTACAGACACCGATTCTCGGGGAGACTAGCTATCTTCTTGGGGAATCTAGTGCCATAACGTACCGTGGTTGGATCTATTATACCAGTCGGGGTGGGGAGTATTTTAGTGTAGATATGTGATCATACCCTCCTTGTGCATGTCTTGTTCCTTGTGAGTGTTGATCATACACCGCACGTATAATCAGCCAGGCCATCATACTCTTGTGCAAGTTCCCAAGCCGATCACATGTTAAAGCTAGTACTCACACACTTAGTCATTAGTATTCTTGTTCTATCAGCATATTGTTCATTATTGTATTTCTTTCCAGTATTTCCTTATTGTCTCTACATTCTTGTCTCTATTTATGCATCTTGTTTATCCACAGCTATTTACTGTTACATAGTTTTTATCATTGTTTGAGAACTGCTGTTAGGGTTGTACTCTGCTCCTTTCCTGACTGGATATATTTTTCCAGATGACACTGAGGAGTACCCTACCTATTATGGACCCCAGGATGTTGTGGGTTTAGATTCTGAGACCCTGGCTCAAGAGGGACTTATCCCAACTGAGACAGTTGACCCTGGAGTTGTAGCTTTATAGTTTTGTAGTATTCTTTTGTACTGGATTTGTCTCCAGCATATTTCTGTATTTTTCTTCAGACTCATTGATGTATTATTTTAGACTCATGAGTTGTATTGTGACTATTCTATTCTTATCTGATTCGTGTTCATTCTATCTTAGTTCTGTGATTGAGTACACTATCTTTTGGTGGTTCATTATATTAGATAGACTTTCTAGACAGCGTTCTACCGCCGATTCTGCGGCGTAGGCTGGGCGTTGTTTTCGACTAGTACCCTTGCCCCGGGTGCGGGTCGTGACACATTTTTGGTGGTGGCCAATGCAGGTCTAGCTTCACAAGTATGTGATGTCGTGGTAGTACGACAACTTAGTTGTACTACTGCGAGCCTGCGATAGGATATAGGATATAGGCTGAGATACTCAATCACATCTAGGAAAATTCTTTTGATTCAACTATTCTCCTTTGACATTGATACTTGATCCCTTAAACTGTCCTTTCCTTGATATCTTACATCTTGTGCCATATTGATTCTTTCTTTCGCTTTGTCTCAGGATGCCGCCTAAGACTAGATCACAGCAAGGGAGAGCAGTTTCTGAGAGGTCTGCGACATCCCGAGGGCCTGCACCAGTCACTTCTCCGGTGATTGGAGTGTCAGCTGCTTTCGGAGGTCCACCACCTACTCAGAGGACTGTGCCAGCTGTATCTGAGGGGCTTCCACCTCCACCTCCTGTGCCAGCAGAGGCGTCACAGATGTTTACACTGTTTCGTGAGATGCTCGAGGCACAGAGGGCTCAGTCAGAGGCACATCAGAGGCAGACCGACGTTCTACGGCAGGGCATCGAGAGTGCTCATCAGCTTGCTCGTGCTGTAGTTGAGAGAGGAGTTCCGGTCCAGCAGCAGGTTGTTCCTCAGGTTGCTCAGCTTCGGCCAGGCAACATTCAGGACTTCAAGAAACTGGAGCCTAGGGTTTTCAAAGGGACGGAGGGCATCGTCTATGCTGATGATTGGCTCGAGGACATTGAGCGTCTTATGAGGGTGTCCCGTCTTTCTGAAGATCTGAAGGTTGAGGCGGTAGGACTTCAACTGTTCGACGTTGCTCGTACCTGGTTCAGGAATGAGCCGGTTCTAGTTGACGCAGGACAATCTTGGGAGGTATTCAGGGACCTTTTCAAGAAGAAGTTTTTCGCCCGGATAGACAGGCTTGACTTGGGGAGACAATTTGAGAGTCTCATTCAGGGAAGCATGTCTGTGGAGGAATACGCTGCAGAGTTCGGTAGGCTGAGCCGATTTGCAGAGTATCTGGTGAGGGAGCCGGAGGTTCGAGCTATTCGTTTCCGAGAGGGTCTAAACTGGGAGGTGAAGATTCTCATTCCGTCTTTTTATGAGACATACTCGGAGATACTTGCGGAGGCACGCAAGGTTGAGCGGGATCTGGGTTTGAAGACCAAGAGAGACCGTGATTCTTTTCTGGGGGCCAACGGCAGTGCAGTATCTGCCAAACGTCCTCATTTCCAGTCCAGACCTTTCCAGCAGCCACAGCAGAACCAGACTCCAGCTAGAGCGCCTTTTCACCAGGCACCTCAGCAGCAAAGGCAGTTACAGCAAGCTCTATGCAACTTCTGCAAGAAGTCCGGCCATATCTGGGAAGTTTGCAGAAAGAGGCTAGGAGTTTGTTTGTATTGTGGTACTGAAGGGCATCAATTGAGGGAGTGTCCTCGTCGTGCAGTTCAGGGAGCAGCTCCAGCTCCGAGGGCACAGATGAGACCACCTGCAGCACAACCGAGGGGACCGCTTCCGACACAGCAGCAGCGTTTTGTCCAGCATCAGCAGCAGGGAGGTGCTCGGCAGGGACGAGCGTTTGCTATGACAGTCGAAGAGGAGGAACCCACCGGAGATGTCATCGCAGGTTCTATTCTTCTTGATTCCATTCCAGCTTTAGCTTTGTTTGATAGTGGTGCTTCCCATAGTTTTGTATCTGTTTCTTTTGCTCTAAAGCATGGTTTGGTAGCTGAGTCTTTGCTTAGGACTTGCAAGATCATGACCGGGGGAGGCATTATCCTGGTTAATGATATTTGCAAAGATCGGAGAGTTACTCTGGGAGGCCGGGAGTTGAGTGCGTGTCTACTTGTAATGCCACTTCCGAGCTACGATATTGTACTCGGGATGGATTGGTTGAGTAGGCACCGTGCTAGCATAGATTGTAGAGGAGGTAGAGTTTTGTTTGGTCCGCCAGGAGAGCCAGAGTTCGAGTTTGCTAGAGGAGCTGCGGAGCAGGAAGAAGGCATTATTTGTGGAGCTATGGTGGAAGACAAGGAGTTGTCACATCCATTGATAGCAGAATTTTTGGATGTGTTTCCTGAAGAATTGCCAGGATTGCCGCCAGATCGAGATGTTGAATTTTCTATAGACTTGGTGCCAGGTGCAGAACCGATTTCGCAGCATGTCTATAGAGTAAACAACAGCGAGCTGGTCGAGTTGAAGAAGCAGGTAGACGAATTGCAGGATAAGGGGTTTATCAGATCGAGTTCTTCACCATGGGGAGCCCCGGTATTGTTTGTACCGAAGAAGGATGGATCGGTGCGTATGTGCATTGATTATAGGGCTTTGAATAATCTCACTATCAAGATTAAGTATCCTTTGCCACGGATTGATGATCTGTTTGATCAGTTGAGTGGTGCGAAGGTGTTTTCTAAGATAGATTTGAGATCAGGCTACCATCAGGTGAAGGTGAAGCCGGAGGACATACCGAAGACTGCTTTTAGAACTCGGTATGGTCAGTTCGAGTTTATGGTGATGCCGTTTGGTTTGACTAATGCACCGGCGGTATTTATGAACTTGATGAACAAGGTGTTCCACCAGTACCTTGACAAGTTCGTGGTGGTGTTCATCGACGACATACTCATATACTCGAGGACACCGGAGGAGCATGAGGAGCATTTGAGGATTGTGTTGGATGTGCTGAGGAAGGAGAAGCTGTATGGAAAGTTGTCCAAATGTGAGTTTTTCTTGGACAAGGTAGAATTCTTGGGGCATGTTGTGACTGGTGATGGTATTTCAGTGGATCCGAAGAAGATTTCAGCAGTGGAATCTTGGAAGACTCCGAGTTCGGTAGCAGAGATCAGGAGTTTCTTGGGATTGGCAGGCTACTACAGAAAGTTTGTGCAAGATTTTTCGAGGATTGCCGAGCCGATGACCAGACTCACAAGGAAGGATGTGGAGTTTGTTTGGACGGAAGATTGCCAGGCCGCTTTTGAGGAGTTGAAGAAGAGGTTGACGTCTGCTCCTATTTTGACATTGCCATCAGGGTCCAGAGGTTTCACTATTTATAGTGATGCATCGGGAAAGGGTTTAGGTTGTGTTCTTCAGCAGCATGGGAAAGTGATTGCCTATGCATCCAGGCAATTGCGTCCTCATGAAAAGAACTATCCTACCCATGATTTGGAGTTGGCAGCTGTCATATTCGCCCTGAAGTTGTGGAAATATTATTTATACGGAGAGCGTGTGGAGATCTTCACAGACCACAAAAGCTTGAAGTACGTTTTCACGCAGAAGGAGTTGAACATGAGGCAGCGTCGGTGGTTGGAACTGATGAAGGATTTTGATATCTCTTTGTAATATCATCCTGGGAAGGCCAATGTAGTTGCCGATGCTTTGAGCAGGTATCCGGTAGCTATGTTCTTGACGCAGGATCGATATTTGTTGGAGGACTTGGAGAGCTTGGGTATTGAGGTGGTTGTTCCTGGTGGTGCTATGCAGATGTGGGGATTGCAGATACATTCAGATTTGATGGATAGGATCAAGGCAGCACAGTATGATGACGTATCTTTGAGGAGTATCAGAGCTCAGGTGAGAGCAGGATTGGAGGATGATTTCACTATTGCAGAGGATGGATCTTTGAGGCATGGAGTTAGATTGTGTGTGCCTAGTGGGGAGTTGCGAGAGGAGATATTGCAGGAAGCGCATCGCTCTCATTATTCCATACATCCAGGTGCTAACAAGATGTATCGGGATATACGAGAGAGTGTGTGGTGGTATGGCATGAAGAGGGAAGTGGCACAGTTTGTATCCAGATGCTTAGTGTGCCAGCAGGTGAAAGCCGAGAGGCAGAGGCTAGGAGGTTTACTTCAGCCATTACCCATTCCAGAGTGGAAGTGGGAACAGATTACTATGGATTTTGTGTCCGGACTACCACGATCTCCAGGAGGGAAAGACGCGATTTGGGTCATTGTTGATAGATTGACCAAGTCGGCCCACTTTTTGCCTTTCAAGGTGGGTTTGTCTACGGAGAAGCTGGCAGAGATGTATGTGAGACAGATCGTTATGATACATGGAGTTCCCGTCAGCATAGTCTCAGATCGGGATAGTCGTTTCACTTCTCATTTCTGGAGGAGTTTGCAGGAGAGTTTGGGCACTCAGCTCAAGTTCAGTACTGCATATCATCCCCAGACAGATGGGCAGTCAGAGAGGACTATTCAGACTCTCGAGGATATGTTGCGCACTTGTGTACTAGATTTCGGGGGTTCTTGGGAGGACCATCTCCATTTGGTAGAGTTTGCTTACAACAACAGTTACCAGGCCAGTATAGAGATGTCACCTTTTGAAGCTCTATATGGTCGGAGGTGTCGTACTCCTTTGTCTTGGGACGATGTTGGAGAGAGAGTTTTGCTTGGGCCAGAGATGGTTGTGAATGCAGCAGAGAAGGTTCAGTTGATCAGAGACAGACTTCGAGTGGCACAGGACAGACAACGGCATTGGGCCGATAGCCATCGGAGACCCTTGGAGTTTGAGGTATAGTTTAGATTTTATTTTGTGTGCTTGTTCTTGGTTGTTTGTTATAGATAAGTTCTTAAGGTGGTGTTTTGTTCTAGGTGGGTGGTTTGGTGTTTCTGAGGATTTCTCCGACACGAGGCACGATTCGCTTCGGTGGAGGCGGAAAGCTTAGTCCACGATTCATTGGACCTTTCACTATTCTAGAGAGGGTCGGTACAGTTGCTTATAGACTAGACTTGCCACCTGCATTGGAGGGAGTGCACAACGTGTTTCATGTGTCACAGTTGAGACGATACATGGCAGATCCTAGTCATGTATTGGATCACTCAGAGATAGAGGTGGGCCCTACTCTTAACTATCCAGAGCAGCCAGTTAGAATTCTGGATCGGAGAGAGAAGGTGCTGAGGAACCAGACTATTCCTTTGGTGCGCGTCACATGGAGACATCACTCTCTGGGGGAGTCTACCTGGGAGAGAGAGGATGACATGCGAGAGCGTTATCCATATTTGTTTGTACCTTGAGGTATGTTATTTCTAGTTATGTTCTGTTCATTGTTATGTTCTGTTCATTAGTTAGTTGTGATTCTTTAGTTCTGTTCTGTGATTTTCTGGGGGTAGTTTTCGTCTTTGAATTTCGAGGACGAAATTATTTTAAGGAGGGTAGACTTGTCACTACCACATTTTCTAGGAAAGGGTATTTTGGTAATTTCCTATTTAAATAAATATTGTGCATGGTAAATAATTATTTGTTGTATTATTTAATTGTTGTTAGTTATTATTTAATTATTTTAGACTTATTTTAGTGGACCCAACTAGTTTAGTTTGGACCCATGGACCAACATGAATTAATTAGTTAGACTTGGCCCATTTAGAAAGCCCATAGTTAAGGAGATGGATTAAATTAATTAAATGATTAGACTAGAAGCTTCCTTCCTTAATTATTTCTTCATGAGAGGCCCCAAGGGGTACATTGGACATTTTACAATTGCTTGGGGGAGGGGCTATGGCCGGCCTATTAAAGAAGGGGGGAAAATTTCTCTCTCCTCTTATCTCATTCCAAATCTAGATCTAGAATTCTCCCACTACCAAATTCCCTCCATTCCCAATCCAATTTTCTACCAAATTCATTCCAAATTCTTCCCAATTCACCATTAAAGAAGAAGAAAATAAGGATCTAGAAGAAGGAAGCAAGGATCTACAAAGAGGAGCAAGGATCTACAATTTGGAAGCAAGTTCATCTCAATTGGAAGTTTCATTGGGAATCCATCTCCCAATAGGTATAATTCAGATTTTTCCATTTAAATAGCTTCTAAATCTGAGATTTAATCATGTAAAATCAACCTATATGTATGTAGTACCCATAGGACTTTGTTTTGTGTTCATAGGAGACCCATGGAGAAAGTTATGGTACTTTTTGTGTCAATTTTGTTGGAATTCCGAATTTATATTTTGTTGTGTGTGTCAATTGATCCTATAGATCAATTGAACATGAGATTTGTGTTTGAGGCTAGTGTCGTGTCCATATTGGGATACTTGTGGTTCGTATCCCAACTATTTGGTGATACGTGTCATTTGGGGGTTTTCCTCTGACACGGGGCTTTGAACATATCGTATTTTGACACGGACACATAGATCTACTTTTGACGCTTTGATTTGTTCATAAATATTATTTGTGATTTGTTTGTGTCCTTCGGGGTGCATTTGGTTGTGTATTGGACTCGTGTCGCATGCGTATCCTAGATCTAGTGGGATACGGTGAGATACTCTCCAATTGTGTGTATTTTTGCATAGATCTAATTAATTATGGTTCAATTCTTCATTTATAATTAGTATATATATATGGATATTAAATATTTATTTTGTGTATTTATTATAGTAATTATTGTAGCATAGATCTATATTTTGGGTGTGCTAATATAATGTACAATATAATATGTAGCTTTCTTGCATGCAAATATATATGTTACTACTTGTTAAATAATATAATTTATACATAAAATATTTTATAAAATATATTTATATGTTTAATTGTGTAATTATATTATTTATAATTATTATGTAATTATTTGGATATTAATGTAAATATTTTAGGTGTGCTTCTAGCCATGTAAATTATATGTTCTTTGTTAAATATTTGAAGGTATAAGTTTATGTGTATATTAATATATATATGTACTTTTTTGTATTAATGGTTTATATATATATATATATACTATTTTATATATTCTGTTTATATATATATATATATATATATTGTTTATATATTCTATTTTTATATATATTATTTTAGGGTATATATTAATTATATTATTAGTATACTTTGTGTGAGTTCTTTTTGAATCTAATTTGATTCCTAAATTATTGTAGTTTATCTCTATATTATTTTATAGATGTCTTGTGAGGTTGACTTTGGGTTTGACCATGTTTGACTTTAGTGGACTTTAGAGTTGACCATAGTTGACTTTTGACTTAGAATTGACTTATTGACCTAGAAATTGCCTAGTTTGACTTGTTCTCTTTCCGGGACCTTGTATTAATGTGGTATTCCATATCTAGGTCTTCGAGGCACCGAGTCAGACATTTGTGAGACTGTTCATTGGACTTCAGACGAGTATATTCTCTGATAGTTTCTCATTTATGATATCCTCTATGTTCGTTGTATCTAGTGTAGATATACATGTTCTCTTGACACTATGGTTACACGGATTGGTATATCCGGATCTCGTCATGAGATGTTATTCCTTGGTATATGGTGTATATGGTGCAAGTATTGTTTCATTGGTTATCTTGTACATGTACAGACACCGATTCTCGGGGAGACTAGCTATCTTCTTGGGGAATCTAGTGCCATAACGTACCGTGGTTGGATCTATTATACCAGTCGGGGTGGGGAGTATTTTAGTATATATATGTGATCATACCCTCCTTGTGCATGTCTTGTTCCTTGTGAGTGTTGATCATACACCGCACGTATAATCAGCCAGGCCATCATACTCTTGTGCAAGTTCCCAAGCCGATCACATGTTAAAGCTAGTACTCACACACTTAGTCATTAGTATTCTTGTTCTATCATCATATTGTTCATTATTGTATTTCTTTCCAGTATTTCCTTATTGTCTCTACATTCTTGTCTCTATTTATGCATCTTGTTTATCCACAGCTATTTACTGTTACATAGTTTTTATCATTGTTTGAGAACTGCTGTTAGGGTTGTACTCTGCTCCTTTCCTGACTGGATATATTTTTCCAGATGACACTGAGGAGTACCCTACCTATTATGGATCCCAGGATGTTGTGGGTTTAGATTCTGAGACCCTGGCTCAAGAGGGACTTATCCCAACTGAGACAGTTGACTCTGGAGTTGTAGCTTTATAGTTTTGTAGTATTCTTTTGTACTGGATTTGTCTCCAGCATATTTCTGTATTTTTCTTCAGACTCATTGATGTATTATTTTAGACTCATGAGTTGTATTGTGACTATTCTATTCTTATCTGATTCGTGTTCATTCTATCTTAGTTCTGTGATTGAGTACACTATCTTTTGGTGGTTCATTATATTAGATAGACTTTCTAGACAGCGTTCTACCGCCGATTCTGCGGCGTAGGCTGGGCATTGTTTCCGACTAGTACCCTTACCCCGGGTGCGGGTCGTGACAAGAAGAAGTCCTCTGAGGGGTCTTTACCTCATATCACAACTTGGACCCACCACCTCTTTATGGAGCCGAAGGAGTCCACCAGAGTTCATGTTTGGACGCCACGATCCGAGCAGGAAGTGGTTAATTCAATTCAGGCAATGAAGGAATTGGATGCTGTTGCGGGTGAAGGCGTTGAGGGTTTCTCGGAGGAAGGGGATGACCTAGTTGATGAGCTGGGTGACCTCGAAGAGGAACTTAGCTATTTCTATATGGACACCCACAGGTTATCCGCTAAGGCCATGCTGGAGGGATACCTGATGATCTGGTTACGCAACTGCGTAGTCCCGGGCAGGTTTGAGATAATAGAGAGGATTAGCCATGCCCTCATCCTTTCGGCCATGAAGTTGGCTTTCGGCCATAAGCTGGCCCTTCTATCGGCCATGGTATGCTGCTTCAATCGGGGTCTCCGCAAGTTTGCTGAGAAGGTGGAGGACCATCCTGGTAAGGGTTATTTCAACAGAGTCAAGCTCCCTTACCATTATCTGATAGATTGGCTTCTACTGCATTACAGGTCCCTGATGAGCCCAAGGTCTGATGAGAACATGGTGGCTGTTAATGCCTTGTTCCGTAGTTATCATGGCATGGAGAGGAAATATGACACAATCCCCACTAGTAGGAGAGATCTCTCCTTCATGACTGGATAGAGTTTCTTTACATCCAAGCCAGAGTTCATAGATGAGGAGAGGAGCGTTGTTCATCAGGATGGTGGGGGTGCCTCAAAATTTCTCTGAGAGAATTTTTTGCTAGCTCCAAGCCATTCGTCCCTCCCACTTAATGTACCAGAATAGAGTTGTTATTTTCGTAGAGCCTTATCTGCCCAGCTGGTTCGCTCGTTAGTTTGGATACACTCAGTTTCTACTGGGTCACCCGAGTGCTTCCCTCGGATACAATAGCAGCTTACTCTATGGGGCCCGAGTATGGAGTTACTATAGTGCCACTGGCACTCAAGCTCGGTTTCAGTTGCTGTCGGCCTGCGTCGTGCCCAAAATGTTGTACACAGCGATGAAGTATTATTGTACGGCCAATGCCCCGTCGGCTAACTTTGACCCGAAGATGAGTTATATCGAAGGCACTATACTGATGCCTCCAGAAGCAAGGGCGCGTATGACGCCCAAGAAGGATAAAGGAGTTGCTAGACCCCTGATCGTGGAGCTGGACCCATCAACCGGGGAAGAGGGAATGTCTTCTTCCGATGATCCTCTGCCTACTAAGCGCAAATTAAAGGTCGAGAAACATCATGCTCGTTATTCCAAGAAGGCGAGGACTGAGGTGGCCCCAAGAACGGGACCTGTGGCGAAGTCGAAGTCCTTTGTGAAAGGGATTATGAGCGAAGAGGTAGGACCCCATGCATTAGTGGCTTCTGAACCAGACCCCTTCTAGATGCGATGGCGGTACCCATAGAATATCTCAGTTTGATTCTTCCTGGTCCTCTCTATAAATACCTTTCTTCTTATTTTTTTAACAATATGCAGACACCATTGAAGAGGGACCGTCCCCGGCGGGCAATTGCCTTAGTGGTCTCTTACGCCGAGAAGGAAGATGAGACCACCCCTCCCGAGTCTGATGTTGAACCTGCACCGGAGGCTTCGGGAGCTCCGGGTTTGGATGCGGCCTCAGTGGAGCCTTATACCCCTTTGGGGCACATATTTGTGGATGACCTAGATGCCATGGGGAAGTCTTTGATGATGCTAGATGAGCCACAACCTACACCGCCCACTACTAGAATAAGCGGTATTAGCGACGTATTTTAGCGACTCCTAGTAAAAACGTCGCTAAATTAGCGACTCTGTAAAAATCGTCGCTAGGCGTCGCTAAATGGCGACATTTAGCGACGTTTAGCGACTTTTATTAAGATTTTAAATTAATAGTCGCTATAAATTCAATTAAGGTCGCTAAACGTCGCTAATATATCTGATTTAGCGACGTTTAGCGTCGTAATTAGCGACGTATCTATCAAAAATATTTAGCAACGTATTTAGCGACGTCTTTGGCGTCGCTAATTTTTATTTTAGCGACTTTTTTATTTGACGTCGCTAAACGTCGCTAAATTTTGGTTAATTAGGGCTCAGTTTTTTTTCTCCATCTGTCAAAAATTTTGAAACGTTTCGATTTCCCCCGCCTCCCCCTCTCCGGCGACCGGGTCTCCGACCGCTGCGGCTACTCCGGCATCCCCCTCCTCCTCCTCGAGCTCTAGGTAATCTCTCTCTCTCTCTCTCATGTGACACTGACACAAGACACATGCACACAGACACGACACACGCACACAGACACTGACAGACACACACGACACACACGACACACACACACAGACGCAGACACACACACACGACACACATATACGACACACACACAGACGCAGACACACACACGACACACACACACAGACGTAGACACACACACACAGACGCAGATTAGGGTTAGGGTTAGGGTTAGGTTTAGGGTTAGGGTTAGGTTTTTTGACCTGGGGTTAGGGTTAGGGTTAGGTTTAGGATTTTTAGGTTTAGGGTGTCACATTAAAGTTTCAATGACATTATTAATAGGATTTCCTCTGATTCTAGTCTCCTAGAGGAATATCCATACTAACAAGGTCCCTAAATAAAAGTTCTATTCTCGCTTTTGAGGATCAAAAGAAGAAATATTACCACATCACTTCCTACCTACAAGGCCTGGACACTGTTCTTTGACCAGTCCTCTCCTCTTGTATTATAGTGGAGATGATGGTTTCTTGAGTTTGGAAACTCTAGGAATGCAATCCCTCTAGAAGTTCATGTTCCTAATCAATATAAATTCATTTGTTGTGATCTATGTAAGAGACAGACTCTCAAGAGTCCCACCTAATACTTTGGTCTGTCAAACCTTCCAATTTTTCAAATGGAGTCTCTAAAATTCTAAAATTAAACAGAAAACGCTTTTTTGAATCAATTTTTATTTTCTGGACAACCAATAGAATCAGTAATGTTTATAATGTTTATACCACTTTTTTTTGTTTCACTTTACATTATTTACATAGAAGAATAGTAGAATAGGTTCTAATTTTTGGGTGATTAATATTTTTTTAAGCATGCATTGATATCAACACTTCTGAGTTTCCTCTACGCAACGTTCCGTAAGGTATGGCTGTCTGGGTGGTCGCAACATGGTCAAAACGCTACGTGACGATCGTTTATTGGGAGAGAGGTGGAGGTGAAAGGGTTACAAGAAGGTTGTAAGCAATTGATAGTAAACTTAGCATTATTGATATATATAAAAGAAGTAGTGGGAGAATAAAAAAGGGAGAGAAAAGAAAAAGAAAGAACGGTACATACGAGGATTAAAGTATCGATACTTTGGGAGTCATGCAGCATTCAGGAACAATGACTCGAGTCCAGCTAAGTAATTTGACCTCAAATATTAAGTAACTTGATTCCATTCTTTATTTCGTTTTGTCCGACAGTATTGGGAGGCATAGCATAGTGCACTTGGAATGAGAATAACATTTCCAAATTTTCTTTCCCTACTAAATTCTTTGCAATTTCTTTTGTGTATCATTATTCACGTTCATAAAATGCCCTCATATACTACTATTTACTTTAATCTTTATCATCCAAATCTCATAATTCAATTTCAATTTCAATTTCAATTACAATCATATAATTTAATATTGGATCATATTTTCAAACTAGTTCATTAAATCGGTCATTTTATTTTGTGACACGTAGGATATAAATAAGATATTATGGTATCATTATTATACTGCAACAAACAGCTAATTCTTTGTGAGTCATCTAATTCTTCTGTTCCGGTCCAATAGCTAATTCTTTGCTAATTCTTTGTTTTCATCTATCTTACCAGATGGCACCCAAGAGAGCGACACCCCCTACTGTTAAGGAGGAAGTGATGCCTCCTACTGTTAAGGAGGAAGAGATACCACATGCGGGGAGTTCCAGTCACCCAGCACCTATCGCGGCTGTATCTCAGACGGGGAGTTCCAGTCACCCAGCACCCATAGCGGAGCTTAATAACATAAATGCTGTTTATGCGTAGTATTTGAGGGACTGGTATCTGCCCCATTTTGGAAATCCTCGAGATTGATACTATGATGTTTCATATACTTATATATTATGAATTTTGTGTTACTGTGATACTCTGATACTTATATATTATGTATTTTGTGATGCTGTTTATGCCCATTTTTGTGTGACTGTGATACTGTGATACTTTTATGACTGTAATACTTTTATTGTCTGTCTATAATATTTGTGTGTATTAATTGTATGACTGTGATACTTTTATTCATATTAAATATTGTTAATCCGGTGTTGAGTGTTCCACCGAAGGGGTCGACGAGCCCATAGAATTCAATGGAGGGTTGCTCCGGGTCTATTTTTAATTAGAAATTTATAAATTGCAGGAATAATAGTTTGGAACAATTCAAGTTTTTTTTACTTTTTTTGTAAATTTAGCGACGTATTTAGCGACGTCTAGCGACATTTTTATAAGTCGCTAAACAAGTCGCTACTTAGCGACGTGTCATTAGCCGTCGCTAACGACGTCGCTAAACGTCACTAAATATGTCGCTGTACGTCGCAAATTGCTGACATGGCAGTACTGCAGGTCATTAAAGACGTCGCTGTTACGTCACTATATAAGTCGCTAATTAGCGACATTTAGCGACTTTAATAAACGTCGCTATTTCGTGACGCGACGTCGCTAAACGTCGTTACATTTAGCGACTCAATAAAGTCGCTAAAAAACGTTGGCATAGCGACGTTTAGCGACATTTTTCGGTTCAGTGACTTGGTTTCTTCCGAGTGCGTTAAAACGTCGCTAATTACGTCGCTAAACGTGTCATTTAGCAACGTTTTTGGGCGTCGCTAATTTGACTTTTTTTGGTAGTGGCCTCCCTCTGGTATATCGTTTTATAATTTCATAAGAGATGAGATTTTTTGGATTCAGTTCTCAATCCTTCGAGTGAAATTAATTACTGGTTGTTATGGCTCTACAGACCCCATCAGATGTGATATAAACGTAATAGGTTTTGTGAGCCTATTGTAGAAGCATGAAAAATATGACGGATAGCTCTTCGCAGCATGTTGATGTTGGACAGCGTAAACAGAGGACCTTAGAGCCATCAAACGTGCAACAGAGCTTTTCCGCTGGGCACAGCGTAAAATATAGGCTCAAGGACCATCCGCGTAATACAGTATGTCCAGGCTGCTTCTGCGTAAAAAGGGTACTACATCGCCTTTATGGCGTAAAACTCACCCGCTTTCAATGCAGAATTGAAGTGTACGAGGAACGCTTCGTATTCTTCGAAATGAACCTGTCAGATCATGCAATGAACCTGACGTCTGGGCTCCTGACAAAGAGTACTGCACGACAACCCAAGCGACGGCTATAATGATGGCGCGGTACTACAACCCAGGCTGTCATTTACTGCCATTTCCTTGGCGTAGACCGCTTTTACGCATACAAAGGAATACGCTGCCTAGTTTTACACAGGCAGATATGAGCTGTTTACGCTCTGCAGAAGACAAGCAGCCTGCCACGTTAAAAGCTGCACTTCGTACAGGGCTCGAGGCACGTCTCTGCATTTAATGTACAGAGCGGTGACAGTTTTTTGAGGCACGTCTCTGCATTTAAAGCGCCGAATACTGACAGATGCCTGAGGCACATCTCTGCACTTGAGGCACAGAAGGGTGGCAAACTTTCAAACCACGCCTCCTCATTTAATGAGCAGGATAATGGTGGATCTCCGCATTTAATGCAGGAGATTTGATTAAATGTCATCGAACCATCGTTTAGTGACATCCCCTTTGTGTGAACTACTCTTACGCATATAAGAGAATACGCTGCCCAGTTTTACACAGGCAGACGTGAGCTTCTTACGCTCCGCAGAAGGCAAACAGACCGCCACATCAACAGTCACTCTTCGTACAGGATTTGAGGCGCGTATCTGCATTTAATGTGCAGAATAATGGCAAATCTTAAAGACAAGCCTCTGCATTTAATGCGCAGGATGGGGGCAGATCTCTGCATTTAATGCAAGAGATTTGATTATATCTCCAAGAGCCGTAATTCTGGCTAAAACGTCCACATCGTCTCGGCTTCTACACCTGCTCGATTTCTATGCCCACTCGGCTTCTACGCTTGCTCGGCCTCTATGACCACTCGACCTCTATGACCACTCGGCTTCTACGTCCACATCGTCTCGGCTTCTACGCCTGCTCGGCTTCTATGCCCACTCGGCTTCTACGCCTGTTCGGCCTCTATGACCACTCGGCCTCTATGACCACTCGGCTTCTACGCCCACCTGACTTCTACGCCTGCTCTGCCTCTATGACCACTCAGTTTCTACGTCCACCTGGATTCTATGCCTACTTGGCTTCTATGCCATGGTGACAGTTATTGGCTTCTACGCCAACCTCTTCTACACAAGGGATAACTACCTACGTGGCTTCTACGCCGTGATCTTCGCAGCAGATATACGAGTTTTGTCCCTTAGTTGGACACGCGTCACATGCTCACTCAAAAGGTCATCTATACGCAGGCATTGGTTATTTTAAACCGTCGTGTAAAAGGGTGCTGTACTTTCCACTACTCGGTTACTACATCGACTGAGTGGTCACTGTCACTAAAAAATCTATAAATAGAGACCTCTATCAACAGAGGAAGAGGGTCGAAGAAATTAAAAGAGGAGAATTGATCAAGAAATCAAGTATCAGATCCAACGGTCGCAAAGATCGAAGGTCAAACGGTCAAGGGAGAGAGGAGAATCCAGAGCTCAGGCAAAGAGAAGGGATCGACGACTTTGGCATCGAGCATCCACCCTCTTTAGCAACCTGCGAAGCTGCTTTCTGTCTTCCACGGCACTTCTTCAACATCGTGTGGTCCAAGGGCTAAAGTGATCGATTGCAGATCAGACACCTATAGCAATATTTATCCAGATTAAATAAATTATACTTAGCCATCCTCGTGTAGGATCAAATTGTACAATCTTGTTTGTAAACATAAAAGAAAGGACGGGTGTAGAAGCATGAAAAATACGCTGGGAGGATCTACGCAGCCTCTTGATGCAGAGCAGCGTAAACAGAGGCCTTCAGAGCCATCAAGCGTGCAACAGAGCTTTTTCTGCTAAAACACAACATGAAGTGTAAGCTCAAAGGACCATCCGCGTAAGTGCAGTACGTCCAGGCCGCTCCAGCGTAAGACAGAGTTCTTTATCGCCTCCATGGCATAAAACTCAGCCGCTCTCAAAGCAGCGTTAATGCGTACGAGGAATGCTTCGTTTTCCCCGAAATAAACCTGTCAAGTCATGCAGTGAACCTGGCCTCTGACTCCTGACAAAAAAGTGCTGCACAGCTACCCAGACGACGGCTGAAAACGATGGCAGACCCCTCGGGATGCGCCCACAGTGTGATGGCGGATCTCGGCATTTAATGCAGAGGATTTGGTTAAAATATCACCAAACCGTCGGTTACCAAAGTCCCCCCAGCGTAAACCACTCTTTTGCGTACAAGGGAATACGCTGCCTTGTTTTACACAGGCAAACATGAGCTGTTTTACGCTCCGTAGTAGACAAAATGCCTGCCACGTCAAAATCTATACTTCGTACAGGGCCCGAGGCACGTCTCTACGTCAAATTGCACAGAGCGGTGACAGTTTCCCTCAAGACACGTCTCTGCGACGGATGCACAGAAGGGCTACAGACCTTCGAAACACATCTCCGCATTTAATGCACAGGATGGTGGCAAATCTCTGTAAGAGATTTGATTACACCTTCGAAAGCCATAATTCTGGCGAAGACGTCCACATCAACACTTTGGCACGGTACGCAGCGGCTTCTACGCCCATCCAGGATCTGTGCTCATTCGGCTTCAAACGCCCACTCAGTCTCTATGACCATTCGGCTTCTATGCCTGTTTGGCTTCTATGCCTGTTCGGCTTCTATGCCCATTCGGCTTCTACGCCTGTTCGGCTTCTATGCCTATTTTGGCTTCTACGCCAGGGGTGACAGTCATTTGGCTTCTACGCCAACCTCTTCTACACAAGGAATATCTACCTACGTGGCTTCTACGCCGTGATCTTCGCAGCAGATATACGCGTTTTGTCCCCTTAGTTGGACACGTGTCACATGCTCACTCAAAAGGTCATTTATGCGCAGGCATTGGTTATTTAACCGTTGTGTAAAAGGGTATTGTACTGTCCACTCCTCGGTTGTTACACCGACGGAGTGGTCACTATCACCAAAACTCTATAAATAGAGACCCCTATCAATGGGGAACAAGGTCGACAATTTGGAAGATCGAACCAGGTCGAAGAATTGGTAAAAAAAAGAGAAAGAGAGAGAGGGAGAGAGAAGAAGAAGGAGAGAAGAGTCCGGAGCTCAGGCAAAGAGTAGGGGTCGACGGCTCTGGCACCGTGCATCCACCCTCCTTCGCAGCCTTCGAAGCCGCCACCCGTCTTTCACGGCACTTCTTCAACATCGTATAGTCCAAGGGTTAAAGTGATCGACTGCAGATCAGACACCTATAGCATTTTATACCCAGATTAAATAAACTGTACTCCCGCATCCTCGTATAGGATCGAATTGTACAAGTTTGTTTGTAAACCAAAGGGCACGGGTCTCGTATAAACCCTGTCATTGAAATACACTTTCATTCTTTCGTTTAATACCACAAACAAGATGGCGACTCTGCTGGGGACATCTTTCTCTTCTGACGAGGAAGTAATTGCTCAACACGATACGGTATCTGTGGGATCCGTAAAGAAGATACTGGTCATCCAATTCGACCAGTCTGCCTACGAAGACATGCTTCGGACTGGGGGTAGCTCTCACTCTCTCTCCGTCCAAGACAAAAGGAAGCTGCGCAAAGTGTGGATGCCCAAGACATCCTCCGCCGTTCATGTGGACTCTCCGATCTCTCCGATCTCTCCGACCAATGAGGTGGTAGCATCGCTCCCTCAGTGCCCCGCACATAAAATTCAGTCTCCCGCTACGCGCTGTACAGACAAAACTTCGGGCAAAACCTCAGCGCTAACCCAGGAGTATCCACTGCGCTTTACGCGCAGAAATCAGTCTCCCGCTACGCGCGGTACAGACAAAACTTTGGGCAAAGCCTCAGCACTAACCCAGGAGTACCCACTACGCTTTACGCGCAGAAATCAGTCTTCCACTACGCGCGGTACAAACAAAACTTCGGGCAAAGCCTCAGCGCTAACCCAGAAGTATCCGCTGCGCTCTACGCGTAGGAACCAGTCTTCCGCTACGTACGGTACAGACCAAACTTCTGGTGATGCCTCAGCGCCAGGACAGACAACATCTGACCTCTACGAGGAACCAGATGAACGCCGTAATTTCCGCAAAGGGAAGCAGGCAGCGGAATACTCGACTCCTCAGCCGTTACACCAGTGAAGGAGCAATCTTCCTACCCTCCGGATTACGCGGGAAGCCGACGGCCAGCTGAGGACCTCTTCAGCCTTACGCCAATCTGAGCGAATCTCCAATTTACGCCTGGCAAAGTCCAACGACGTAAAATAAGCTCAAGTTGCTACTCCCCCTGACCTGCGCAAATACTTAATACAGAAGCGTAAGGAGAGGGGACCTTCCAACATGTCTATTACGCCCCCTAGCGAGCAATGTTGTAATAGTCATAAAATTGTTATTGACTGTTGCTGTTCTAAGGCAAAACGGTCGGTTTTCGACCGATTGAGCTACTCTCAGTTTTTCCCGGAAGAAGAGCCCGTGTATGCGTCCGTGAACATGGCTTCTCACATACCTAGAGGAGGGCCGATCTCAAGACGTCATCCCGCAGGGCCTCCGAGCCGAAGAAGATTCGAAGACCTCCTCAGGAACACTAAAGCTGGGGTGTTCCAAAATACCTGTGCAAGGTCACAGCAACCGGCTTCGTACTCATCTGATTCCGACACTGGGGGTCGCCAATCTCCCAGATTAGATGCTGAGAGTATAGAGTCGACTTCTGCAGCGACCTATACTTGTCCTTCGAGGACGCCCAGGGAAATAGGACTCTACGCTATTGAAGACGAACGCGAGGAAGCTTCGCCGTCAGGAAACGCGGAACAACGCATCACTATGCTAGAAACATCTCTGGGACAAATGCAATCCACGATGGAGAACATGCACCGGATGATGCTAGCTCAGCATGCCACTGCCGTGGCTCAAGCATCGGTCCCGCCAACTCAGATACGTGTGGGGGTGGACTTACCACCATCCAACCTGGGCCAAGAGCCTGCGTAGATCAAGAGTCAGCAGTTCCTCCGCTTCCTCACTCAGGGAATACCTTACCTCCCGCTGGAGTTACGATACAACCAACTCCGCACCACTCCGTAGCCCCGCTTCCGACCGAAAATCCGATACAGGCAGTACGGGAATTGAAAGCCCAGTTCGACGCCTTGAAGCACAAAGATCAGCTCAAGAAACTGGGAATCAACCAACCCTACCCAGCTATCTGGGAAGAAGTCCCTTTTCCTCCGAAGTACAAGCCCCAGACTATGGCTCTGTTCGAAGGAAAAACATCGCCCAATCAATACATGAACTATTTCAGTATAATGACGGTGTTACTATAAGGGAACGACGCCCTCCTCACTCGGGTGTTCAAAGGCTGCCTCTCAGGAGTAGCCTATCAGTGGTACCGTAGCTTGGCGGACAACTGCATTACTTCCTTCGAAGACTTCAAAGCTTTATTCTTTACGCGATTCTACGAGGGTGGGATGGACATGTCTATGTCCTCTTTCATCGAAGTCAAATAAAGGGAAAAGGAGGACGTTCGTACCTTCGTCGAACGTTTTCGTCAGGCTACCTTATAAATGCCTCCAGGAGTTCCGGACTCGGCGTTAGTAGACATTTGCAGGAAAAACCTCCTTCCTGTAGTCTCGGTGTTTACAGGACCATATCAGTTCCATGAGTGGCCTTCGTTCATCGTCTCGGCAGTGGCCGCCGAAGACAACAGTCGCAAGGCGCGGGACAATGGCATCATGATCTCCGTCTCCGATAGAGGCAAAAGGTCATCTCCCAGCAGCGACCATCCTCGCAGATCCAAGGGAAAAGAAGCTCTGACAGTCAATACGTCTAGACAAAAGACGGCGGCGACCACGCAGACGAAGCCCGGGACTTCCAAGCCCGTCGAAGTCTACTCTTACGACGACGATATCCCTAGTATATTCGAATATCTCGTTAAAAGCGGCAAGATCACCCTTCCAGAGCTAAGGCGGCCCCAAGAAGCCGGCAGTACTGACGACCCCAAATACTGCATCTTCCACAGATACGTACACCACCCAACAAAGGCGTGTTACATACTGAAGAGGAGGATCCAGGGGTTGATCGATGCCAAGGCCGTCACTCTACACAACACCGAGAAGACGGTCACGGCCAACATGATCTCTCTACGATTCGGTGATCTGCCTTCCCAAGAGGTCATGAACGGTGTCACGCCCATTTCCCAAGCTACGATGGACATCGTCAATCTCCCTCCCTCTAGAGATCAAAATCAAGACCTAGTACCCTTGACCACCCGGCAGGGCAAAATCATGTGGGTTCATCCAGATTTGGTGTCAGAGCTCGAGGAAGAGACCAAGAAGAGCCCCAAATACAGACCATGCCACATGGTCGCAACTTCTTCTGCATCGGACGAAGACGAAGTATTTGCCGCAACCCGTTCGGGGAAGGCCTACCTTAACGACAACGGAGCAGGTCAGGAAGGTGCGCCGGCTGACGATCCAGCCGCCAAACCTTCAGAACAAGGTCCCGGAATGCAAAATATCAGCCCTGCGAAACCTACTCCGGCGGAAAAGGGGAAGCAGAGAGAAGTACGCTTTGATAAACCTGTGAAAAACATTCCAAGCAAAGGTTTAGAGAAGCCATACGAATTTGACATCCTGGCCCAACTAGCCAATACGCCGGCCAGGTTGTCCATCTTTGAACTACTCAGGCTCTCCCCAGACACTCGTCTAGCCCTGAGTGAAGCACTGATGCAGGCGAAGGTATACTTGACCCAGCTCAGGTCCCCCGACGAAGAGCCAGTGGCGTGTCCTCAGTGCCACAGTGTGATGGAGGTGGTCCCAAATATCACTTTCACTCAAGATGACATATTGTTAAAACATAACAGACATGACAGGCCCCTCTATTACATCGGGTACGTCGGTTCCATGGAGGTCGACCGGATTTACATAGATCCAGGGCCGTCGATCAGCATCATCCCTCACAGTCTGCTCAGGCCGCTAAGAATTCCTACCAGCGAACTGGCTTACACTACCACTACAATCGTGGGTTTCAACGCTGGAAGAAGTAAGCCATTGGGGAAGATCCGCTTGAGAATCCAGATCGGCAACCTTAGATCGGTGGCCACATGTTACGTCATCGATTCAGAGGTGTCCTACAACATTTTGCTGGGAAGACCGTGGATCCACGACCACAACATCGTTCCTTCAACCCTACATCAATGCCTTAAATATGTAGATGCACAAGGAACCGTACAAACGGAGGTGGCTGACCTAAACCTGTTTAAAGGAATAGAATCCTACTATTCCAATGCCGTGTTGTACTCCCAAGACCACACTAAAGAAGCGCCAGGCGAGGCCAAAGACGGACCACTCGTCCAAGAGCCAGAAGAGCCCTCTACCACACTGCCGCTGTCGATCAAAGTGAAAGGACGAACCACTCGTCCAAGAACCATAGAGCCTATGGCTATCCACCTTAACAAGACCAAGTCAGGAAAAGGGAGTGATCCTCTGGTAACCACTTTGAACCGGAAGCCTCCACCCTTGGCCATCAACCTTCGGCACAACAGGCAGCCGACTGATGTAAGCACAACCAGGAACGGGGTTCCAGATGATAATAAATATCCTCTTTTCCAGTACATCGGTGCTCAAATTCTGAAACAGGAATCCACTCCCCATGACGAAGTAGAACCAATAGCACAAAAATTCTTGGAAGCTATAAACTCCTACCGTCCGTATGTCTGGGAAGTGGCATCATCGTCCAACGTCGTCACGACATATGGGCCACACGAGGATTCTATCTTCATCGTCCCGCCTACCTGCAGTAGCCAGCGTTCGATAGTCTTCGGCCGCATGCGCAATCAACCGACTGCCAAGGAAGATCCTTTCGACAACGATACTGGGAGAATGCAGGTTCACCGATACAACCCTCAAGCGCTGAAGATCATACAAAACATGGGCTACGACTTAAAGCGAAAGCCAGGCCTCAACTACGGAAGAGGCAGATGAACGCCGCCGCACGGCAACACCCGCTATCAACAGACCCATTTCGGATTAGGATATGCCACCGCCCTTGCGACTTCTAAGTCAGACGAGGACATCTCTTCCTTCTCCCAGAATGGCTCGTCGCCCCCCGACTCACCTGATGCTCTCGAACAAACACTATCAGTAAATATGGTGGTGACAGATCCCTCAGGAGCGGATGAGCAGGATTCGGAGCCGTTTGAGAATGACTCTTGGGCTCAGCAAATGGATACACAGTGGGAATTCTGCTTCGAGCAAAGAGAACCGCCCACCAAAGATGAAGTTATCCAGATCAATGTTGGGGGTGAACTTTCGCTGAAGCCAATATTTATCAGTAACAACCTTCCCCCAGCTGAAAGGGAAGAAGTTATACAGCTGATAAAGGAATACATCGACGTCTTTGCATGGAATTATGAGGACATGCCAGGCCTGGACCCGAAAGTAGCTACTCACAAGCTCAATATATTGACCGATTCGAAGCCAGTAAAGCAGCACCAACGCCGGTTCCGCCCAGATATGATGGACGCCATCGAAGCTGAAGTTAAGAAGTTGATAGTCTGCGGTTTCATCCGAGAAGAACAATATCCCGACTGGGTCGCCAATATTGTCCCAGTTATGAAGAAAAATGGAAAGGTACGTATCTGCATCGATTACCGAGATCTGAATGCGGCCTGCCCTAAGGATGAATTCCCTCTTCCCATCACGGACATCATGATCGACAACACCTGCGGCTTTGAACGCATGTCTTTCATGGACGGGTTCTCAGGGTACAATCAGATCAAGATGCATCCTGAAGACGAGAAGCACACCGCCTTCCGGACACCATTGGGAGTATATTGCTACACGGTCATGCCCTTCGGATTGAAGAACGCTGGGGCTACATACCAACAAGCCATGAGTAACATATTCCACGAGCATTTAAGCAAAATAGTGGAATGTTACGTGGACGACATAGCCGTCAAGAGCCGCCTCAAAGGTGATCACATTCAAGACCTGAGGACGGTATTCGAGTTAATGCGCCAATATCAACTCAAGATGAACCCTACGAAGTCCTTTCTGGGTGTATCTAGTAGCAAATTCCTGCGATTTGTTATTACCGCCAAAGACATCCAAGTGGACCCTGATAAAGTCCAGGCAATCGTGGAAATGCGACCGCCCCGTAATCTGAGGGAGTTCAGGGGATTTCAAGGACGTCTGGCTTACATCCGGCGATTCATATCCAACCTCTCAGGGAGATGTCAGCCCTTCTCTCATCTCATGAAGAAAGGTGTATCCTTCGTATGGGACGAAACCTGCCAGCAAGCGTTCGGAGATATCAAGCGCTACCTCACCAGTCCACCAGTTCTGGTGCCTCCCGTTATGGGAAAATCGTTCTTGCTGTACGTCCGAGCAATGGATCATTCGCTATGAGCTCTTCTCGCACAGAAGAATGATGTATGGCATGAACATGCTATCTACTACCTCAGCGGGATGATGGTCGGAGCCGAACATCGGTACAACCCAGTGGAGAAAGAATGCTTGGCTCTGATGTTCGCTATCCAAAAGATGCAGCACTACGTCACCGGCCAGACTATCCACATCATCTCCAGGATTAACCCTCTTCGAGTACTGATGAGCAAGCCGAGCGTTCTTAATTCCCGACTCGCAACTTGGGCGATGCTGTTAACACTATATGACATGGTATACGTACCGCAGAAGTCCATCAAAGGCCAAGCGCTGGCCGACTTCCTAGCTGCTCACCCGATCCTGGAGGTCTCTAAATTATACGAAGACATTCCCGACGAAGTTACAGAATATAATTCCGCAATGAAAGGTGACGCATGGCAACTGTTCTTCGACGGCGCCTCCAGAACCGGTCCTAAGGGAAACATCGTTTCGGGAGTGGGAGTCGTCCTGGTCGCCCCCGATCATCTCATCATCTACCGAGCATATTCTCTTAGCGAGCCCTACTCCAACAATGTGGCAGAGTACAATGCTCTACTAATAGGGCTCCAAGTTGCTAAAGAGCTGGGTGTAGAGTCCCTGGAAGCTTTCGGTGATTCTCTGCTTATCGTCAATCAAGTCAGGGGAATATATGAAGTCTGGAATCCAGACCTCATCCCCTATCACCAAGCGACGGTCGAGATAGCCATGACATTCAAGGAGTTCTTCCTAGAGTATGTACCTCGATCTCAGAATCTAGAAGCTGATGCCCTAGCCAGTCTAGCGGCAAATTTAGCTACTCCCGTAAGAAGGCAGGATTCGGTAATCCTTCTTAACAGAGACTTGTTCTATGTGAAGAACAGCTGTCACATAGAATGCAGCTACGTTGTCAACACCGATCCTTCTACGAGAGATTGGACAAGTCCCTTCATAGATTTTGTGGCATACGAAATCTTGCCGGAGGACCCCAAAGAAGCAGTATCCGTCAAAAGATGATCACTACGCTTCTACTTCGATGCATCTTCACAAAGCCTATATCGTCGGACCTACAACGGATTACTAATGAGATGCCTCTCTAACGACGAAGCACAGCAGATTATTCGTGAAGCTCACGACGGCGTGTGCGGAGCGCATCAACCCGGTCCTAAGCTACAGGATCGCATCAGAAGAATGGGCTATTACTGGCCTACTATGATCGCAGATGCAATACGGTATGCAAGACATTGCAGAGCCTGTCAGGTTCATGCAGACTTCATACATCAACTGTCCGAACATCTATATCCCACGGTCGCATCCTGGCCTTTTGAAGCATGGGGTATGGATATCATCGGTCCTATTTACCCGTCTTCTTCCAGGGTCACCAGTTCATACTGGCCATCACGGATTACTTCTCCAAATGGGCAGAGGCAATCCCTCTCGCTGAGGTAAAGGCATCTAATATGATCAGCTTCATCAAGCATCATGTTATTTATCGCTTCGGGGTACCCCGGAGGATAATTCACGACAATGGGCCTCAGTTCATCAGCCAACCGTTTCATCAGTTTTGCGATAAAAATCGAATACGCAATATTGCCTCTACGACATACTACCCAGCTGTTAATGGTTTGGCGGAAGCTTTCAACAAAACCATTATCAAACTCTTGAAG
Source organism: Iris macrosiphon (assembly GCA_036927795.1). Lineage (NCBI taxonomy): Eukaryota > Viridiplantae > Streptophyta > Magnoliopsida > Asparagales > Iridaceae > Iris > Iris macrosiphon. Next base: position 120,718,224 of record JAYESA010000008.1, on the reverse strand, counting down.
AAATTCATCTCTTCAAACAAAAGAGACTGGAACGAGAAGCTGGGCGAATGTCTCTAGGCATACCGCACAATGGTACGGACGTCGACAGGCTGTACCCCGTTCTCGCTGGTCTACGAGAGCGAAGCGGTTCTCCCCATTGAAATCCAGATCCCGTCGCTCAGGATAGCCGTAACTAATAAGCTGACTCGAGAAAAGAATGACTTGTTAAGGCTCCAAGAGCTGGAAGGATTAGACGAGACACGCCTCCAAGCTCAACAGCGCATCGCGCTCTACCAAGCACGCATTTCCAGAGCTTTCAATCATAAAGTGAAGGAAAGGGTGTTCAAAGTCGGCGAGCTAGTTCTAGCCGTAAGAAGGCCGATGATTCTTACTCACAGAAGCAAAGGCAAATTCCAGCCCAAGTGGGAAGGCCCTTATGTGATCGAGACAACGTTCTCGAATGGCGCTTACAGGTTAGCCCAGGCTAACGGAGACCTGTTAATGGCTCCTATCAACTGTAAATTCCTGAAGAGGTACTATGCTTAATCTCCCCCGCTCGAGTGGAATATAGCGAGGATCTCGATTCTGACAAAACTACGCAATTAGTTGGGTTACACTCTATCATATCCGTAAGGCCTCTGAATAGATGCCCCACTAAAAGGTTATCGAGAGTTTATCATGTCCATACTACCTCTGATATTACTCTCGCCTAAAAACTGTCATTTATATTCCGAAATGACGGGTCCACAAAAGTCAGAAAGGAGTCACCTTTTTTTATTCCCAAAAGGGAGGCAGAATTACATCTAGGCAAGCAAAAAGGAAAATGATACATCATAATGACGGAGTAGTCAGATGGCGAATCAGCCGCTCCAGTGCAGCTATCCTCTCATTCCTAAGAGCCAAGGCGTCGGCGCGAGCCTGCTCCAGCCGTGCCTCGGGAGTGTTCGTAAGGGTCAGATCGGCCTTCGCCCGAAGACAGCCCGCACGAGCAGCTTCTGCACGGTCCAAATCCTGTCGCACTGCGCTCAGACGACCAGCTGCTACCTCTAGACCTGCCAGCGACTGAGAAGCCCACTCCTCTGCCCGAGCGAGTTTTTCATTCAGCTTGGAGACCCTCGCCGCATTCCCTTCATGCTCGGATCGACACTGCGTCTCAACAGCAAGAGCCTCTTCCACGAAAGCTTTTCTCCTATCCATCTCCAGCTTATGCTTTTGGATGGAGTTGTCTAGGCCTTCCAGCTTTGTAGCAAGCCGCGCAGTCATGAGGTCGAACCGAGCCTGGACATCAGCATCGAGGCTGCCCCGAGTCAGCTGCGAGTATTCGGTAATGGGTTGCTCTAACCTATTAACCACCGCCTCCAGGGCGTCATCTACCCCAGAATCGTCGAGCTCCCTGATGACCCCGATCGAAGCAAGAGAAGTCTTCTTCAGGCGCTCGAAATCTAGACTCTTCGCTAACACCATTGATATCATCGTTTTCAAACCGGTGTAGAAGAGGCTGGTATATTGCTCGGTCAACGCAACAAGATCCGACTGGGCGCCGGGAGCGGCCGCAATATCAGTAAGTCCCTCTCCAGGGATAATTGCAGACTAGGTGGCCACAGGCGTCGCATCGACGCATGGCACGATCGAAGAAGGTGCGGCAACGGTGGTCGAAGTCATCGCCACACTCACAAGAGGCAAGGTCACGACGACGGGTTCATCCTCCTCTTGAGGTAACGAAACTACTCCAGGCGTACTGGCCCCCGAAGCCACTTCCTCATCGAAGTCGGATGCCTCCGTATCATCGTCAAGAGCCCGAGCGGAGCCAGAATGCGCTTCAACGCTATACTCCCCGTGGGCGCTATCCCCTGAAAAAAGGACAAGAAAGTTAATATCCGTATGATGATAATCTTTCTAAAAAAAGACATAAAGACGACATTTACCCGGAGCCAACGGCATATACGACGCATCCGCACCCGAGGTAGCTAAACCACGCCTTAATGATGTAATACGGACCATCATACCTGGAGAAGGAGGTGGGCCGACCGACATCACCAAGAGTTCCGTCAAGCCTCCACCGAGACGCGGTCGAGGTTCATCAGCTTGAATCTCGCCAGACGTGCTCGCTGACACGACAGAAGTTTTTCCCACTGTTGACCTCGGGAAAGATTCTTCCATCTGCCTCGGCCACACAGGCAACCTCGCTCCGCTACCTGGAGCAGCAGCCACGATAGCGACCTTTAGCGAGGATCCTCCTGTGCCGTCGGCCAGAACTGTAGAAGGTCCCTCTCTAAAAGGCGAGGAACCTTCAGCCAAAGAATCATCCCTGATATAGGGAAAGGCAGGCTCATTCCCGGGAGCCTCAACACCAAGAATGCGAAGAGGACGAGCAACCGCCTCCTTCCTCCTCTTACAAAGAGAAACTTCCTTCGGAGCAGAAGCCCATCGCTTCCCAGAAGAGACTACCAAAGCCCCCGCAGGCAGAGGCACTTCGCACCTCGGCACCGACACCAGAGGCTCATCCGGAGTACCAGACTCCTCGCCCTCGTTCGAAGAAACCGAGGGGACGTCAACTCTGCCCCCAGGCTTAGGAGAAGGCACCCTGAAGCTTCCACGCGTGTCAAAATCACGATGGAAGGTGTTAATCGCCACATAGAACTGGGCGTAAGAATGGAGAATGCGGAGCTCCGTGGAGGTTGTAACGACCGGCACGATAAAGATTGCCCCCGTACAACCCATAAGAAAATACCGCCACCTTCTGGCTCCATCAATGAGTCCACCCCTGGACCTAAAGCTGGTGACGGCATTGCCCACGTGCAACTGATCGTACCCAAACTGCCGGGCAAACCGACTAGGCAAGTAGGGCTCGAAGAAACAATGGTCTTCGCTCCTATACAGCAGATGGGAGGGTCTAATACAGACCAACCAGTTAAAAGCTTTCGGGAAAAGGTCGGTCTTCTCTCCACCTGAATCCTCAAGCCGCACCCCTGATTGATTGCGATGAACGGAGGGGACAATGCAGAGGATCTTCCAGCCGTGGCTGAGGTTCAACACCAGCTGACAGTCTAAGACTGTATTCACATTCCAGGAGGAATCCTTGTAATTCAGCAAGAATATCCCCCCCCGAGCTGCTACCGGAGCCAGAAGACATCACCCGGGGATTATGGAGAATTAACCATCCCATCAAGTATAGGTATGGTAACTCTACCCTGGGAAAACTCTCACGCCGAGCTTCGTCGACGAGCAACCCATCAGTTATGGCTCTCAAGCCAGCCTGTATACGACACACCATGGCGGGAAGCAAGCCCAGTCTTGCCCCGAACACCAGGCGCACTGCCGGCCACAGGATGTTCCGGTGAATACGGTCCACGGACGCTGTGCCGGGCACTACTACTCGACGCAGCCATATGGAGAGGAAACCAGCCAACTGGGCTTCCTTAGACAGAGGCCAGCGACAACACCTCAAGTAACTACAGGTCTTAGTGCCTTCGGGGTACTTTCCTACCCCCTCGACGAGAATCTGATCCGGAGCTGCAGCCTCCTCCATAAGACCCTCGACGACCTGGGCGCTAAGCACGCCCAAACAATTCACGGGCTTATTTTTGCCCCCCGAGGCTTTCTCCGACTTGGTAGCCCTAGCTCGGTGAAAGAAGAGGTAGGACATCCACTTGGTGGTATGAGCCAAATCAGAAGGCTCGTTATAAAAAGCGGTGCACGCGAACTATTGACACATCAGCTCCTGATATACTTCCGCCACCCGAGGGTCCAAATCCCCCAACTCCCGATTAGTGGGAACATACTCTTCATAGGGGGTATCCCCCATCGGCAGTCCCGAGACAACTGCCATCTCATGGAGCGCCAATCCCAACTCCCCCAGTGGAGTGGCAAAGGTCCCAGTGAGCGGAATGTACCGCTCCATCAGCGCCAGGAACAAGTTAGGGTTCGGAGGCAACCCGACGCTCGTCGCACTCACAGCGGTATATAGCCCAATGACCTCCAGCTCTCTCCGGAAGTGCTTCAAGGCCCAGCCCACTAGGCATGTCCATCGGGAGTTTGTTGGGGCGATCAATCCATTACATCGAGGATTCTCCTTGGGATATACCCCGCCTCGTCCCATGAAGTCGTTGCAGAAGGATGGCAATTGGACCGGCTAGATCACCGAGCTGTCTTCACTCGGGACACTACCCGGGCACAGTCCCCGGAACAACGTCACAAAGCCGGAAAGGCGACTGACAAACGACCCCTGGTCAGCTCCTTTGAGGTGAAAGATCTTCCCCGGCTTACCGTGAAGATCAGGAGTCAGCATCCACGACATCTTCCTGGGATGCGTCGCATGGAAGAAGGCCGAGATAGGATAATCCCTAGGCATCGTTGGCAAATACAAAACCAAATTCCCGGCAGAGAAAACCCAGGGCTCCCTCTTGGGCCTCGTTTGGGACTGCTTGTCAATCATGTCCCCAAAGAGGAAAGCCGGCTTTATGTACTGCTCCCCGTCTACGTAGGTCAGGGGCTCACCATTAATCATGCTCAGCAGCGTCCGCTCGCCCTGAACCGATATCAGAAACCCCCTTCCCTCAGGATACTGGGGTCCGAAGATAGAAAATGCCACGTGGGACAGATCCTCCAGGTAGTTCGAGTGCAGCATCCTAGCAGCGGAGCCCATCACCTCGGCCAGTGGAGACTCGCCCAGATCAACTGCAAAAGTGCAAGGGAAATATGTCATTACAAATCTTGCACAAACGTACAGACCAAGGAAATGACAGTCTGTGCTCTACGCAGGATCGTAACCATTTGGTTATTTTACGCCGGAAGTCCCCTCCACAAGTGTAAAACTCAAATTTTACGATATACGCCAACTTTCGGTAGCCAGAGCTTTTACGCTCAGGGCTACAAAAATATGGAGTCTATACGCTGGCACATTAGAAATGTGGGCGTAAAAGATGAAAATGCCTCCGTGCATCATCTTCCTCCAAAGAGGCTATCAGCACAGAAGATGACCTAGCGCGGTCACGTTCAACGTGTGCGAAGGATTTTTTTTGTCATTTTTTGTCACCCCAAAGGCTCTACCTCTAAGGCCGGGTGCACTACTCATCGGCGGAATACTTTGCTCGGAGGAAAGCTCGCCTTGCCCGACCAGAGACTCCCTCGCTGGGGCAGAAGAATGAGAGGAAGAACCTATGCTCTTTTCCTTGGCGGAGGGGGTTTGTTTCGGCGCCAAAAAAGACTCGAAGTGTTCGGAGAAGGAACGAAGAAAAACTCGAACAGTCGAAAGCTCTCTTTCGCAGAAGACAGATAAAAAGTTTTTCTCTCAAAAAAACTTGGGGTATATATAGTCCGGGTCGACTCCTCGAATCCTCGGACGAACTCCTCGAGACCCTAACCAAATCTCGCGGATTGGTTATGATTGGATGCTACGTCAGCCCACTACCCTTGGAAGACGGACAGTCAGCAAATTCGAAAGATTTTTCGTGCAAAACGGTTCAGCGGGTTCTACGCTAAAAGCGCTTTCTACGCTCGACAGCAACGGATCTACGGTTTTACGCTCGCAAGCTACAAGTCTATGGTTTTACGCCCGGATGCCTTTGTGCTCGGTAGCTTTTATGCTCGAGAGGCCATAAACCTACGACTTTACGCTCAGCAGATACCAAATCGACGATCTCACGCTTGGTGGCGCTCAGTTTACGCTCAGAGGCAACAGATCCGCAAACTTCACGCTCGAAGAAACTTTCTTTTCAGGAGCTACAAATCAAACAGTTCTACGCTAAAGGAGCTTTCTACGCTCGACGGCTACGAATCTACAGCTTTACGTTCGACAGCTATAAGTCTATGGTTTTATGCCCGGATGCCTTTGTGCTCGGTAGCTTTTATGCTCGAGAGGCAACAAACCTACGACTTCACGCTCAAAAACCACAAGTCTACGATTTCACGCTCGATGGTGTTCTACGCTCATAAGCTACAGATCTCCAGTCCTATGCTAAAGGAGCTTTCTACGCTCGACGGCTACGAATCTACAGCTTTACGTTCGACAACTATAAGTCTATGGTTTTATTCCCGGATGCCTTTGTGCTCGGTAGCTTTTATGCTCGAGAGGCAACAAACCTACGACTTTACGCTCAGGAGCCACAAGTCTACGATTCTGCGCTCGATGGTGTTTTACGCCAAGAGGTTACAGACTGATGATTTTACGCTCCACGACTTTCCGCGTATTCGAAACAGTCCCCAAAGCGGTCAATTACAAAGAGTTCACACAGAAGATACTCGTTCTTGACCCAAAGCATTCCAAGTACCCGAAGCATACAGAGTTCAAACATTGAGAAATTACTCTTCTCGGGTCCAAAATTGGAGGTTCATCCAGACTCCAGTCTGAATATCTCGTCTATCAAAAGATGGCAACTCAGTTAGACAGCCATTTCTCGACCATGTTCTAAGGGATTTCTTGGGAAGTCATTCTTGAAGACGAAGTCTGAACAAAAAAAATTTTGTTTATCAGAAGCTCAGAGCTCTACGCGGTTCCTCAGTCCTAGCAACAGGACAGTTCTAAAATGTTCAAAATGCTCTACAGCGTTCTATGGACTATTCGCTATGCGTAAAGGACAAGACCTAGCACTCTTTCTACAGAGTCGGCGTAAAGATTCAGACGTGTTGAAGCTACACATATTCAGACTTCACAGCAACATATGGCAAGATGATCATATGAAGAAGCAAGACAATTTTATTAAAAGATCAAAGTCATGATTACATATGAGGGAAATCCAATCTATAAGGGTTTTCTTTTCATTTTCATGATTACATATAAGGGAAGCTCCGTCGACAAAGGAGTCCCCCGTCGTCATATGAGGATCGCCCAGAAGCTGTTCTGACAGGTTCTCACATGGGTGGAGATGATCCTCTTCTTCGAAGCCAGTTTATCGACTACCACAGTCATGAACAAGAAGATCCTCCATTCGCCATGGCCGATCCAGTTGAGGTTTCTTTAACCCAACTCGATCGAGGACGATAGATTACGGTTTGTCCAATCTCGTCCGCGGGGATCTCAGGAGAAAATATGCAGCTTGCCAGCCATATGGTGAAATATGATTCTTCGTCTCTCCCGAAAGAACCACCATACAAAGTTGCTGATTATCCCAAGCAAGGGAGGCTAAGATACCCTTCCATGATCCATCGTTGCAGTGGACATTTGCTCGAAGACGCCGTCTTTTTTGGCTTCCTACATGCTGGAAGAACATGATCTCCTTCTTCCTCAGGTCGACCCGACGAACTCCGGCGATCATCTCTGCATGGCGATGGGAATGTGGTGAGAACAGGTTCACCCCCCCAGCCTTTTTATAGGCAAAAAGAGATCACAGCGGTCCCCAATAAATCTGCCATAAAGTCCGCATCGACCATTTCAGCGCTCCATTCAGAAACGTTTCGAGTTACGAGGGGCCGTTCATGCTTCATTCAAAGCGTTTCAAATTCCGAGGAATTTAAAAGCTTTGAAAGGGGTCTTGTAGAAGCATAAAAAATACGCTGGGAGGATCTACGCAGCCTCTTGATGCAGAGCAGCATAAACAGAGGCCTTCAGAGCCATCAAGCGTGCAATAGAGCTTTTTCTGCTAAAATACAGCATGAAGTGTAAGCTCAAAGGACCATCCGCGTAAGTGCAGTACGTCCAGGCCGCTCCAGCGTAAGACAGAGTTCTTCATCGCCTCCATGGCGTAAAACTCAGCCGCTCTCAAAGCAGCGTTAATGCGTACAAGGAACGCTTCGTTTTCCCCGAAATAAACCTGTCAAGTCACATAGTGAACCTGGCCTCTGACTCCTGACAAAAAAGTGCTGCACGGCTACCCAGACGACGGCTGGAAACGATGGCAGACCCCTCGGGACGCGCCCACAGTATGATGGCAGATCTCGACATTTAATGCAGAGGATTTAGTTAAAATATCACCAAACCGTCGGTTACCAAAGTCCCCCCAGCATAAACCGCTCTTTCGCGTACAAGGAAATACGCCGTCTTATTTTACACAGGCAAACATGAGCTATTTTACGCTCCGCAGTAGACAAACCGCCTGCCACGTCAAAAGCTACACTTCGTACAGGGCCCGAGGCACGTCTCTACGTCAAATTGCATAGAGCGGTGACAGTTTCCCTCAAGACACGTCTCTGCGACGGATGCACAGAAGGGCTGCAGACCTTCGAAACACGTCTCCGCATTTAATGCACAGGATGGTGGCAAATCTCTGTAAGATATTTGATTACACCTTCGAAAGCCGTAATTCCGGCGGAGACGTCCACATCAACACTCTGGCACGGTACGCAGTGGCTTCTATGCCCATCCAGGATCTGTGCTCATTTGGCTTCAAACGCCCACTCAGTCTCTACGACCATTCGGCTTCTATGCTTGTTCGGCTTCTATGCCTGTTCGGCTTCTATGCCCATTCGGCTTCTACGCCTGTTCGGCTTCTATGCCTATTTTGGCTTCTATGCCAGGGGTGACAGTCATTTGGCTTCTACGCCAACCTCTTCTACACAAGGGATACCTACCTACGTGGCTTCTACGCCATGATCTTCGCAGCAGATATACGCATTTTGTCCCCTTAGTTGGACACGTGTCACATGCTCACTCAAAAGGTCATTTATGCGCAGGCATTGGTTATTTAACCGTTGTGTAAAAGGGTATTGTACTGTCCACTCCTCGGTTGTTACACCGACGGAGTGGTCACTGTCACCAAAACTCTATAAATAGAAACCCCTATCAATGGGGAACAAGGTCGATAATTTGGAAGATCGAACCAGGTCGGAGAATTGGTAAAAAAAGAGAAAGAGAGAGAGAGAGAGAGAGAGAAGGAGAAGGAGAGAAGAGTCCGGAGCTCAGGCAAAGAGTAGGGGTCGACGGCTCTGGCACCGTGCATCCACCCTCCTTCGCAGCCTTCGAAGCCGCCACCCGTCTTCCACGGCACTTCTTCAACATCGTGTAGTCCAAGGGCTAAAGTGATCGACTGCAGATCAGACACCTATAGCAATTTATACCCAGATTAAATAAATTGTACTCCCGCATCCTCGAATAGGATCGAATTGTACAAGTTTGTTTGTAAACCAAAGGGCACGGGTCTCGTATAAACCCTATCATTGAAATACACTTTCATTCTTTCGTTTAATGCCACAAACAACGGGTTTTCGTATAAGACCTCATTTTCCACTTACCATTCTTTTCCGTTTATTATCCTAAACAAGATGGCGACTGCGAACAGTCCGCCAGTCTCGAGAACAGGTTAGAGTTCTTCTCGCACTCGGTAGCTTTTATGCTCGAGAGGCTACAAACCTATGACTTCACGCTCAGGAACTATAAGTCTATGATTTTATGCTCGATGGCATTTAGTTCACGCTCAGAGGCTGCAAACTTATGATTTCATGCTCTATGACTTTCCGCACATCTGAAAGATACGCCGGACAGAGTACGCGTACATCTGAACGATTCTCAAGGCGGTCAATTGCAGGAGTTCACACAGAAGATACTCCTTCTTGACCTCAAGATACCCCAAGTACCCAAAGCATACAGAGTTCAACATTGAAAATTACTCTTCTCCATGGGTCGATTGGAAGTTCCTCCAGACTCCAGTCTGAATATTTTATCTACAAGTTCAAGATGGCGACTCAGTTTGACAGCCATTTCTTGCCCTGTTCCAAGGGATTTTTGAGTAATCATTCTTGAAGATAATGTCTGAACAAAAATTCTGTTTATCAGAAGTAACAGTTCTGAATTCTACGCGGTTCCTCATTCCTAACAGCAGGATATTTCGAACACTCGACTGCTACAGCAACTTTCTGCGCATCCTTAGTTATGCGTAGAAGACAGGACAGGACCTAGCACTCTTTCTATATAGAGTCGGCGTAAAGAATCAGACATGTCGAAGCTAAGTCGACGTAAAGAGCGTAATATGCGGGAGGTAATACGCTCTGCGCATAAAATTCAGTCTCCCGTCCCTGGCGGAATATACAAAATTTCTGATGAGGCCTCAGCGCCAAATCAGGAATCACAAATGTGCTCCGAGCATAAAAATGCGTCTGCCTTCCGCAGAGAAGTAAATGATCCCTGCAATCTACGCAAGGGAAAGCATGCGGCGGACTACTCAACTTCTCGGCTTTTACGCCAGCAAGGAAACAATCTGCCCGCCCTCCGGATTACGCGAGAAGCTGATGGCCGACTGAGGACATCCTCAGCTTTACGCCAACTAGAGCAGAGCTCCAAATTATGCCATGAGAAGCTTATCAGCGTAAAGAAGGCTCAATTTGCGGAAAGACACCCTCCTCGGGGATTATTCGCCACCCAGATGGCCAACCTGTTGTATACAGGTGGCACAGGAAAACTATGGTTCCCAACGTCCACATGCCCACTGATGTGAACAGAAGGAACAAGTCTTCTTCTTCTGCAACTCCTCCTGACCTGCACAATTATCTGATCCAGAAATGCAAGGAGAGGGGATCTTCCAACATGTCTATTATGCCTCCTAACGAGCACTCTTGTAATAGTCATAAGATTGTAATTAATTATTGCTATTCTGAAGCAAAACGATCGATTTTCGACCGGTTGAGCTACTCTCCATCTTTCCAGGAAGAAGAGCCCACACATGCATCTGTGAACATGGCTTCACACATACCTAGAAGAGGGTCAGGCTCAAGACGTCATCCCTCTAGAACTTCGAGCCAAAGGAGATTCAACATGCTCCTTAGGAACACCGAAGCTAGGGTATTCCAAAACACCCGTTCAAGGTCGCAACAACCGGCTTCTACTCTTCTGATTCTGATGCTGGGGGTCGCCAGTCTCCCGAATCAGATGCCGAAAGTATAGAGTCAACTTCTACAGAGACCTATACTAATCTTTCAATGACACCCAGGGAGATGGGAGTTTATGCCATTGGAGATGACCACGAGAAAGCTTCCCCGTCCGGGAGAGCTGAGCAACGCATCACTATACTGGAGACGTCGCTAAAGGAGATGCAATCTATGATGGAGAACATGCACCAGATGATGCTAACTCAATACGCAGCTGCCATGGCTCAAGCATCGGCCCCTCCAACTCAGATACGCGTGGGGGTGGACTTAGCACCATCCAACACGATCCAAGAGCCTGCTCTAGATCAGGAGTCAGCAGTTCCTCCGCTTCCTCACTCGGAGAACGTATTACCTCCCGTCGGAGTCGCGATGCAATTGACTCCTCATCACTCCGTGGTCCCGATACCGGCTGAAGATTCGATGCAGGCAGTACGGGAGTTGAAAGCCCAATTTGATGCCCTGAAGCACAAAGATCAGCTCAAGAAATTGGGAATCAACTAACCTTACCCAGCTATCTGGGAAGAGGTCCCCTTACCTCCTAGATACAAACCACAGACTATGGCTTTGTTCGAGGGAAAATCATCACCAAGTCAATACATGAACTACTTCAGCATGATGACAGTGTTGTTACAAGGGAACGACGCCCTCCTCACTCGGGTGTTCAAGGGTTGTCTCTCGTGAGTAACTTATCAGTGGTACCGAAGTCTGGCGGACAACTGCATTACTTTCTTTGAAGACTTCAAGGCATTATTCTTCAGGCGATTCTATGAGGGAGGGATGGACATGTCTATGTCCTCTCTCATCGAAGTCAAGCAGAAGAAAAAAGAGAATGTTCGCACTTTCATCGAACGTTTTCGTCAAGCCACTCTGCAAATGCCTCAAGGAGTCCCAGACTCGGCATTGGTAGACATCTGCAGGAAGAACCTTCTCCCCGTGATCTCGGTGTTCACAGGACCATATCAGTTCCATGATTGGCCCTCGTTCATCATCTCAGCGGTAGCCACGGAGGACAATAGTCAGAAAGTGCGCGATAATGGCATCATGATCTCGGCCTCCGATAAAGGTAAGAGATCATCCTCCAACATCAACCATCCTCGGGGTACCAAGAGTAAAGAAGCTCTGGCGATCAACACGTCCAGGCAAAAGACGGTGGCTACCACGCAGACGAAGCCTGGGACTTCCAGGCTCCTTGAAGTGTACTCTTTCGACGACGACGATATTCCGAGCATATTCGAATGTCTCGTCAAAAGCGGCAAGATTACCCTTCCTGAAGTAAGACGGCCCAATGAGGCCGGCAGTACTAAGAACCCCAAGTAATACATCTTCCATAGGTACATACACCACCCCACATAAGCATGTTATATACTGAAAAAGAAGATCCAGGAGCTGATCGATGCTAAGGCCATCACTCTGCGTAACAGCGAGAAGACGGTCACTGCCAACATGATCTCCCTGCAATTTGGGAATCTGCCTTCCCAAGAAATCTCAGACGGTGTTACGCCTATTTTCCGGACGACGATGAACATCGTTAATCTCCCTCCTGCTAGAGGTCAAAATCACGACCTGCTACCACTAACTACCCAGCGGGGCGAGATTATGTGGGTTCATCCAGATCTGGTGCCAGAGATCGAGAAAGAGACTCAAGCTGCTAAGGCTAAGTCTAAAATAAACTCAAAGCATAAACCGTGTCACATGATTACGGTACACTCGGCATCAGAAGACGAGGTCTTGGCTACTGGAACCCGCTCAGGGAAAGCCTTCCTCCAGGACTATGGAGCCAACCAGGAAGATGCATCGGCAGACACTTCAGCTGCCAAGCCTTCAGAATCGGAATACGTCGTACCAGAGGACAGTCCTTCAAGACCAACTACGGCGGACAAAGGGAAGCAAAAAGAAGTGCACTTTGATAAACCTGTGAAAAACATTCAAAACAAAGGTTTAGAGAAGCCATACAACTTTGACATCCTGGCCCAACTAGCTAATACACCAGCCAGGCTGTCCATCTTCGAGCTACTCAGGCTCTCTCAGGACACTCGTCAAGCCCTGACTGAAGCATTGGTGCAGGAGGATGCATACTTGACCCAGCTCAAGTCCCCTGACGAAGAACCCGTGGCGTGTCCTCCATGCCACAGTGTGATGGAGGTGGTCCCAAACATCACTTTTACTCAAGATGACATGCTGTTAAAACACAACAGGCATGACAGACCCCTCTATTACACCGGGTACATCGGTTCCATAGAGGTCGATCGGATTCACATAGGTCCGGGATCATCAATCAGCATCATTCCTCATAGTCTGCTCAGATCGCTGAGCATTCCTACCAGCGAATTGGCTTACACCACCACTACGATCGTGGGTTTCAATGCCAGAAGAAGTAAGCTGTTAGAGAAAATTTGCCTGAGGATCCAGATTGGCAACCTCAGATCGGTGGCTATATGTTACGTCATCGATTCAGAGGTATCCTACAATATTCTGCTGGGTAGACCTTGGATCCACGACCACAACATCGTTCCTTCAACTCTACACCAATGCTTCAAATATGTAGACGCATAAGGAATAGTGCAAACGGAGATTGCTGACCTGAACCCGTTCAAAGGAGTAGAATCCTACTACTCCGATGCCGTGTTGTACTCTCAAAACTGCACGGAAGAGGTATCAGCCGAAGCAGAGAAGGAATCCCACCGGAAGCCAGAAGAAACCTCTGCCAAGCAACCTCTGTCAATCAAGGTGAAAGGACGGACTACTCGTCCAAAAGCCATAGAGCCTATGGCTATCCACCTGAACAAGACCAGATCAGAAAAAGGGGGTGATCCTCTAGTGATCACTTTGAACCAGAAGCCTCCATCCTTGTTTATCAACCTCCGGCGCAGCAAACAGCCGATGGATGTAAATACAACCAGGAACAGAGTTTCAAATGATAATAAACATCCTCTTTTCCAGTATATTGACGCCCAAATTCCAAATCAAGAATCCTCTCCCTACGACAATATAGAACCTATAGCACAAAAATTCTTGGAAGCTATAGATTCCTATCATCCGTATATATGGGAAGTGGCGTCATCATCCAATGTCACCATAACATATGGACCGCATGAGGATTCTATCTTCATTGTCCCGCCTACTTACAGCGGTCAGCATTCAATAGTCTTCGGCCGCATGCGCAATGAACCGACTGTGCAAGAGGATTCTTCCGACGACGATGCCGGTAAAATGCAGGTTCATAGATACAGCCCGCAAGCTCTGAAGATCATGCAAAATATGGGTTATAACTTGAAGCTAGAACCAGGTCTCAACTATGGGAAAGGCAGACGAATGCCACTGCACGGCGATCCCTACTATCAACGAACTCATTTCGGGTTAGGGTATACCACCTCCCTCGCAACTCCTGAGTCAAACGAGGATATCTTTTCCTCCTCTCAAATTGGCTCAGCGCCCTCTGACTCATCTCATACTCTCGAGCAAATATTATCAGTAAATATGGTAGTAACGGATTCCTTCAAATCAGACGAACAAGAATCTGAACTGTTTGAGAATGACGCTTGGGCTCAGCAAATGGATACACAATGGGAGTTCTGCTTCGAGCAGAGAGAACCTCCCACTGAAGACAAAGTTATCCAGATTGACGTTGGGGATGAACTTTCGCCAAAGCCGATATTTATCAGTAACAATCTTTTCAAAGCAGAAAGGGAAGAAGTTATACAGCTGATAAAATAATATATCGACATCTTTGCGTGGAATTATGAGGATATGCTAGGCCTTGATCCAAAGATGGCTACTCATAAGCTCAATATATTGTCCGATTCGAAGCCTGTGAAGCAGCACCAACGCCGGTTCCGCCCGGATATGATGGACGCCATTGAAGCTAAAATCAAGAAGTTGATAGCCTGCGGCTTCATCCGTGAAGAATAACATCCCGACTGGGTCGCCAATGTTTTCTCGGTCATGAAAAAAAATGGGAAAGTACGAGTCTGCATCGATTACCAAGATCTGAACGCAGCCTGCCCCAAGGATGAGTTTCCTCTTCCCATCACAGACGTCATGATTGATAATACATTCAGTTTTGAACATATATCTTTCATAGGACAAATTTTTAGGATACAATCAAATCAAGATGCATCCTGAAGACGAGAAGCATACTGCCTTCCGGACACCATGGGGGTATATTGCTATACGGTCATGCCCTTCGGATTAAAGAATGCCAGGGCTACGTACCAACGGGCTATGAGTAACATATTCCATGAGCATTTACGCAAGACAGTGGAGTGTTACGTGGACGATGTAGCTGTCAGAAGCCGCCTCAAGGATGATCACATCCAAGACTTGAAGACAGTATTTGAATTGATGCGCCAACATCAACTCAAAATGAATCCTATAAAGTCCTTTCTGGGTGTATCTAGTGGCAAGTTTCTGGGATTTGTCATTACCGCCAAAGGCATTCAAGTGGACCCTGATAAAGTCAAGGCCATCTTAGAAATGCGACTGCCCCGCAATCTGAGGGAACTCAGGAGATTTCAAGGTCGTCTGGCTTATATCCGGAGATTCATATCCAACCTCTCTGGGAGATGTCAGCCATTTTTTTGTCTCATAAAGAAAGGTGTATCCTTCGTATGGGACGAAGCCTGTCAGCAATCGTTCGGTGATATCAAGCGCTACCTCACCAGTCCGCCAGTTCTGGTGCCTCCTGTCATGGGAAGACCATTCGTGCTATATGTCCGAGCGATGGATTATTCTCTGGGAGCTCTTCTCGCACAAAAGAACGAGATGGGTCACGAGCAGGCTATCTACTACCTCAGCAGGATGATGGTCGGAGCCGAACACCGGTACAATCCAGTGGAGAAAGAATGCTTGGCTCTGATGTTCGCTATTCAGAAAACACGATACTATGTCACAGGCCAAACTATTCACATTATCTCTAGGATCAATCCTCTGCGAGTACTGATGAACAAGCCAAGTGTTCTTAATTCCCGACTCGCGACATGGGCGATGTTATTGACACCGTATGACATGGTGTACGTCTCCAGAAGACCGTCAAAGACCAAGCATTGGCTGATTTCCTAGCTGCTCATCCGATCCCGGAGGCCTCTAAATTGTACGAGGACATTTCCGACGAAGTTGCAGAATATAATTCCGTAATGGAAAGTGATGCATGGCAAGTGTTCTTCGATGGTGCCTCCAGAACTAGTCCCAGGGGAAACATAGTCTCGGGAGTAGGAATTGTCCTGGTTACTCCAGATAAGCTCGTCATCTACCGAGCATATTCTCTTAGCGAGCCATGTTCCAACAATGTGGCGGAGTACAACGCTCTACTAATCGGTCTCCAAGTCGCTAAAGAATTGGGCGTCGAATCTCTGAAAGCTTTCGGCGATTCTCTGCTAATCGTCAATCAAGTCAGAGGAATATATGAAGTCTGAAATCCAGACCTCATCCCCTATCACCAAGCAACGATCGAGATAGCCATAACATTCAAAGGATTCTTCCTAGAGCATGTACCTCGATCTCAGAATCTGGAAGCTGATGCCTTAGCCAGTCTAGCTGCAGATTTAGCTACCCCTATAAGAAGGCAGAATTCGGTAATCCTTCTTAACAGAGATTTATTCTGTGTGAAAAATAACTTTCACATAGAATGCAGCTACGCTGTGAACACAGATCCTCCCAGGAGAGACTAGAGAACTCCCTTTATAGATTTCATAGCATACAAAATCTTGCCAGAGGATCCTAAGGAAGCAGTATCCGTCAAAAGATGATTATTACGCTTCTATTTTGACGCATCGTCATAATGTCTATATCGCCGGTCTTACGACGGACTATTATTACAATGTCTCTCTGGTGATGAAGCACAGCGGATTATCCGTGAAGCCCACAATGGCGTATGCGGAGCGCATCAACCCGGTCCTAAGCTACAGGATCGCATCAGGAGAATGGGCTATTACTGGCCTTCTATGATCATAAATGCAATAAAGTATGCAAGACAATGCAGAGCCTGTCAGGTCCATGCAAACTTTATCCATCAACCTCCCGAATATCTATATCCTACGGTTGCATCCTGGCCTTTCGAAGCATGGGGTATGGATATCATTGGTCCTATTCACCCGTCTTCTTCCAGAGGTTACCGATTCATACTGGCCCTCACGGATTACTTCTCCAAATGGGCAGAGGCGATCCCTCTTGCTGAAGTGAAGGCATCTAATATGATCAGCTTCATCAAGCATCACGTTATTTATCGCTTCTGGATACCCCAAAGGATAATCCATGACAATGGGCCTCAATTCATCAGCCAAGCGTTTCATCGATTTTGCGATAAAAATTGGATACAGAATATCGCCTCTACGGCATATAATCCTGCTGTTAATGGTTTGGCGGAAGCTTTCAACAAAACTATTATCAAGCTCTTGAAGAAGTTCGTCTCTTCGAACAAAAGGGATTGGAATGAGAAGCTGGGAGAATGTCTCTGGGCATACCGCACAACGGTACGGGCACCGACAGGTTGTACCCCATTCTCATTAGTCTATGGGAGCGAAGCAGTTCTCCCCATCGAGATCCAAATTCTATCACTTAGGATAGTCGTGGCTAATGAGTTAACTCAAGAAAAGAATGACATGTTAAGGCTTCAAGAGCTGGAAGGATTAGGCGAGAAACGCCTCCAAGCTCAACAGCGCATCGCGCTCTACCAAGCACTCATTTCCAGAGCTTTTAATCAAAAAATGAAGGAAAGGGTGTTCAAAGTCGGCGAGCTAGTTTTAGCTGCAAGAAGGCCGATGATTCTTACTCACAGAAGTAAAGGCAAATTCCAGCCCAAATGGGAAGGCCCTTATGTGATCAAGACGACGTTCTCAAACGGCGCTTACAGGTTAGCCCAGCCTAACGGAGACCTGTTAATGGCTCCTATCAATAGCAAATTCCTAAAAAGGTACTATGCTTAACCTCCTCTGCTCGAGTGAAATATGGCAAAAACCTCATTCTGACAAAACTACTTCCAAAACGAAACTAGTTGGATCGTATTCTATCATGTCCATATAACCTCTGAATAGGTATATCCTGCTAAAACTTACCGAGAGTATTTCACGTCCCTATTACCTCTGATATCACTCTCACCCAAACCTGTCATTTATACTCCGAAATAATGGGTCCACAAAGTCAGATGAAAGCCTCTTTATTATTCCCAAAAAGGAGCAAAAGTACATTGAAAAGCAAAAGCAAAAGTACATCATTTTGGGGGAGCGGTCAGGTCGCGAAGCTGCTGCGCCAGTGCGGCCATCTTCTCAGTCCTGGAATCCAAGACATCAGCGCGAGCCCGCTCCAGTCATGCCTCATCATTGCTCATGAGGGACAGTTCGGCTCTAGCCCAAAAAAATAAGCACGGGCGACTCCTGCATGCGCCAAGTTCTGTTGTGCTACGCCCAATCGGCTATCCGCCACAGCTAGAGCTTCCGACGATTGAGAAGCCCACTCCTTTGCCTGAGCGAGTTTCGTTTCTAGCCTGAGGACCCTCGCGACATTACCTTCGTGCTCGGCCTAGCACTTCGTTTGAAGAGCGATGGCCTCCTCCAGGACGGCTTTTCCTTCATCCATCTTCTGCTGATGTGTCTGGATGGATTTATTTATGCCTGCCATCTGTTTGGCAAGCCGTGCAGTCATGGAGTCGTATCTAGCCTGGACCAGATCTTCAACATTGTCTCGAGCTAGCTGCAAGTATTCGTTAATGGGTTGCTCCAAACCATTAACTATCTCCTTCAGCGTTTCAGCTAGCCCAGTGTTGTCGAATTCTCGGATCGGCACTATCGCGGACCGGAAGGACCTTTTCAGCAACGCAAAGCTCAGATTCTTCGCCCACACCATTGATATTAACATTTTCAAAGTAGCGTAGAAGATGCCGACGTACTGCTCGATCAGCGCAGCTAGATCCGAATGGACGCCGGGAGTGGCCTCGATATTGGCGAGTCCCCCTCCAAGAACAACCGCAGACGATATTGCCACGGCCGTCGCCTCAACAGTGGTGCGACAAAAGAAGAAGCACCAACACCGGATGAAGTGCCCGGCATACTCAAAGGAGGCATTGTCGCAATGACAGTCTCGTCCTCTTCTTGAGATATCGAAATCTCGTCGACAGGCGAGCCGGCACCCGAAGATGCTTCCTCTTCAAAATCAGCCACCTCCGTATCGCCGCCAGGACCTGACACGGAGCCAAAGGGCGCATCTACACTGCCCTCCCCGAAGAGGTCTTCCCCTGAAAAGAGGACGAAAGGAAGTTAATATCAGCATAACGTTAATTTTCCTAAAAAAAAGGCGTGAAGACGACATTTACCCATGGCCGACGGCATATATGTCACATCTGCGACCTGTACAGCTAAATCATTCCTTAACGATGCTAGGCAAGCTAGCATACCTGGAGAAGGGGTTGCTCTAAGAAGCACTGGCGAATGCACTTCCAGGTCCTCGTCAAATTCCAACCGAGGTTTATCGGCTGGAATCTCGCTGGGTGCACTGGCAGACACGGCAGGAGTCTCTCCCGATGCTGACCCGGACAAAGATATCCTCATTCGGCTCGGTCCTGAAGGCGACCTTGTTCTACTACTTGAAGCAGTAGCGGCGACGGCAGCCTCCAGCAGAGATTCTCCAGCACCATCGGCCGGAACATTATAGGGTCCCTCTCTAAAAGGCGAGGAACCTCCAATCAAAGAATCATCCCCAACATGGGGAGATGCAGGCTCACTTCCAGGAGCCTCAACACCAGGAATTCGGAGAGGACGAGTAACCGTCTTCTTCTTCCTCTTGCGAGGAGAAGTCTCCTCCGGAGTAGGAGCCCTTCGCTTCCCAGAAATTACCAAAGGGCCTGCAGGCAGAGGTACTTCACCCCTCGATACCGCCAACAGAGGCTCATCTGGAGTGACGGACTCCTCACCCTCATCAGAAGAAACCGAGGGAACTTCGACTCTTCCCCCAGACTTGGAAGAGGGCACCCTAAAACTTCCATGCATATCAAAATCGCGATAGAAGGTGTTCGTTGCCACATAGAACTGGGCATACGAGTGCAGGATGCGCAGCTCCGTAGAGAGTGTAATGATCGGCACAGTAAAAATTGCTCCAGTGCAACCCATGAGGAAGTATTGCCAGCCTCTCGCTCCATCAATGAGTCCACCCCTGGACAGGAAGCTGGTGACGGCATTGCCCACGTGCAACTGATCATACCCAAACTGCCTGGCAAATCGACTAGGCAGGTAGGGCTCCAAGAAGCAAAGGTCTTCACTCATGTACAGTAAGGGAAGGTCTAATGCAGACCAACCAATTAAAAGCTTCAGAAAAAAGATTGGTCTTCTCTCTACCAGAATCCTCAAGCCTAATCCCCGATTGATTGCGATGTACGGAGGGGACAGTGCAGAAGAGCTTCCAACTGTGACTGAAGCCCAGCACCCGCCGACAGTCTAGGACCGTGGTCACATTCCAGGAAGACTTCTGGTAGTTCAATAAGAAACTAGCACCCGAACTGCTACCGGAGCCGGGAGACATAACCCTGGGGTTATAAAGAATTAACCATCCTATCAAATACAGGTATGGTAATTCCACCCTGGGAAAGCTATCACGCCGAGTCTCATCGGCGAGCAGCCCGTCAGTCATGGCCCTCAGGCCAGCTTGTATACGGCACACCATGGCAGGGAGCAAGACCAGTCTAGCCCCGAACACCAGACGCACTACTGGCCATAGCGTATTGCGGTGAATGCGGTCCGCCGATGCGACGCCAGGTACCACCACTCGGCGCAGCCATATGGAGAGGAAGCCAGCCAATTGAGCTTCCCTGGACAAAGGCCTGCGGCAGCGCCTCAAATAACTATAGGCCTTAGTGCCTACAGGATACTGTCCTATCCCTTCGTCGAGGATCGAGTCCGGAGCCCCAGCGTCTACCATGAGATCGTCGACTACCTGAGCATTAAGCACGCTCAGAGGATTCACAGGCAGATCTTTGCCCTCCAATACCTTCTCCGGTTTAGCAGTCCTGGACCGGTAAAAGAAGAGGTAGGACGTCCATTTATTGATATGAGCCAAATCTGAGGGCTCACCATAAAAAGTAGTGTAAGCGAGGTAGTGGCACATCAGCTCCTGGTACACCTCCACTACCCGAGGGTCTGAATCCTCCAGCTCCCGGTTCGTGGGAACATACTCTTCATATGGAATATCCCCCATCGGCAGTCTCGAGATCTCTGCCATCTCATGGAGGGCCAATCCCAACTCCCCCAGTGGAGTGGCGAAAGTCCCGGTGAGCGAAATATATCGCTCCATCAGTGCCAAGAACAGGTTGGGGTTAGGAGGTAATCCTACACTGGTAGCACTCACAGCTGCGAACAGACCAATGCTCTCCAACTCGGTCTGAAAATGCTTCAGGGCCCAATCAACTAAGCGAGCCCATCGAAGGTTCGTAGGGGTGATCCACCCACCGCACCAAGGGTTCACCTTAGGGTACACTCCCCCGTGCCCCATAAAATCATTGCAGAAGGTCGGTAACTGGACCGGCTGGATCACTAAAATGTCTTCACTCGGGATACTACCCGGGTACAGTCCCTAGAACATCGTCATATTGCCGGAAGGGTGGCTGACAAACGACCCATGGTCCACTCCTTTCAGATAAAAGATCTTCCCCGGCCTGTCGTGAAGATCGGGAGTCAGCGTCCACGACATCCTCCTGGGATGTGTAGCATGGAAGAAAGTCGAGATGGGATAGTCTCTCGGCATCTTGGGCAGATACAACACCAAGCTCCCGGCAGGAAAAACCCAGAGTTCTCTCTTGGGCTTCATCTAGGACTGGTTGTCAATCATGTTCCCGAAGAGGAAAGCCGGTTTTAGGTACTGGTTCCCGTCTATGTACGTCAGGGGCTCCCCGTTGATCAAGTTCAGCAGCGTTCGCTCGCCCTGAGCCGATATCAAAATTTCCCTTCCTTCGGGATACTGGGGCCCGGAGATAGGAAATGTCACGTGTGACAGATCCTCCAGATAGTTGGAGTGCAGCATCCCGGCGGCAGAACCCATCACATCGGCTAGCGGAGACACATGCAAGTTAACTACAAGAGTGCAAGAAAAACACGTCAGTTCCTATAGCTAGACAGTACAGATCTTGCAGCATACGCCAAAAATTAAGAGTCTGTGCTCTACGCTATGACCGTAAAAACTTGACCATTACGCTGGAATCCATTTCCTAAAGCGTAAAGTTCAAGGCTGGCAGTATATAGTCTGTGCTTTACGCCAGACTGATAAAGTTGAGGTATTACGCCAGAATCTTCATCCAAAAGTATAACACTCAAATTTTATACGCCAACTTTCGACAGTCAAAGCTTTCACGCCAGACTACGAAAATATGGAGTTTTTGTGCTAACACATTAGAAATGTGGGCGTAAAATATGAAACGTCTCTGTGCATCATCTTCCTCAAAGAGGCTATCAGCACATAAGATGACCTAGCGCGGTCACGTACAACGTGTGCGAAGGATTTTCAGTCGTTCTTTTTCGTCCTAAAAGCTCTACCTTTAAGGCCGGGTGCACTGCTCGTCGGCGGGATACTTCGCTCAGAAGGAAGTTCGCCTTGCCCGACCGAAGACGCTCTCACTTGAGAAGAAGAACGAGAAAAAGAATAAACCTTCTTTCCCTTAGTGGAGGAGGATTGTTTCGAGGCCATTACTGAAAACTTTGAAATCTCGGAGAAGAAACGAAGAAGAACTCGAACAATCGAAGGCTTTCTTTCGCAGAAGACGGATGAAAAGTTTTTCTCTCAGAAACTTGGGGTATATATAGAGTTCGGATGGACTCCTCGAATCCCGAACCAAATCTCTTAATTAATATTCGGTTATGATTGGTACTATATCAGCCTATTACACAGAGAAGGCGGACAGTCAGCGAATTCGAAAAGTTTTTCGCGCAAAGCATATTCGTGGTTCTTACGCTAAGGAGCTTTCTACGCTCGACAGCTACAGATCTACGGTTTTACGCTCACAGGCTATGAGTCTATGGTTTTATGCCTGGATGCCTTTGTGCTCGGTAGTTTTTACGCTCGAGAGGCTACAAACCTACGACTTCACGCTCATCAGCTACAAATCTATGATCTCACGCTCGGTGGCGTTTAGTTTACGCTCAGAGGCAACAGATCCATAAACTGCACGCTCGGAAGATTTTCTTTTCACAGGCTACAAATCTACAGTTCCGAGCCAAGGAGCTTTCTACGCTCGACGGCTACAAATCTACGATTTTACGTTCACAGGCTATAAGTCTATGGTTTTACGCCCGGATGCCTTTGTGCTCGGTAGCTTTTTTGCTCGAGAGGCTACAAACCTACGACTTCACGCTCAAGAACTACAAGTCTATGATTTCACGCTCGATGGCGTTTAGTTCACACTCAGAGGCTGCAAACTTATGATTTCATGCTCTATAACTTTTCGCACATCTGAAAGATACGTCGGACAGAGTACGCGTATATCTGAACGATTCTCAAGGCGGTCAATTACAGGAGTTCACACAGAAGATACTCCTTCTTGACCTCAAGATACCCCAAGTACCCGAAGCATACAGAGTTCAATGTTGAAAATTACTCTTCTCCATGGGTCGATTGGAAGTTCCTCCAGACTCCAGTCTGAATATTTCATCTACAAGTTCAAGATGGTGACTCAGTTTAACAGCCATTTCTCGCCATGTTCTAAGGGACTTTCGAGAAATCATTCTTGAAGATGATGTCTGAACAAAAAAAAATTTTATCAGAACTAACAGTTCAGAATTTTACGCGGTTCCTCATTCCTAACAGCAGGATATTTCGAACACTCGACTACTACAGCGACTTTCTGCGCATCCTTAGTTATGCGTAGAAGACAGGACAAGACCTAGCACTCTTTCTATACAGAGTCGGCGTAAAGAATCAGACGTGTCGAAGCTACACATATTCAGACTTCACAGCAAAGTATGGCAAGATGATCATATGCAAAAAAGAAAGATAATTTTATTAAAATTAAAAACATGATTACATGAGGAAAATCTCGTCTACAAAAGGGTTTCTAATTTTTATTTACAGATCGCGCCCAGAATCTGTTCGGCCAGGTTCTCGCATGGGCGGCATTCTTCGTCCATCTTCTCCAGCAGCCAGTCGGTGACCGCAAACCGACTGACATATGATCCACGGTGGGAGGATACAAAATGGGCCTAGACCCATCCTCCAATACGAGGAAACAGGGTAAATCTGCTTTCCTACATCCAGCGTCGTGACAGATTGAGTTGAGATATTTCACCCAACTTAATCTCGGACAGCAGCCAGTTTGCCCGCTCTCGCCCGCAGGTAACGGGAGAAGGTACCGCTTACGACCCTTCCTCTCTCCCGAAGAACCGCCATACAAAGTTGCTGATTATCCCGAGCAAGGAAGGCTATGATATCCTTCTATGATCCATCATTGCAGAGGACATTTGCTCGAAGACGCCATCTTTTTTGGCTCCTTACATGCTGAAGAATATGGTCTCCTTCTTCCTCAAGTCAACCCGACGAACTTCGGTCATCATCTCTGTGTGGTGAAGGAAATGTAGGAAGAACAGGTTAACTCCTCAGCCTTTTTATAGGCGAAAGAGATCACACCGATCCCCAATAACTCCGCCATAAAGTCAGCCTTGAAAGAACGTGTCAGACTTGACCGTTTCAGGCTCCATTCAGAGCGTTTCAAATTCTGAGGAACGATTCATGCTTCATTCAAAGCATTTCAAATTATAAAAAATTTAAAAGCTTTGAAGGGGGTCTTGTAGAAGCATGAAAAATACGCCGGATAGCTCTTCGCAGCATGTTGATATTGGGCAGCGTAAACAGAGGACCTCAGAGCCATCAAACGTGCAATAGAGCTTTTTTACTGGGCACAGCGTAAAATATAGGCTCAAGGACCATCCGCGTAATGCAGTATGTCCAGGCTGCTTCAGCGTAAAAAGGGTACTACATCACCTTTATGGCGTAAAACTCACCCGCTTTCAATGCAGCATTGAAGTGTACGAGGAATGCTTCGTATTCTTCGAAATAAACCTGTCAGATCATGTAATGAACCTGACGTCTGGGCTCCTGACAAAGAGTACTGCACGACAACTCAAGTGAAGGCTATAATGATGGTGCGGTACTACAACCCAGGCTGTCATTTACTGCCATTTCCTTGGCGTGGACCGCTTTTACGCATACAAAGGAATACGCCGCCTAGTTTTACACAGGCAGATGTGAGCTGTTTATGCTCCGCAGAAGACAAACAACCTGCCACGTCAAAAGCTGTACTTCGTACAGGGCTCGAGGCACGTCTCTGCATTTAATGCACAGAACGGTGACAGTTTCTCGAGGATGCACTGGAGTCTTTTCAGTTCGAGATGGGGACGACCAAGGAGAACTGATCTTTTACCTTTCGCGAGGCAGAAATAATATTTCCTTCTTTTAAACGTCACCTGCCTTTGCCAGACGTAAAAGTGATGATGGGCCCATGGCGGATGGACTGTAACTTAACCCCTGAGCCACAGGGGGGCCCTCCTTGGCAATGTTCGGTGTGGGACCGGCAAGAACAAAGGAGATTTTATAGCACGAAGGAGTCACCATCGTACTCCTTCCTTTTATTAAAACCCGGTCTTCTCGAAAGTGAACTGGAACGAACCTTAGCATATATGCGGTGGGCACCTTCCTTCATCAAGTTGCCAAGAAGGAGACCTATCCCATGGGCAGTTGCAGGCTCTTAGCTGGGCACATTATAACCCCTCCTGGTGCCGTTTGACTCTATGAATTCTGAAGAAGTACGAGCGGGATCTCAGTACCATCGACTTATTTTTAGCCGAAAGGGGTACGTGTCATGGTTTGGATATAAATCACCCCCTTTTTGTAGCCCTGATGGAATTGTACAACCTTCGTACGGATTTTCTTTACACCTAGCGGGGAGATGGGACTGGCCTTGCATGAGATGCATACCATCTCCAAACTCCCTTGGGGAGAAGAACCCTACGAATAGTATACCCAAGCAATAAAAAACTCAGAGAATTAGAAACCGAGAACCCGGAGATACTGGCAGTGTACCAGGAATTGTTATGTCACCATGGTATTTGTCAGCGGATGTCGAAGAAGAAGAAGTCCTCTGAGGGGTCTTTACCTCATATCACAACTTGGACCCACCACCTCTTTATGGAGCCGAAGGAGTCCACTAGAGTTCATGTTTGGACGCCGCGATCCGAGCAGGAAGTGGTTAATTTAATTCAGGCATTGAAGGAATTGGATGCTGTTGCGGGTGAAGGCGTTGAGGGTTTTTCGGAGGAAGCGGATGACCTAGTTGATGAGCTGTGTGACCTCGAAGAGGAACTTAGCTATTTCTACATGGACACCCACAGGTTATCCACTAAGGCCATGCTGGCGGGATACCTAATGATCTGGTTACGCAACTGCGTAGTCCCGGGCAGGTTTGAGATAATAGAGAGGATTAGCCATACCCTCATCCTTTCGGCCATGAAGTTGTCGTTCGGCCATAAGCTGGCCCTTCTATCGGCCATGGTATGCTGCTTCCATCGGGGTCTCCGCAAGTTTACTGAGAAGGTGGAGGACCATCCTGGTAAGGGACATTTCAACAGAGTCGAGCTCCCTTACCATTATCTGATGGATTGGCTTCTCTTACATTACAGGTCCCTGATAAGCCCCAGGTCTGATGAGAACATGGTGGCTGTTAATGCCTTGTTCCGTAGGTATCATGGCATGGAGTGGAAATGTGACACAATCCCCACTAGTAGGAGAGAGCTCTCCTTCATGACTGGATAGAGTTTCTTTACATCCAAGCCAGAGTTCATGGATGAGGAGAGGAGTGTTGTTCATCAGGATGGTGGGCGGTGCCTCAAAATTTGTCTGAGAGAATTTTTTGCTAGCTCCAAGCCATCCGTCCCTCCCACTTAATGTACCAGAATAGAGTTGTTATTTTCGTAGAGCCTTATCTGCCCAGCCAGTTCGCTCGTTAGTTTGGATACACTCAGTTTCTACTAGGTCACCCGAGTGCTTCCCTCGGATACAATAACAGCTTACTCGATGGGGCCCGAGCATGGAGTTACTATAGTGCCACTGGCACTCAAGCTCAGTTTCAGTTGCTGTCGGCCTGCGTCGTGCCCAAAATATTGTACACAGGGATAAAGTATTATTGTACGGTCAATGCCCCGTAAGCTAACTTTGACCCGGAGAGGAGTTATATCGAAGGCACTATACTGATGCCTCCAGAAGCAAGGGCGCGTGTGACGCCCAAGAAGGATAAAGGAGTTGCTAGACCCCTGATCATGGAGCTGGACCCATCAACCGGGGAAGAGGGAATGTCTTCTTCCGATGATCCTCTGCCTACTAAGCGCAAATTAAAGGTCGAAAAACATCATGCTCGTTCTTCCAAGAAGGCGAGGACTGAGGTGGCCCCAAGGACGGGACCTGTGGCGAAGTCGAAGTCCTTTGCGACGGGGATTGTGAGCGAAGAGGTAGGACCCCATGCATTAGTGGCTTCTGAACCAGACCCCTTCTAGATGCGATGGCGGTACCCATAGAATATCTCAGTTTGATTCTTCCTGGTCCTCTCTATAAATACCTTTCTTCTTATTTTTTTAACAATATGCAAACACCATTGAAGAGGGACCGTCCCCGGCGGGCAATTGCCTTAGTGGTCTCTTACGCCGAGAGGAAGATGAGACCACCCCTCCCGAGTCTGATGCTGAACCTGCACCGGAGGCTTCGGGAGCTCCGGGTTTGGATGCGGCCTCAGTGGAGCCTTATACCCCTTTGGAGCACATATTTGTGGATGACCTAGATGCCATGGGGAAGGCTTTGATGACGCTAGATGAGCCACAACCTACACCGCCTCCCTCTGGTATATCGTTTTATAATTTCACAAGAAATAAGATTTTCTGGATTCAGTTCATAATCCTTCGAGTGAAATTAATTACTGGTTGTTATGGCTCTACAGACCCCATCAGAGGTGATATAAACGTAATAGGTTTTGTGAGCCTATTGTAGAAGCATGAAAAATATGCCGGATAGCTCTTCGCAGCATGTTGATATTGGGCAGCGTAAACAGAGGACCTTAGAGCCATCAAACGTGCAACATAGCTTTTCCGCTGGGCATAGCGTAAAATATAGGCTCAAGGACCATCCGCGTAATATAGTATGTCCAGGCTGCTTCAGCGTAAAAAGGGTACTACATCGCCTTTATGGCGTAAAACTCACCCGCTTTCAATGCAGCATTGAAGTGTACGAGGAACCCTTCGTATTCTTCGAAATGAACCTGTCAGTTCATGCAATGAACCTAACGTCTGGGATCCTGACAAAGAGTACTGCACGATAACCCAAGCGACGGCTATAATGATGGCGCGGTACTGCAACCCAGGCTGTCATTTACTGTCATTTCCTTGACGTAGACCGCTTTTACGCATACAAAGGAATACGCCGCCTAGTTTTACACAGGCAGATGTGAGCTGTTTACGCTCCGCAGAAGACAAATAGCCTGCCACATCAAAAGCTGTACTTCGTATAGGGCTCGAGGCACGTCTCTGTATTTAATGCACAGAGCGGTGACAGTTTCTTGAGGCACGTCTCTGCATTTAAAGCGCCGAATACTGACAGATGCCTGAGGTACATCTCTGCACTTGAGGCACAGAAGGGTGGCAGGCCTTCAAACCACGCCTCCTCATTTAATGAGCAGGATAATGGCGGATCTCCGTATTTAATGCAGGAGATTTGATTAAATGTCACCGAACCGTCGTTTAGTGACATCCCCTTTGCGTGAACTACTCTTACGCATATAAGGGAATACGCTGCCCAGTTTTACACAGGCAGACGTGAGCTTCTTACGCTCCGCAGAAGGCAAACAGATCGCCACATCAGTAGTCACTCTTCGTACAAGATTCGAGGCACGTATCTACATTTAATGTGCAGAATGATGGCAAATCTTAAAGACAAGCCTCTGCATTTAATGCGTTGGAGGGGGGCAGATCTCTGTATTTAATGCAAGAGATTTGATTATATCTCCAAGAGCCATAATTTCGGCTAAAACGTCCACATCGTCTCGGCTTCTACGCCTGCTAGGCTTTTATGCCCACTCGGCTTCTACGCCTGCTCGGTCTCTATGACCACTCGGCCTCTATGACCACTTGGCTTCTACGTCCACATCGTCTCGGCTTCTACGCCTGCTCGGCTTCTATGCCCAATCGGCTTCTACGCCTGCTCGACCTCTATGACCACTCGGCTTCTATGACCACTCGGCTTCTACGCCCACCTGGCTTCTACGCCTGCTCGGCCTCTATGACCACTCAGCTTCTATGCCCACCTGGCTTCTATGCCTACTTGGCTTCTATGCCTACTTGGCTTCTATGCCATGGTGACAGTTATTGGCTTCTACGCCAACCTCTTCTACACAAGAAATAACTACCTACGTGGCTTCTACGTCGTGATCTTTGCAGCAGATATACGCATTTTGTCCCTTAGTTGGACACGCGTCACATGCTCACTCAAAAGGTCATCTATACGCAGGCATTGGTTATTTTAAACCGTCGTATAAAAGGGTGCTGTACTTTTCACTACTCGGTTTCTACACCGACTGAGTGATCACTGTCACTAAAAACTCTATAAATAGAGATCTCTATCAACAGAGGAAGAGGGTCGATATCACACCTCAGTTCCAAAATACGTAGGACTAGGAACACGTAAGCATGCCAGCCGCATGGATATGGCAACTCCAATATATGGAAACCAAACCCATACGTACGCTGTAATATGAATATAAAATCCATAAGTGGTATAAACATATGTCATAAGTCACAGGGTACAATCTAAATCTTATCCACAGAAAATCAATATAAATGAATAACCAGCATCTATATAACTAGATCTCAACATAAGTATCTAAGGATGATAGTTGGATGGAAACAAATCCACTACCAACTCGAATGTAAGAGCAAATACAAAATAAGTACAACACAACAACATCATATAAGAATACCAGCTAGCAATCACGGGCTCGAAGAGAGGACATCCACGAAACATATATAACCATCCAAATATGCGCTCCTGCAAATACTCAAGAACAGATACACCTGGCAGAGGACCAGGTCCTCAGAGGGACGTAACAAGATACAGAAAAGCGAGCCAACTTGAATACAGTAAACATGCATATTATTTGAAAATAAATAAGTACGCTGTACAAGACATCTATATGAATGCAAATGAGGACAACTTTTCAACGTATGGGCAAGGGTAGGCTACTCGATCTAATCCTCACAACTCATGCACTCGTCAGAACAACATCAGCCGACATACTGAGGGGGTAGCGACCCTCGTGACTCCATCAATCGACATACCGCGGGGGTAGCGACCATCGGACACGACCACCATAGTGCATGCTAGTGACTACGGTGTTACCAGAGTGGTTAAAGCCCATACGTCTAATGATTGTCCTCGATGATACTAAGTGTCAAGTGTGTGTCAACATATCTAATATATAGTAATGACTGAAAGAACTACACATGCAATAAATAAACAGAAATGAAATAAATATACAAAAATATACTAAGCATGCAAAATACTGTAAATAACTTGTCAAGGTATCTTGCTTTTTCTGAAAAGGATGAAGTCCCAACTCAAGGCGTCGTCCGATCTACCCGTCACATAAATTAAACAAGTTAGGTTACAAAAGTGGGTAAATAGGTTCCTCCATTTAATCTATTTTAATTCTGAATAAAATAACCTAAAATAGTATTTTAATCTTATTATAATCTAATTTTATTGTTAAACCCTAATTTTGTCCAAAGAACTGAATTTTATCAACTCGAGACTCATAGCACGCAAATCGAGGCAATTGTTGACCGAAAAGTCAACCGACACAAACTCAACTTTCATGCATGATTTTCTGTAGATTTCAGCGTCAAAAACATGCTAAAATTTACGGCTCGTCCGAATTCAAATCTGTTTGGGAATTATGGCACATACAAATTTTGTATTGTGCACCGATGGTTAAATTCTAACCTAAAAGTTCTACAGAATTAACAGTATGCAAATACTTCGAATTAAATTCTGGTAAAAATATATGTCGATGATCTCGACATTACCTTTCCAAAACTTTAAACAGTTCGTGATTCTGATTCCGGGTTCTCCCGAAATTGCGAAAATATCGAAACACGTCTATTTTTGGACATGCTGTGCTCTACGAATTTTCCAGAATTTAATACTAATAATTTCGAAAAATAATTTATATAATCAAAAAGCTAACCTCAATATCTTTCTAACACAAGAAATTAGGCCTAGCTTGGAGTCCGGAGCTATGTGCAATATCTTATGGAAGATGAAGGAACCCTAGATGACAATTCTCCAAAATCTCTCTATCTAAAAAATGGGATAATTAGGGTTAACATATTATATATATATATAGAGAGAGAGAGATGTACCTGCAGCTGAATGGATATCAATAGGCTGACACGTGTCAAAATCTGATTGGATGATTATATTTATATTATTTATTTTTGATTTACGTTTATCAAAACATTATTTAACACCAAATAAATATTAAAAATAATCATAAAAATCTGGAAAAATTACAGAAAATATATTTTGAATCCAGAAACCCTAGAAAAATACTTCGGATAATTTTATGTTCATAGGTTTTCTACTATAATTAGGAGAAGCTCTAAACATTAGTTTTACCCATATAACTAAAAATAAATACTAAAATTATTCCAAAAATTCTGAAAAAATTCCAAAAAATATATAATAATATTATAAACCCTAGAAAATAATGTGGGTCCATTCTATATTCCTGGGATTGCACAATAAATTCTACAAGTCCTAAAAATTAGTTATTAGCCTAATTACTCCCAATAAATACTAAAAATACTCAGAAAATTCTCAAACAATTCTAGAAAATATATGTGACTATTTAGAAAATAAAATAAAATTTTGGGATATTTTTAATTAAGTTTGGACATAAAATAAATTCTTCAAAGTCCTAAAAAATTAGTGTTACTAGTTTTTAATTAACTAAAAATTATGAAAAAAATTCCAATAATCTAAAATAGCCTAAAAATAATTCTAGATAAATATTTATATAAGTAAATATACTAAAAAATTTATTTTCTAATTAACTAAGAGAATACTCTAAATAAATTCAACATCTATAATAAATATAATAATATAAAATATACACAAAATACCTATTTTGGGTGAGGGAGTTTACAGTCGAAAAAATTAAAAGAGGAGAATTGATCAAGAAATCCAGTATCAGATCCAACGGTCGCAAAGATCGAAGGTCAAACGGTCAAGGGAGAGAGGAGAATCCAGAGCTCAGGCAAAGAGAAGGGATCGACGACTTTGGCATCGAGCATCCACCCACTTTAGCAACCTGCGAAGCTGCTTTCTGTCTTCCACGGCACTTCTTCAACATCGTGTGGTCCAAGGGCTAAAGTGATCGATTGCAGATCAGACACCTATAGCAATATTTACCCAGATTAAATAAATTATACTTAGCCATCCTCGTGTAGGATCAAATTGTACAATCTTGTTTGTAAACATAAAAGAAAGGACGGGTTTTCGTATAAGACCTCGTTTTCCACTTACCATTCTTTTTCGTTTATTATCCTAAACAATATGGCGACTGCGAACTGTCCGCCAGTCTCGAGAACAGGTTAGTGTTCTTCTCGCACTCGGTAGCTTTTATGCTCGAGAGGCTACAAACCTACGACTTCACGCTTAGGAACTATAAGTCTATGATTTTACGCTCGATGGCGTTTAGTTCACGCTCAGAGGCTGCAAACTTATAATTTTATGCTCTATGACTTTCCGCACATCTGAAAGATACATCGGACAGAGTACGCATACATCTGAACGATTCTCAAGGCAGTCAATTGCAGGAGTTCACACAGAAGATACTCCTTCTTGACCTCAAGATACCCCAAGTACCCGAAGCATACAGAGTTCAATGTTAAAAATTACTCTTCTCCATGGGTCGATTGGAAGTTCCTCCAGACTCCAGTCTGAATATTTTATCTACAAGTTCAAGATGGCGACTCAGTTTGACAGCTATTTCTCGCCCTGTTCCAAGGGACTTTCGAGAAAACATTCTTGAAGAGGATGTCTGAATAAAAATTCTGTTTATCAGAAGTAACAGTTCAGAATTCTACGCGGTTCCTCATTCCTAACAGCAGGATATTTCGATCACTCGACTGCTACGGCGACTTTCTGCGCATCCTTAGTTATGCGTAGAAGACAGGACAGGATCTAGCACTCTTTCTATACAGAGTCGGCGTAAAGAATCAGACGTGTCGAAGCTACACATATTCAGACTTCACAGCAAAGTATGGCAAGATGATCATATGCAAAGAAGAAAGACGATTTTATTAAAATTAAAAATATGATTACATGAGAGAAATCTAGTCTACAAGGGTTTTCTTTATTTTTATGATTACATATGAGGGAAATATTGTCTACAAAGGACTTTCTCATCGTCATCTGAAGATTGCGTCCAGAAACTGTTCTGCCATGTTCTCGCATAGGCGGCATTCTTCATCAATCTTCTCCAACAGTCAGTCGGTAACCGCAAACTGACTGACATATTGGTCAACGGCGGAAGGATACAGAACTGGGCATAGACCCATCCTCCAACAGAAGAAAAGCAGGGTAACTCTGCTTGCCTACGTCCAGCGCCGTGACAGATTGAGTTAAGATATTTCACCCAACTCAATCCTGGACAGAGCTAGCCTATCTGCTCTCGTCCACGGAGGTAACGGGAGAAGGCACCACTTGCAAGCTGCCTGGTCAAATACGACCATTCTTCTCTCCCGAAGAACCACCATACAAAGATGCTGATTATCCCGAGCAAAGGAGGCTATGATATCCTTCCATGATCCATCGTTGCAGAGGACATTGGATCGAAGATGCCGTCTTTTTTGACTCCGTACATGCTGGAAGAGCATGATCTCCTTCTTCCTCAAGTCGACCCGACGAACTCTGGCCATCATCTCTGTGTGGTGAAGGAAGTGTGGAAAGAATAAGAAAACTCCTCAGCCTTTTTATAGGCGAAAGAGATCACCGATCCCCCAATAACTCCGCCATAAATTCAGCCATGAAAGAACGTATCAGGCTTGATCGTTTCAGGCTCCATTTAGAGCGTTTCGAGTTACGAGTAACGGTTCATGCTTCATTCAAAGCGTTTCAAATTACGAGGAATTTAAAAGCTTTGAAGGGGGTCTTGTAGAAGCATGAAAAATACGCTGGATAGCTATACGCAGCATGTTGGTGTAGGGCAGCGTAAACAGAGGACCTCAGAACCATCAAACGTGCAACAGAGCTTTTCTGCTGAGCACAGCGTAAAAATATAGGCTCAAGGACCATCCGCGTAACGCAGTATGTCCAGGCTGCTTCGGCGTAAACAGGGTACTTCATCGCCTATATGGCGTAAAACTCATCCGCTTTTAATACAGCATTGAAGTGTACGAGGAATGCTTCGTATTCTTCGAAAATGAACCTGTCAGATCATGTAATGAACCTGACGTCTGGACTCCTGACAAAGAGTACTGCACGACAACCCAAGCAACGGGTATAAATGATGGCGCGGTACTGCAACCCAGGCTGTCATTTACTGTCATTTCCTTTGCGTAAACCACTTTTACACATACGGAGGAATACGCTGCCTAGTTTTACACAGGAAGATGTGAGCTGTTTACGCTCCGCGGAAGACAAACAATATGCCACGTCAAAAGCTGCACTTCGTACAGGGCTCGAGGCACGTCTCTGCATCTAATGCACAGAGCGGTGACAGTTTCTCGAGGCACGTCTTTGCATTTAAAGTGCCGAATACTGACAGATGCCTGAGGCACATCTCTGCACTTGAGGCACAGAAGGGTGGCAGACCTTCAAACCATGCCTCCTCATTTAATGAGAAGGATAATGGCGAATCACCGCATTTAATGCAGGAGATTTGATTAAATGTCACCGAACCGTCGTTTACTGACATCCCCTTTGCGTGAACTACTCTTACGCATATAAGGGAATACGCTACCTAGTTTTACACAGGCAGACGTGAGCTTTTTACGCTCCGCAGAAGGCAAACAGACCACCACATCAGCAGTCACTCTTCGTACAGGATTCGAGGCGCGTATCTACATTTAATGTGCAGAATGATGGCAAATCTTAAAGACAAGCCCCTGCATTTAATACGCAGGATGGGGGCAGATCTCTGCATTTAATGCAAGAGATTTGATTATATCTCCAAGAGCTGTAATTCCGGCTAAAACGTCCATATCGTCTCGGCTTCTACGCCTGCTCGGCTTCTATGCCCACTCGGCTTCTACGCTTGCTCGGTCTCTATGACCACTTGGCCTCTATGACCGCTCGGTTTCTATGCCCACTCGGCTTCTACGCCTGCTCGGCCTCTATGACCACTCGGCCACTATGACCACTCGGCTTCTACGCCCACCTGGCTTCTACGCCTGCTTGGCCTCTATGACCACTCGGCTTCTACGCCCGCCTGGCTTCTATGCCTACTTGGCTTCTATGCCATGGTGATAGTTATTGGCTTCTACGCCAACCTCTTCTACACAAGGGATAACTACCTGCGTGGCTTCTACGTCGTGATCTTCGCAGCAGATATACGCATTTTGTCCCTTAGTTGGACACGCGTCACATGCTCACTCAAAAGGTCATATATACGCAGGCATTATTTATTTTAAACCGTCGTGTAAAAGGGTGATGTACTTTCCACTACTCGGTTTCTACACCGACTGAGTGGTCACTGTCACTAAAAACTCTATAAATAGAGACCTCTATCAACAGAGGAAAAGAGGTCGAAGAAATTAAAAGAGGAGAATTGATCAAGAAATCCAGTATCTGATCTAACGGTCGCAAAGATCGAAGGTCAAACGGTCAAGGGAGAGAGGAGAATCCAGAGCTCAGGCAAAGAGAAGGGATCGACGACTTTGGCATCGAGCACCCACCCTCTTTAGCAACCTACGAAGCTGCTTTCTGTCTTCCACGATACTTCTTCAACATCGTGTGGTCCAAGGGCTAAAGTGATCGATTGCAGATCAGACACCTATAGCAATATTTACCCAAATTAAATAAATTGTACTTAGCCATCCTCGTGCAGGATCAAATTATACAATATTGTTTGTAAACATAAAAGAAAGGATGGGTTTTCGTATAAGACCTCGTTTTCCACTTACCAATCTTTTCCGTTTATTATCCTAAACAAGACGGAAGGCAGTATGCTTCTCATCTTCAGGATGCATCTTCATTTGATTGTATCCTGAAAATCTGTCCATGAAAGACATACGTTCAAAATCGCATGTATTGTCAATCATAACGTCTGTGATGGGAAGAGAAAACTCATCCTTGGGGCAGGCTGCGTTCAGATCTCGGTAATCGATGCAGACTCGTACTTTCCTATTTTTTTTATGACCGGGACAACATTGGCGACCCAGTCGGGATGTTGTTCTTCACGGATGAAGCCGCAGGCTATCAACTTCTTGATTTCAGCTTCAATGGCGTCCATCATATCCGGGCGGAATCGGCGTTGGTGCTGCTTCACAGGCTTTGAATCGGACAATATATTGAGCTTATGAGTAGCCACCTTTGGATCAAGGCCGGGCATGTCCTCATAATTCCACGCAAAGACGTCGATATATTCTTTTATTAGCTGTATAACTTCTTTCTATTCTGCTTCGGAATGATTTTTACTGATAAATATCGGCTTTGGCGAAAGTTTATCCCCAACGTCATTCTAAATAACTTTGTCTTCAGTGGGAGGTTCTCTTTGCTCGAAGCGGAACTCCCATTGTGTATCTATTTGCTGAGCCTAAGCGTCATTCTCAAACAGTTCAGATTCTTGTTCGTCTGATTCGAAGGAATCCGTCACTACCATATTTACTGATAATGTTTGCTCGAGAGTATAAGATGAGTCGGAGGGCGCTGAGCCATTTTGAGAGGAGGAAAAGATATCCTTGTTTGACTCAGGAGTTGCGAGGGAGGTGTTATACCCTAATCCAAAACGAGTTCGTTGATAGTAGGGATCGCCGTGCAGCGGCATTCGTCTACCTTTCCCGTAGTTGAGATCCGGTTCCAGCTTCAAGTTATAACCCATATTTTGTATGATCTTCAGAGCTTGCGGGCTGTATCTGTGAACCTGTATTTTACCGGCATCGTCATCGGAAGAATCCTCTTGCACAGTCGGTTCATTGTGCATGCGGCCGAAGACTATTGAATGCTGTCCGCTGCAAGTAGGTGGGACAATGAAGATAGAATCCTCATGCGGTCCATATGTCGTGGTGACATTGGATGATGATGCCACTTTCCATATATACGGATGATAGAAATCTATAGCTTCCAAGAATTTTTGCGCTATAGGTTCTATATCGTCATAGGGAGAGGATTCCTGATTTGGAATTTGGGCGTCAATATACTAAAAAAAGGATGTTTATTATCATCTGAAACCCTGTTCCTGGTTGCATTTACATCCATCGGCTGTTTGCTGCGCCGGAGGTTGATGACCAAGGATGGAGGCTTCTGGTTCAAAGTGATCACTAGAGGATCACCCCCTTTTCCTGATCTAGTCTCGTTCAGGTGGATAGCTATAGGCTCTATGACTTTTGGACTAGTAGTCCATCCTTTCACTTTGATTGACAGAGGTTGCTTGGCAAAGGTTTCTTCTGGCTCCCAGTGGGATTCCTTCTCTGCTTCGGCTGACACCTCTTTCATGCAGTTTTGAGAGTACAACACGGCATCGGAGTAGTAGGATTCTACTCCTTTGAACGGGTTCAGGTCAGCAATCTCTGTTTTTACTGTTTCTTGTGCGTCTACATATTTGAAGCAATGGTGTAGAGTTGAAGGAACGATGTTGTGGTCGTGGATCCAAGGTCTACCCAGCAGAATATTGTAGGATACCTCTGAATCGATGACGTTACATGTAGCCACCGATCTGAGGTTGCCAATCTGGATTCTCAGGCGAATTTTCCCCAACGGCTTACTTCTTCCGGCGTTGAAACCCACGATCGTAGTGGTGGTGTAAGCCAATTCGCTGGTAGGAATCCTCAGCGGTCTGAGCAGACTATGAGGAATGATATTGATTGATGATCCCGGATCTATGTGAATCCGATCGACCTCCATGGAACCGATGTACTCGGTGTAATAGAGGGGTCTGTCATGCCAGTTTTTTTTAACAGCATGTCATCTTGAGTGAAAGTGATGTTTGGGACCACCTCCATCACACTGTGGCATTGAGGACACGCCACTGGTTCTTCGTCAGGGGACTTGAGCTGGGTCAAGTATGCATCCGCCTGCACCAATGCTTCACTCAGGGCTTGACGAGTATCCTGAGAGAGCCTGAGTAGCTCGAAGATGGACAGCCTGGCTGGTGTATTAGCCAGTTGGGCCAGGATATCGAAGTTGTATGGCTTCTCTAAACCTTTGTTTTGAATGTTTTTCATAGGTTTATCAAAGCACACTTCTTTTTGCTTCCCTTTGTCCGCCGTAGTTGGTCTTGAAGGACCGGCCTCTGGTACGACGGATTTCGGTTCTGAAGGCTTGGCAGCTGAAGTGTCTGCCGATGCATCTTCCTGGCTGGCTCCATAGTCCTGGAGGTAGGCTTTCCCTGAGCGGGTTCCAGTAGCCAAGACCTCATCTTCTGATGCCGAGTGTACCGTAATCATGTGATATGGTTTGTACTTTGAGTTCTTTTTAGACTTAGCCTAAGCAGCATGAGTCTCTTTCTCGATCTCTGGCACCAGATCTGGATGAACCCATATAGTCTCCCCCCGCTGGGTATTTAGTGGTAGCAGGTCATGATTTTGACCTCTAGCAGGAGGGAGATTAACGATGTTCATCGTCGTCCGGGAAATAGGCGTAACACCGTCCGGGATTTCTTGGGGAGGCAGATTGCCAAATTGCAGGGAGATCATGTTGGCAGTGACCGTCTTCTTGCTGTTGCGCAGAGTGATGGCCTTAGTATCGATTAGCTCCTGGATCTTCCTTTTCAGTATATAACACGCTTTTGTGGGGTGGTGTATGTACCTATGGAAGATACAGTACTTGGGGTTGTTGGTACTGCCGGCCTCATTGGGCCGTCTCACTTCAGGAAGGGTAATCTTGCCGCTTTTGACGAGACATTAGAATATGCTCAGAATATTGTCGTCGTCAAAAGAGTACACTTCAAGGGGCCTAGAAGTCCCAGGCTTCGTCTGCGTGGTACCCACCGTCTTTTGCCTGGACGTGTTGATCGCCAGAGCTTCTTTACCCTTGGTACCCCGAGGATGGTCGATGTTGGAGGATGATCTCTTGCCTTTATCGGAGGCCAAGATCATGATGCCATTATCGCGCACTTTCTGACTATTGTCCTCCGCGGCTACCGCTAAGATGATGAACGAGGGCCAATCATGGAACTGATATGGTCCTGTGAACACCGAGATCACGGGGAGAAGGTTCTTCTTGTAGATGTCCACCAATGCCGAGTCTGGGACTCCTTGAGGCATTTGCAGAGTGGCTTGACGAAAACGTTCGATGAAAGTGCGAACATTCTCTTTTTCCTTCTGCTTGACTTCGATGAGAGAGGACATAGACATGTCCATCCCTCCCTCGTAGAATCGCGTGAAGAATAACGCCTTGAAGTCTTTAAAGGAAGTAATGCAGTTGTCCGCCAGACTTCGGTACCACT
Organism: Iris macrosiphon; assembly: GCA_036927795.1. Taxonomy (NCBI): domain Eukaryota; kingdom Viridiplantae; phylum Streptophyta; class Magnoliopsida; order Asparagales; family Iridaceae; genus Iris; species Iris macrosiphon. The sequence continues at coordinate 120,678,785 of JAYESA010000008.1, read as the reverse complement.
GATAAGCTACTCCCGAGAGACAGCCCTTGAACACCCGAGTCAGGAGGGCGTCGTTCCCTTGTAACAACACTGTCATCATGCTGAAGTAGTTCATGTATTGACTAGGTGATGTTTTTCCCTCGAATAAAGCTATAGTCTGTGGTTTGTATCTAGGAGGAAAAGGGACCTCTTTCCAGATAGCTGGGTAAGGTTGGTTGATTCCTAATTTCTTGAGCTGATCTTTGTGCTTCAAGGCATCAAATTGGGCTTTCAACTCCCGTACTGCCTGCATCGGATCTTCAGCCGGTATTGGGACCACAGAGTGATGAGGAGTCGATTGCATCGCGACTCCGGCGGGAGGTAATACGTTCTCCGAGTGAGGAAGCGGAGGAACTGCTGACTCCTTATCTAGAGCAGGCTCTTGGATCGTGTTGGATGGTGGTAAGTCCACCCCCACGCGTATCTGAGTTGGAGGGGCCGATGCTTGAGCCATGGTAGATGCGTGTTAAGTTATCATCATCTGGTATATGTTCTCCATCATAGATTACATCTCCATTAGCGACGTCTCCAGTATAGTGATGCGTTGCTCAGCGCTCCCGGACGGGGAAGCTTCCTCGTGGTCATCTCCAATGGCATAAACTCCCATCTCCCTGGGTGTCATTGAAAGATTAGTATAGGTCTCTGTAGAAGTTGACTCTATACTTTCGGCATCTGATTCGGGAGACTGGCGACCCCCAACATCGGAATCAGAAGAGTATAAAGCCGGTTGTTGCGACCTTGAACTGGTATTTTGGAATACCCCAGCTTCGGTGTTCCTAAGGAGCATGTTGAATCTCCTTCGGCTCGGAGTTCTAGAGGGATGACGTCTTGAGCCCGACCCTCCTCTAGGTATGTGTGAAGCCATGTTCACAGATGTATGTGTGGGTTCTTCTTCCTGGAAAGATGGAGAGTAGCTCAACCGGTCGAAAACCGACCGTTTTGCTTCAGAACAGTAATAATTAATTACAATCTTATGACTATTACAAGAGTGCTCGTTAGGAGGCGTAATAGACATGCTGGAAGATCCCCTCTCCTTGCATTTCTGGATCAGATAATTACGCAGGTCAGGAGGATTTGCAGAAGAAGAAGAAGACTTGTTCCTTCTGTTCGCATCAGTGGGCATACGGATGTTGGAAACCATAGTTTTCCCTGTGCCACCTGTATACAACAGGTTGGCCATCTGGGTGGCGGATAATCCTCGAGGAGGGTGTCTTTCTGCAAATTGAGCCTTCTTTACGCTAAGTGACTTCTCATGGCGTAATTTGGAGTTCTGCTCTGGTTGGCGTAAAGCTGAGGATGTCCTCAGTCGGCCATCAGCTTCTATTGTAATCCGGAGGGCGGGCAGATCGTTCCCTTGCTGGCGTAAAGGCCAAGAAGTTGAGTAGTCCGCCGCATGCTTTCCCTTGCGTAGATTGAAGGGATCATTTGCTTCTCTGCAGAAGGCAGACGCATTTTTATGTGCGGAGCGCGTTTGTGATTCCTGATTTGGCGCTGAGGCCTCATCAGAAATTTTGTCTATTCCGCCAGGGATAGACGGCTACCTGAGCGTTTGTGATTCCTGATTACCGTTTTGGGTTGGGGTATGCTGCATATCTTACGAAACCCAAATCTTTAAAGTCTAGTCCTGTACAACCAGAGGCAGGACCTACTAAATCAGCTTCTGTGGACAGATGCCACGGCATGTCTGGGGGTAGCCTACCTCGACAAAATAGGGCGGCATCCAAAGCTGGGGGTAGAATTCCTTCAAGATCCGAAGATGATGCAACGACGACGATCTTCCCAAAAAACCGTAAAATTCAGGCATCAGGAGCCCGAAGACCAAAAGGGACTTTCTCCTTCTATGAAGACGACATCATTGAAATCTTTAATATGTTGATGAAGGAACGCAAGCTTCAGCTACCCAATATCAGACATCCTGAGAGGGCTGGCAAAGTTGATGACTCAGATTATTGTCTCTTTCATCGGTACACTCATCACCCCACAAAGGCGTGCTATGTGCTAAAAAAGAAAATTCAGGATTTGATCGAGGCCAAGGTCATCACTCTGCATCTGTAAACAAAGGGACGGTCCTTACCAATTGGATTTTTATTCTTTTTTTTATGAGACAATTTGCTCTCTTCAAAAATGTACCTGAGGAAGAGTCCCTAAAAGTCTCTTCAATGGATTCTCCAGGACTATTCTCACTCAAGAAAGTCACTCCACAGTGAATTGTCCACACATAAGTTTATGTTCATCATCCAAGCATTTTATTTCTTTACCCAAAAGTTTGTCATGTTCATATTACCTCTGAACAAACCTTCTTGATTTTGGCTACCGATTATCATGTTCATATTACCTCTAATATCGATTGTCATCTCAACTTAGCGCCCGTACTTAACTCTAAGTATGCCAGTGGTGTTAGGTCCACAAAGACTGCCATGTCCATATTACCTCTGAGCAGATATGCACCTCCATCCCCGATGGAATTGCATCCCAGAAGTTTGTCATGTTCATATTACCTCTGAACAAACCTTCTTAGTTTCGGCTACCGATTATCATGTTCATATTACCTCTAATATCGGTTGTCATCTCAACTTAGCGCCCGTACTTAACTCTAAGTACGCCAGTGGTGTTAGGTCCACAAAGACTGCCATGTCCATATTACCTCTGAGCAGATATGCACCTCCATCCCCGATGGAATTGCATCCCAGAAGTTTGTCATGTTCATATTACCTCTGAACAAACCTTCTTGGTTTTGGCTACCGATTATCATGTTCATATTACCTCTAATATCGGTTGTCATCTCAACTTAGCGCCCGTACTTAACTCTAAGTACGCCAGTGGTGTTAGGTCCACAAAGACTGCCATGTCCATATAACCTCCGGCAGGGCTTGTCCCGGACCTATTATTTGTACTCCTGTGCGCAACGAATAATAGGTCTACCGAAGAACCCGTGGCGTGTCCTCCATGCCACAGTGTGATGGAGGTGGTCCCAAATATCACTTTCACTCAAGATGATATGATGTTAAAACACAACAGGCATGACAGATCCCTCTATTACACCGGGTACATCGGTTCCATGGAGGTCGACCGGATTCACATAGACCCGGGATCATCAATCAGCATCATTCCTCATAGTCTGCTCAGACCGCTGAGGATTCCTACCAGCGAATTGGCTTACACCACCACTACAATCGTGGGTTTCAACGCCGGAAGAAGTAAGCCGTTGGGGAAAATTTGCCTGAGAATCCAGATTGGCAACCTCAGATCGGTGGCTACATGTTACGTCATCAATTCAGAGGTGTCCTATAACATTCTGCTGGGTAGACCTTGGATCCACGACCACAACATCGTTCCTTCAACTCTACACTAATGTTTCAAATATGTAGACGCACAAGGAACAGTGCAAACGGAGATTGCTGACCTGAACCCGTTCAAAGGAGTATAATCCTACTACTCCGATGTTGTGTTGTACTCTTAAAACTGTACGGAAGAGGTGTCAGCCGAAGCAGAAAAGGAATCCCACCGGGAGACAGAAGAAACCTTTGCCAAGCAACCTCTGTCAATCAAGGTGAAAGGACGGACTACTCGTCCAAAAGCCATAGAGCCTATGGCTATCCACCTGAACGAGACCAGATCAGGAAAAGGGGGTGATCCTCTAGTGATCACTTTGAACCAGAAGCCTCCATCCTTGGTCATCAACCTCCGGCGCAGCAAACAGCCGATGGATGTAAATGCAACCAGGAACAGAGTTTCAGATGATAATAAACATCCTCTTTTCCAGTATATTGACGCCCAAATTCTAAATCAGGAATCCTCTCCCTACGACGATATAGAACCTATAGCGCAAAAATTCTTGGAAGCTATAGATTCCTATCATCCGTATATATGGGAATTGGCGTCATCATCCAATGTCACCACGACATATGGACCGCATGGGGATTCTATCTTCATTGTCCCGCCTAATTATAGCGGTCAGCATTCAATAGTCTTCGGCCGCATGCGCTATGAACCGACTGTGCAAGAGGATTCTTCCGACGAGGATGCCGGTAAAATGCAGGTTCACAGATACAGCCCGCAAGCTCTGAAGATCATACAAAATATGGTTTATAACTTGAAGCTGGAACCGGGTCTCAACTATGGGAAAGGCAGACGAATGTCGCTGCACGGCGATCCCTACTATCAACGAACTCATTTCGGGTTAGGGTATACCACCTCCCTCGCAACTCCTGAGTCAAACGAGGATATCTTTTCCTCCTCTCAAAATGGCTCAGCGCCCTCCGACTCATTTCATACTCTCGAGCAAATATTATCAGTAAATATGGTAGTGACGGATTCCTTCAAATCAGATGAACAAGAATCTGAACTGTTTGAGAATGACGCTTGGGCTCAGCAAATGGATACACAATGGGAGTTCCGCTTCGAGCAGAAAGAACCTCCCACTGAAGACAAAGTTATCCAGATTGACGTTGGGGATGAACTTTCGCCAAAGCCGATATTTATCAGTAACAATCTTTCCGAAGCAGAAAGAGAAGAAGTTATACAGCTGATAAAATAATATATCGACGTCTTTGCGTGAAATTATGAGGACATGCTAGGCCTTGACCCAAAGGTGGCTACTCATAAGCTCAATATATTATCCGATTCGAAGCCTGTAAAGCAGCAACAATGCCGGTTTCGCCCAGATATGATGGATGCCATTGAAGCTGAAATCAAAAAGTTGATAGCCTGCGGCTTCATCCGTGAAGAATAACATCCCAACTGGGTCGCCAATGTTGTCCCGGTCATGAAGAAAAATGGGAAAGTATGAGTCTGCATCGATTACCGAGATCTGAACGCAGCCTGCCCCAAGGATGACTTTCCTCTTACCATCACAGACGTCATGATTGATAATATATGTGGTTTTGAATGTATGTCTTTCATGGGAGGATTTTCAAGATACAATCAAATCAAGATGCATCCTGAAGACGTGAAGCATACTGCCTTCCGGACACCATTGGGGTTATATTGCTATACGGTCATGCCCTTCGGATTGAAGAATGCTGGGGCTACGTACCAATGGGCTATGAGTAACATATTCTATGAGCATTTACGCAACACAGTGGAGTGTTACGTGGACGATGTAGCTGTCAAAAGCCGCCTCAAGGATGATCACAACCAAGACTTGAAGACAGTATTTGAATTGATGCGCCAACATCAACTCAAAATAAATCCTACAAAGTCCTTTCTGGGTGTATCTAGTGGCAAGTTTCTGGGATTTGTCATTACCGTCAAAGGCATTCAAGTGGACCCTGATAAAGTCAAGGCCATCTTAGAAATGCGACCGCCCCACAATCTGAGAGAACTCAGGGGATTTCAAGGTCGTCTGGCTTATATCCGGAGATTCATATCCAACCTCTCTGGGAGATGTCAGCCATTTTCTCGTCTCGTGAAGAAAGGTGTATCCTTCGTATGGGACGAAGCCTGTCAGCAAGCGTTCAGTGATATCAAGCGCTACCTCACCAGTCTGCCAGTTCTAGTGCCTCCTGTCATGGGAAGACCATTCGTGCTATATGTCCGAGCGATGGATCATTCTCTGGGAGCTTTTCTCGCACAAAAGAACGAGATGGATCATGAGCAGGCTATCTACTACCTCAGCAGGATGATGGTCGGAGATGAACACTGGTATAATCCAGTGGAGAAAGAATGCTTGGCTCTGATATTCGCTATTCGGAAAATGCGACACTATGTCATAGGCCAAACCATTCACATCATCTCCAGGATCAATCCTCTGCGAGTACTGATGAACAAGCCAAGTGTTCTTAATTCCCGACCCGCGACATGGGCGATGTTATTGACACCGTATGACATGGTATACGTCCCCTAAAAGTCTGTCAAAGGCCAAGCATTGGCTAATTTCCTAGCTGCTCATCCGATCCCGGAGGGCTCTAAACTGTACGAGGATATTCCCGACGAAGTTGCAGAATATAATTCCGCAATGAAAAGTGATGCATGGCAACTGTTCTTCGATGGTGCCTCCAGAACTGGTCCCAGGGGAAACGTGGTCTCGGAAGTAGGAATTGTCCTGGTTACTCCTGATAAGCTTGTTATCTACCAAGCATATTCTCTTAGCGAGCCCTGTTCCAATAATGTGACGGAGTACAACGCTCTACTAATCGGTCTCCAAGTCGCTAAAGAATTGGGCGTCGAATCTCTGTAAGCTTTCGGCGATTCTATGCTAATCGTCAATCAAGTCAGAGGAATATATGAAGTTCGAAATCCAGACCTCATCCCCTATCACCAAGCAACGGTCGAGATAGCCATGACATTCAAAGGATTCTTCCTAGAACATGTACCTCGATCTCAGAATTTGGAAGCTGATGCCCCAGATTTAGCTACCCCTATAAGATGGCAGAATTTGGTAATCCTTCTTAATAGAGATTTATTCTGTGTGAAAAACAACTTTCACATAGAATGCAGCTACGCTGTGAACACAGATCCTCCCAGGAGAGACTGGAGAGCTCCCTTTATAGATTTCGTAGCATACGGAATCTTGCCAGAGGATCCTAAGGAAGCAGTTTCCGTCAAAATACGATCATTACGCTTCTATTTTGACGCATCATCACAATGTCTATATTGTCGGTCTTACGACGGACTATTATTACGATGTCTTTCTGGTGATGAAGCACAGCGGATTATTCGTGAAGCCCACGATGGCGTATACGGAGCGCATCAACCCGGTCCTAAGCTACAGGATCGCGTCAGGAGAATGGGCTATTACTGGCCTACTATGATCACAGATGCAATAAAGTATGCAAGACAATGCAGAGCCTGTCAGGTCCATGCAGACTTTATCCATCAACCTCCCGAATATCTACATCCTACGGTTGCGTCCTGGCCTTTCGAAGCATGGGGTATGGATATCATTGGTCCTATTCACCCGTCTTCTTCCAGAGGTCACCGGTTCATACTGGCCATCACGGATTACTTCTCTAAATGGGCAGAGGTGATCCCTCTTGCTGAAGTGAAGGCATCTAATGTGATCAACTTCATCAAGCATCACGTCATTTATCGCTTCGGGATACCCCGAAGGATAATCCATGACAATGGGCCTCAATTCATCAGCCAAGCTTTTTATCGATTTTGCGATAAAAATCGGATACAGAATGTCACCTCTACGGCATATAATCCTGCTGCTAATGGTTTGGCAGAAGCTTTCAACAAAACCATTATCAAGCTCTTGCAGAAGTTCGTCTCTTCGAACAAAAGGGATTGGAATGAGAAGCTGGAAGAATGTCTCTTGGCATACCGCACAACGGTACGGGCACCGACAGGTTGTACCCCATTCTCATTAGTCTACGGGAGCGAAGCAGTTCTCCCCATCGAGATCCAAATTCCGTCACTCAGGATAGCCATGGCTAATGAGTTAACTCAAGAAAAGAATGACCTATTAAGGCTTCAAGAGCTGGAAGGATTAGACGAGAAACGCCTCCAAGCTCAATAGCGCATCGCGCTCTACCAAGCTCGCATTTCCAGAGCGTTTAATCAAAAAGTGAAGGAAAGGGTGTTCAAAGTCGGCGAGCTAGTTTTAGCTGTAAGAAGGCCGATGATTCTTACTCACAGAAGTAAAAGTAAATTCCAGCCCAAATGGAAAGGCCCTTATATGATCGAGACGACGTTCTCAAACGGCGCTTACAGGTTAGCCCAGCCTAACGGAGACCTGTTAATGGCTCCTATCAATGGCAAATTTCTAAAAAGGTACTATGCTTAACCTCCTTTGCTTGAGTGGAATATGGCGAAAACCTCATTCTGACAAAACTACTTCCAAAACGAAACTAGTTGGATCGTATTCTATCATGTCCATATAACCTCTGAATAGATATATCCTGCTAAAACTTACCGAGAGTATATCACGTCCCTATTACCTCTGATATCACTCTCACCCAAACCTGTCATTTACACTCCGAAATGATGGGTCCACAAAGTTAGATGAAAGCCTCTTTATTATTCCCAAAAAGGAGCAAAAGTATATTGAAAAGCAAAAGCAAAAGTACATCATTTTGGGGGAGCGGTCAAGTCGCGAAGCTGCTGCGCCAGTGCGGCCATCTTCTCAGTCCTGGAATCCAAGACATCAGCGCGAGCCCGCTCCAGTCGTGCCTCATCATTGCTCATGAGGGACAGTTCGGCTCTAGCCCGAAGAAAACCAGCACGGGCGACTCCTGCACGCGCCAAGTTCTGTTGTGCTACGCCCAATCGGCTATCCGCCACAGCTAGAGCTTCCAACGACTGAGAAGCCCACTCCTTTGCCTGAGCGAGTTTTGTTTCCAGCCTGAGGACCCTTGTGACATTCCCTTCGTGCTTGGCCTGGCACTTCGTTTGAAGAGCGATGGCCTCCTCCAGGATGGCTTTTCCTTCATCCATCTCCTGCTGATGTGTTTGGATGGATTTATTTACGCCTGCCATCTGTATGGCAAGCCATGCAGTCATGGAGTCGTATCTAGCCTAGACCAGATCTTCAACATTGTCTCGAGCTAGCTGCAAGTATTCATTAATGGGTTGCTCCAAACCATTAACTATCTCCTCCAGCGTTTCAGCTAGCCCAGTGTTGTCGAATTCTCGGATCGGCACTATCACGGACCGGGAGGACCTCTTCAGCGATGCAAAGCTCAGATTCTTTGCCCACACCATTGATATTAACATTTTCAAAGTGGCGTAGAAGATGCCGACGTACTGCTCGATCAGCGCAGCTAGATCCGAATGGACGCCGGGAGTGGCCTCGATATTGGCGAGTCCCCCTCCAAGAACAACCACAGACGATGTTGCCACGGTCGTCGCCTCAACAGGTGGTGCGACAAAAGAAGAAGCGCCAACACCAGACGAAGTTACCGGCATACTCAAAGGAGGCATTGTCGTAATGACAGGCTCGTCCTCCTCTTGAGATATCGGAATCTCGTCGACAGGCGAGCCGGCACCCGAAGATGCTTCCTCTTCAAAATCAACCACCTCCGTGTCGCTGCCAGGACCTGACACGGAGCCAAAGGGCGCATCTACACTGCCCTCCCCGAAGAGGTCTTCCCCTGAAAAGAGGACGAAAGGAAGTTAATATCAGCATAATGTTAATTTTCCTAAAAGAAAAGGCATGAAGACGACATTTACCCATGGCCGACGGCATATATGTCGCATCTGCGGCCTGTACAGCTAAATCATTTCTTAACGATGCTAGGCAAGCTATCATACCTGGAGAAGGGGGTGCTCTAAGAAGCACTGGCGAATGCTCTTCCAGGTCCTCGTCAAATTCTAACCGAGGTTCATCGGCTGGAATCTCGCTGGGTGCACTGGCAGACACGGTAGGAGTCTCTCCCGATGCTGACCCGGACAAAGATATCCTCATTCGGCTCGGCCCTGAAGGCGACCTCGTTCTACTACCTGAAGCAGTAGCGACGACGGCAGCCTCCAGCAGAGATTCTCCGGCACCATCGGCCGGAATATTAGAGGGTCCCTCTCTAAAAGGCGAGGAACCTCCAATCAAAGAATTATCCCCAACATGGGGAGATGTAGGCTCACTTCCAGGAGCCTCAACACCAGGAATCCAGAGAGGACGAGTAACCGTCTTCTTCTTCCTCTTGCGAGAAGAAGTCTCCTTCGGAGTAGGAGCACTTCGCTTCCCAGAAATCACCAAAGGGCCTGCAGGCAAAGGTACTTCACCTCTCGATACCGCCAATAAAGGCTCATCTGGAGTGACGGACTCCTCACCCTCGTTAGAAGAAACCGAGGAGACTTCGACTCTTCCCCCAGACTTGGAAGAGGGTACCCTAAAACTTCCATGCATATCAAAATCGCGATGGAAGGTGTTCGTTGCCACATAGAACTGGGCATACGAGTGCAGGATGTACAGCTCCGCAGAGAGTGTAATGACCGGCACAGTAAAAATTGCTCCAGTGCAACCCATGAGGAAGTATCACCAGCCTCTCGCTCCATCAATGAGTCCACTCCTGGACCGGAAGCTGGTGACGGCGTTGCCCACGTGCAACTGATTATACCCAAACTGCCTGGTAAACCGACTAGGCAGGTAGGGCTCCAAGAAGCAATGGTCTTCACTCCTGTACAGTAAATAGGAAGGTCTAATGCAGACCAACCAATTAAAAGCTTCAGGAGAAAGATTGGTCTTCTCTCTACCAGAATCCTCAAGCCTAATCCCCGATTGACTGCGATATACGGAGGGGACAGTGCAGAAGAGCTTCCAGCTGTGACTGAAGCCCAGCACCCGCCGACAGTCTAGGACCGTGGTCACATTCCAGGAAGACTTCTGGTAGTTCAACAAGAAACTAGCCCCCGAACTACTGCCGGAGCCGGGAGACATAACCCTGGGGTTATGAAGAATTAACCATCCCATCAAATACAGGTATGGTAATTCTACCCTGGGAAAGCTATCAAGCCGAGTCTCATCGGCAAGCAGTCCATCAGTCATGGCCCTCAAGCCAGCTTGTATATGGCACACCATGGTAGGGAGCAAGCCCAGTCTAGTCCCGAACACCAGACGCACTGCAGGCCATAGCGTGTTGCGATGAATGCGGTCCGCCGATGCGACGCCAGGTACCACCACTCGGCGCAGCCATATGGAGAGGAAGCCAGCCAGTTGAGCTTCCCTGGACAGAGGCCTGCGGCAGCGCCTCAAATAACTATAGGCCTTAGTGCCTACAGGATACTGTCCTATCCCTTCGTCGAGGATCGAGTCCGGAGCCCCAGCGTCTACCATGAGATCGTCGACTACCTGAGCGTTAAGCACGCTCAGAGGATTCACAGGCAGATCCTTGCCCTCCAATACCTTCTCCGGTTTAGCAGTCCTGGACCGGTGAAAGAAGAGGTAGGACGTCCATTTATTGATGTGAGCCAAATCTGAGGGCTCACCATAAAAAGTAGTGTAAGCGAGGTAGTGGCACATCAGCTCCTGGTACACCTCCACTACCCGAGGGTCTGAATCCCCCAGCTCCCGGTTCGTGGGAACATACTCTTTATATGAAATATCCCCCATCGGCAGTCTCGAGATCTCTGCCATCTCATGGAGGGCCAATTCCAACTCCCCCAGTGGAGTGGCGAAAGTCCCGGTGAGCGAAATATATCGCTCCATCAGTGCCAGGAACAGGTTGAGTTAGGAGGTAACCCTACACTGGTAGCACTCACAGCTGCGAACAGACCAATGCTCTCCAACTCGGTCTAAAAATGCTTCAGGGCCCAATCAACTAAGCGAGCCCATCGAAGGTTCGTAGGGGTGATCCACCCACCGCACCAAGGGTTCACCTTAGGGTACACTCCCCCGTGCCCCATAAAATCATTGCAGAAGGTCGGTAACTGGACCAGCTGGATCACTAAACTGTCTTCACTCGGGATACTACCCGGGTACAGTCCCTAGAACATCGTCACATTGCCGGAAGGGTGGCTGACAAACGACCCATGGTCCACTCCTTTCAGATAAAAGATCTTTCCCGGCCTGCCGTGAAGATCGGGAGTCAGCGTCCACGACATCCTCCTGGGATGTGTAGCATGGAAGAAAGCCGAGATGGGATAGTCTCTCAGCATCTTGGGCAGATACAACACCAAGCTCCCGGCAGGGAAAACCCAGAGTTCTCTCTTGGGCTTCATCTAGGACTGGTTGTCAATCATGTCCCCGAAGAGGAAAGCTGGCTTTAGGTACTGGTTCCCGTCTATGTACGTCAGGGGCTCCCCGTTGATCAAGTTCAGCAGCGTTCGCTCGCCCTGAGCCGATATCAAAATTTCCCTTCCTTCGGGATACTGGGGCCCGGAGATAGGAAATATCACGTGTGACAGATCCTCCAGATAGTTGGAGTGCAGCATCCCGGCGGCAGAACCCATCACATCGGCTAGCGGAGACACATGTAAGTTAACTACAAGAGTGCAAGAAAAACACGTCAGTTCCTATAGCTAGACAGTACAGATCTTGCAGCATACGCCAAAAATTAACAGTCTGTGCTCTACGCTAAGACCGTAAAAACTTGACCATTACGCTGGAATCCATTTCCTAAAGCGTAAAGTTCAAGGCTGGCAGTATATAGTCAGTGCTTTACGCCAGACTGATAAAGTTGAGGTATTACGCCAGAATCTTCATCCAAAAGTATAACACTCAAATTTTATACGCCAACTTTCGACAGTCAAAGCTTTCACGCCAGACTGCGAAAATATGGAGTTTTTGTGCTGACACATTAGAAATGTGGGCGTAAAATATGAAACGTCTCTGTGCATCATCTTCCTCAAAGAGGCTATCAGCACATAAGACGACCTAGCGCGGTCACGTACAACGTGTGCGAAGGATTTTCAGTCGTTCTTTTTCGTCCTAAAAGATCTACCTTTAAGGCCGGGTGCACTGCTCGTCGGCGGGATACTTCGCTCAGAAGGAAGTTTGCCTTGCCCGACCGAAGACGCTCTCACTTGAGAAGAAGAACGAGAAGAAGAATCAACCTTCTTTTCCTTAGTGGAGGAGGATTGTTTCGAGGCCATTACTGAAAACTTTGAAATCTCGGAGAAGAAACGAAGAAGAACTCGAACAGTCGAAGGCTTTCTTTCGCAGAAGACGGATAAAAAGTTTTTCTCTCAGAAACTTGGGGTATATATAGAGTTCGGATGGACTCCTCGAATCCCGAACCAAATCTCCTAATTAATATTCGGTTATGATTGGGTACTACGTCAGCCTATTACTCAGAGAAGGCGGACAGTCAGCGAATTCCAAAAGTTTTTTGCGCAAAGCAGATTCGTGGTTCTTATGCTAAGGATCTTTCTACGCTCGACAGCTACAGATCTACAGTTTTACGCTCACAGGCTATGAGTCTATGGTTTTACGCCCGGATGCCTTTGTGCTCGGTAGCTTTTACGCTTGAGAGGCTACAAACCTACGACTTCACGCTCAGCAGCTACAAATCTATGATCTTACGCTCGGTGGCATTTAGTTTACGCTCAGAGGCAACAGATCCACAAACTGCACGCTCGGAAGATTTTCTTTTCACAGGCTACAAATCTACAGTTCTGCGCCAAGGAGCTTTCTACGCTCGACGGCTACAAATCTAGGTTTTACGTTCACAGGCTATAAGTCTATGGTTTTACGCCCGGATGCCTTTGTGCTCGGTAGCTTTTATGCTCGAGAGGCTACAAACCTACGACTTCACGCTCAGGAACTACAAGTCTATGATTTCAAGCTCGATGGCGTTTAGTTCATGCTCAGAGGCTGCAAACTTATGATTTCACGCTTTATGACTTTCCGCACATCTGAAAAATATGCCGGACAGAGTACGCGTACATCTGAACAATTCTCAAGGCGGTAAATTGCAGGAGTTCACACAGAAGATACTCCTTCTTGACCTCAAGATACCCCAAGTACCCGAAGCATACAGAGTTTAACGTTGAAAATTACTCTTCACCATGGGTCGATTGGAAGTTCCTCCAGACTCCAGTCTGAATATTTCATCTACAAGTTCAAGATGGTGACTCAGTTTGACAGCCATTTCTCGCCCTGTTCTAACGGACTTTCGAGAAATCATTCTTGAAGATGATGTCTGAACAAAAATTCTGTTTATCAGAAGTAACAGTTCAGAATTCTACGCGGTTCCTCATTCCTAACAGCAGGACATTTCGAACACTCGACTGCTACAGCAGCTTTCTGCGCATCCTTAGTTATGCGTAGAAGACAGGACAGGACATAGCACTCTTTCTATACAGAGTAGGCATAAAGAATCAGACGTGTCGAAGCTACACATATTCAGACTTCACAGCAAAGTATGGCAAGATGATCATATGCAAAGAAGAAAGACGATTTTATTAAAATTAAAAATATGATTACGTAAGGGAAATCCCGTCTACAAAAGGGTTTCTCATTTTTATTTAAAGATCGCGCCCAGAATCTGTTCAGCCAGGTTCTCGCATGGGCGGCATTCTTCATCCATCTTCTCCAACAGCCAGTCGATGACCGCAAACCGACTGATATATGATCCACGGTGGGAGGATACAAAATGGGCCTAGACCTATCCTCCAATACGAGGAAGCAGGGTAAATCTGCTTTCCTACATCCAGCGCCGTGACAGATTCAGTTGAGATATTTTACCCAACTCAATCTCGGACAGCAGCCAGTTTGCCCGCTCTCGCCCGCAGGTAACGGGAGAAGGTACCGCTTGCGACCCTTCCTCTCTCCCGAAGAATCGTCATACAAAGTTGCTGATTATCCCGAGCAAGGGAGGCTATGATATCCTTCCATGATCCATCGTTGCAGAGGATATTTGCTCGAAGATGCCATCTTTTTTGGCTCCTTACATGCTGGAAGAATATGGTCTCCTTCTTCCTCAAGTTGACCCGATGAACTCCGACCATCATCTCTGTATGGTAAAGGAAATATGGGAAGAACAGGTTAACTCCTCGGCCTTTTTATAGGCGAAAGAGATCACACCGATCCCCAATAACTCCGCCATAAAGTCAGCCTTGAAAGAACGTGTCAGACTTGACCGTTTCAGGATCCATTCAGAGTATTTCAAATTTCGAGGAATGGTTCATGCTTCATTCAAAGCGTTTCAAATTACAAGGAATTTAAAAGCTTTGAAGGGGGTCTTGTAGAAGCATGAAAAATACGTCGGATAGCTTTTTGCAGTATATTGATGTTTGGCAGCGTAAACAGAGGACCTCAGAGCCATCAAACGTGCAACAGAACTTTTTTGCTGGGCACAGCGTAAAATATAGGCTCAAGGACCATCCGCGTAATACAGTATGTCCAGGCTGCTTCAGCGTAAAAAGGGTACTACATCGCCTTTATGGCGTAAAACTCACCCGCTTTCAATACAGCATTGAAGTGTACGAGGAACGCTTCGTATTCTTCGAAATGAACCTGTCAGATCATGCAATGAACCTGACGTCTGGGCTCCTGACAAAGAGTACTGCACGACAACCCAAGCGACGGCTATAATGATGGCGCGGTACTGCAATCCAGGCTGTCATTTACTGCCATTTCCTTGGCGTAGACCGCTTTTACGCATACAAAGGAATATGTCGCCTAGTTTTACACAGACAGATGTGAGCTATTTATGCTCCGCAGAAGACAAACAGCCTGCCACGTCAAAAGCTGTACTTCGTACAGGGCTCGAGGCACGTCTCTGCATTTAATGCACAGAGCGGTGACAGTTTTTCGAGGCACGTCTCTGCATTTAAAGCACCGAATACTGACAGATGCCTGAGGCACGTCTCTGCTCTTGAGGCACAGAAGGGTGGCAGACCTTCAAACTACGCCTCCTCATTTAATGAGCAGGATAATGGAGGATCTCCGCATTTAATGCAGGAGATTTGATTAAATATCACCGAACCGTCATTTAGTGACATCCCCTTTTGCGTGAACTACTCTTACGCATATAAGGGAATATGCTGCCCAGTTTTACACAGGCAGACATGAGCTTCTTACGCTCCGCAGAAGGCAAACAGGCCGCCACATCAGCAGTCACTCTTCGTACAGGATTCGAGGTGTGTATATGCATTTAATATGCAGAATGATGGCAAATCTTAAAGACAAGCCTCTGCATTTAATGCGTGGGATGGGGGCAGATCTCTGCATTTAATGCAAGAGATTTGATTATATCTCCAAGAGCCATAATTCTGGCTAAAACGTCCACATCGTCTCGGCTTCTACGCCTGCTTGGCTTCTATGCCCACTCGGCTTCTACGTCTGCTCGGCCTCTATGACCACTCGGCCTCTATGACCACTCGTCTTCTACGTCCACATCGTCTCGGCTTCTACGCCTGCTCGGCTTCTATGCCCACTCGGCTTCTACGCCTGCTCGGCCTCTATGACCACTCGGCCTCTATGACCACTCGGTTTCTACGCCCACCTGGCTTCTACACCTGCTCGGCCTCTATGACCACTCGGCTTCTACGCCCATCTGGCTTCTATGCCTACTTGGCTTCTATGCCTACTTGGCTTCTATGCCATGGTGACAGTTATTGGCTTCTACGCCAACCTCTTCTACACAAGGGATAAGTACCTACGTGGCTTCTACGCCGTGATCTTCGCAGCAGATATATACGTTTTGTCCCTTAGTTGGACACGCGTCATATGCTCACTCAAAAGGTCATCTATACGCAGGCATTGGTTATTTTAAACCGTCGTGTAAAAGGGTGATGTACTTTTCACTACTCGGTTTCTACACCGATTGAGTGGTCACTGTCACTAAAAACTCTATAAATAGAGACCTCTATCAACAGAGGAAGAGGGTCGAAGAAATTAAAAGAGGATAATTGATCAAGAAATCCAGTATTAGATCCAACGGTCGCAAAGATCGAAGGTCAAACGGTCAAGGGAGAGAGGAGAATCCAGAGCTCAGGCAAAGAGAAGGGATCGACGACTTTGGCATCGAGCATCCACCCTCTTTAGCAACCTGCGAAGCTGCTTTCTGTCTTCCATGGCACTTCTTCAACATCATGTGGTCCAAGGGCTAAAGTGATCGATTGCAGATCAGACACCTATAGCAATATTTATCCAGATTAAATAAATTATACTTAGCCATCCTCGTGTAGGATCAAATTATACAATCTTGTTTGTAAACATAAAAGAAAGGACGGGTTTTCGTATAAGACCTCATTTTCCACTTACCAATCTTTTCCATTTATTATCCTAAACACCTATTACCTCTTGCGCATTTGGGTGCAAGTAATAAGTTTTGGTACGAAATCCTATTAGAGGTGATATGGACGTGATAGGTTTTATGGACTTATCATCGCTGGCATACTTAGACTTAAGTACAGATGATAAGTTTAGATGATGATCGATATCATAGGTATGGTAAATATGACAGTCGATAGTCAAAAGTGGAAGGTTTTCTCAGAGGTAATATGGACATGACAAACCCTATTGGGGAAAATATTATGGTACTAGTTCAGAGATGATATGGACTTGAACTAACGCCCAAGAAGTGTGGTCTACCTGGAAGTATGGATAGACCTGAGGGTAGCTCCACTGGAGAGATTTTAAGGATCCACCATCTATTACTTATTCAGGACTCCTGAATACAAATAATGGCTTTTATAATACTTTGTCGAAAATGGGTACATGTCGTGCACAGGCACTCGTTAGGGATGAACAACGAGAAATGTAAGTCTTAGTTGCCAAATTGGGCATAGGAGAGAGTAAAAGTCTGGCTTAGACGTAGTACTTTTGAGGAACTTGTCATTGATCGGCATCATGAGCAAGTCTCCATTAGATTTTGTGAGTCAGTAGGCACCATTGGAATATATTGATTCCATGACGAAGGGGCCTTCCCATTTAGCCCAGAATTTCTTGGGCGTCTTGTGTGTTATGACCATTGTTCTTCTTACTTCTAGGACAAGGTCACCTACTTGGAACATCATTTCCTTGACTCGCTTGTTTAAATCCCCTGAGAGCTTCCTTGGTATAACTCAATCCGCTGTTAAGCCAAAAGATGCTTCTCATCGAGTGCCTCCAACTCTTGTAGCCGTCGGTGGTGGTTATCGTTGTCCGCCAATCGGGGGAAGAGGGCCACCCGGAGTGAGAGAATCTGGACTTCTAAAGGGAGGACGGCCTCACTCCCATAGACTAGGGAGAATGGCGTACTGCCAATCGACGTTCAGACCGTTGTGCGGTAGGCCCAGAGACATTCACCCAACTTCTCATGTCAATCTCGCTTATTGGAAGACATGAACTTCTTGAGCAGCTTTATGATAGTCTTGTTGAAAGCTTCTACTAACCCATTTGTTGCTGGGTTATAGGCAGTCGAAGCTATGTTCTGGTTTTGATTTTTATCACAAAATCGGTAAAAATCTTGACTTGCAAACTGTGGGTCGTTGTTGTAGATAATCCTTCGAGGTAGTCTGAAGCAATATATAATATGATGCTTAACGAAGCTAATCACATCTAATATCTTTACCTCTGTGAGTGACATGGCTTCTCCCCACTTGGAGAAGTAGTCGATGATGGCGAGAATGAATCGGTGCCCTTTAGACGAAGGTGGACTAATCGGTCTGATGATGTCCATTCCTCATGCTTCGAACGGCCAAGATGCTACTGTTGGGTGCAGAAATTCTGAGGGCTGGTGGATGAAGTCTGCAAGGATTTGGCACATTCGATATTTTCTTTGTGTAGTCGACGGTGTCCGCTACCATTATTGGCCAATAGTACCCCATCCCCCGAAGACGATCATGTAGCTTCGGACTGGGTTGGTGTGTGCCGCAAACATTGTCGTGAGCTTCACGGAGTGCTTGCTTTGTCTCTACATTCGATAGGTATCGTAGTATAAATCCACCATAGGAATGATGATACAATATTTTAGTAGCCGTATCATAATAGAACCGGAAAAAAATTCACATGATGGAAGTAGCTTCCTTCGGGTCCTCAGGCAGAATCCCATAGACGGCATAGTCGATAAATGAGAGTCTCTAGTCTTGGATCCTGGTGTTTGTCTCCACTGAATAGCTCAAGCACGTGATGAGGCTATTTTTCGTACAGACTAGTTCTTGGTCGACCACAGTGACCTGTTCATGAGTATTGACCGGAACGGCCAGAGAGGCTGCAAGGCCGGCCAAGGCGTCAGTATCGATATTCTGTAGTTAGGGTACATGTTCTATGAAGAACCCGACGAATATGGATATTATACTGAGCGTGGTTTGGTGGTAAGGGATTAAATCCTTATGTCGGACTTCGTACTCACCCGGACCTGGCTTACTATCAGCTTTGATTCGTCATGGGCCTCTAAGTAGTCGATTACAACTTGTTTAGCGAGTTAGAGCCTGATAATAAGAGCGTTGTACTCTACCACATTGTTGGAGCATGATTTCGTAAGAGAGTAAGCACGGTGGATGACCAGATCATCCGGGAAAACCATCACTATCACGACACCAGCGACGATGTCGCCTTTAGGCCCTATTCTTGAAGCATCATCGAAGAACATTCGCCAAACGATCTCCGTGCTCGTCATATTGGAATCCACCACTTAATCTGGGATCTCATCGTAGAGTTTTGATATTTCTGGCACTGGGTGGCCAGCGAGAAAGTCGATCAGTGCTTGGCGCTTGACCCCTTTATGCGGGACGAATATCATGTCATATAGTGACAGTAATATCGCCCATGTAGCCAAGCGGGAATTTAGTGCCCCTAGTTTGGTCGTGAGAACCCTGAGGGGGTTGACTCACGAAACTACATGAATGGTCTGCCCTGACACATAATGTCAAATTTTCTGAATTGCAAAGACCATACCAAGACACTTATTCTCAATCAGGTGGTATATGTGCTCCAAATCGACCATCATTCTGTTGAGATAATAGATGACATGCTAGTGGCCTGAATCACTTTTCTGGGATAGTAGAGCAACTAGAGAGAGTGATCATCCATATACGTACTATTATTCTTATGGGTACGTCCTCCATATACGTACTATTATTCTTATTATTAAAAAAATCCTAGAAAATTAGGGAAGGTTACAATGGACATATACAAGAATTATTTTATTTTATTTTATTTATTACTATTATTATTATTACTACAAATTATGGGTACGTACTACTATGATAAGAATAATAGGGATAATAGTAATAAGAAAAGAACATATATATATATATATATATATATATATATATATATATATATATATATATATATATATATAAAAATATATATATAACCAAAGCCCACCCACATGAGCTTCCCCCAACATGGTAACTTAAGTCCAAATTAGACTTCAAAACCATAGAGAACTCAGCAAAGCAACATTTTTCCTCACGCGGACCCGACCCGCGGAATATCCCCATATATATATATATATATATATATATATATATATATATATATATATATATATATATAGTAATCAAAAAATCCTAACCTTAATCTTCCTCCTCCAGTATTCGTCAACCCACCGCCCCTCGACCGTTATAGACGCCGGAGCACCACCGCAGTCCCAACACACGCGCACGCTCACCTTGGCCGCTAAAACCCAATCCATGTACCCATCTTCTCCGTTAAAATTTTTTCTACATACGTGACCGAATTTTGGTCCAGTATTTAGATTCAACCACAACATGAACACCTTCTAATGCCTTCAAGTAGTTTTATTTGAACAACTTTATTTTTGTTTTTAATTCAACCCAAACTTTTCAAAAAATCTGAGTTTTCATGCAAAATAGAACACCTGTAAACCGATCTATGAGGCCATATTGGAATGCTAGTTTCTTTCAGAATATTTAACAAACAAGGAGTCTAAATTGACAGACCTAAAGACAACATATTTGACATCAAAATGATGTATTATTTGTACATATTTGATAAATAAATCCAAACTAAAAACTCAGTTAAGAATCACGAAAACAGTTTTTGAAAACTTAAAAAACTTGTGATACGGAGTGCGTCCTGACAAATTAGACCACCACGTCATGTACCAATTGCACCAAAAGGCACATATGATATTTTTTGATGTGTGGGATTTTGCGGAGGTTGATGCGGACGTGTGTCCATGCCTAAATCAACCTGTATCCGTAAAAAGTCATCTATATCGATGTTTTGCAAAAAAATTCATTAGGAGGTTCATGCTCATCAGAATACGACGAAACTTGTTCCAACGGATCTGTGGTATCATGTTGGTTCTGTGACCCAAGTTTTACGTGATTCCGAGACAGTTGATTGAATCGCCTATTTGTGGGCTCCACGAGTTGACTTGACGAGGAAAATTTTGATCGGCTCATCAGAATCCAAAATTGGATATAATATTGAGTTTGTATAGTTGTTTAGGATTTCTTTTACCTATAATTTGTCTAATTTTAAGACCTTTACCCCTGGCAAGTATTTCGGTGCAAAGTGGACCACTTGTGGACCCCGCTTTGGCCCAAAGTACCGTTTTGCCCATGTGCCCAAATTGGACGAAAGGGTAGAGTTTTCTGACTATCTCATTGATTCTGGCGATATTAGTGATATTTATTTCAGCATCCAGAGATGTTCTTTCAGAGTTCCTACTTTTTGGTTCCTTGGGATCATCGTTTGGACGTCTACATTACACAGCTTGCTTCCCAGGCAAGTATACCTTGCCATAGTACTGTTTAGTTACATTATTTGCTGCATATTTAATTTTGTTATTTATTTTCTTTTTCTTTTTTATAAAATTGTGCGTCCAAGAAAGACTTGGGTGCAACGACGGTTGCGTCGTCGTTGTCTTTATTGATATTATGCATGTTGACCTAGTTTTACGATATCACCCCATAAGTTTAAGACATCATTATGTTTATTTGGCCGTGACACAATTGTTACATAATTTGTGAGTCTCATGTAGGACACGAACTTGCTTATTAGGCTGGCCACCTGTACATATAGGTCGTACGACGAATAAGGAATAACTGCTAAATAAAAATATCATGTTTATCAGACTTAGCAGTTACTAGAGGTGTTTGCGTGTTATGGATTGACATGTTAGTAACATTGGGTGGGAAGAATAATGAGTAAGCGTATGTGACTCATTTATACTCTCTTTTTGGCCCGTAAGCTCCGTCGGAGATGCGAGGCATTATGACCCCATTATTTACTGTAGGCCTATGACGATCGAAAGACGTTATGCCAGTGGCCCCTGGATCTCCGAGAGAACTATGTCCATCCCATTATTTTAGCCAGATAGTCCATATGTGGGAAAGCTGCTCTTAAACTGCATATCACATAGACTAGTTAGGCGACCACGTTGGATGTTTACTTTCAGTACTTTATTGGCATACTTTTATGTATCTTATTATGTCCCTCTGAGGATCTGGTCCCTTTCCAGGTATAGAAGATCATAATTATCCACAAGAGTATGGACCGGGACCTGACGCATCATTTTCTGTTGAGGAGGTCTTACCCTCTGAGTACTCATGATTACTTCATAGCGGATGGATCGTTAGTTTTTATTCTCTTTATTGACATTTATTTTATATTGGGGTACCGTCCTCCTCTATCATTTTAGTTTTGATTTAGTTGTTTGGTAGTGGATCTGTCTCCATCCGACTATTATTTCTTTTGATACCTCGTAATTGAGACTTTGAGTTATTTATTTTGATATTCTTTTACTTGTGTCTGTGGATGAGATATAGATTCGTGTGACTTGTGATAAAAAAATATGTACCACTTATGAATTATTTATTCATATATAGCGTACGTGTGTGTTATGATTTTTCTAATATATTGGAGTGTCATATACATACAGCTGGCATGCTACGTATTTCTAGTCCTACGTATTTTGGGACTGGGGCATGACACGCATGCGAGGTCGATCGGTTCCATAAGGCGCCATGCGAGGACGATCGGCCCCCTACAGAATCATGACATGACATAATGGTATCAGAGAAACTCGATCATGTGGAAATTCTGTTGCTTCGCTTTAACTCAAGATGTTTCCTTGCCACTTGATATCGTTGCCGCAATGAGCATTCCATACAATGAATTCGTAAATAATCTCAAAGATGCCGGCAAAAGTTTTCTGGATTGATTTATTGCTTGAGAGATATTATTTTTAATTGCTAGAGTTTTATTGAGTTTTGATTGCTAGAGTTTTCGATTGAGGATGGCGAGGGATGAGGACTATCGCTGCTCTGGGTATCGAAAGTTTTTTCTTGAGTTTCAAGGACAAAACTTTTTTTTGGTAGGTAAGTACGTAGTGTCCCGCTCCGCGTTGGCACTATGTCAAGAGATATTGCTTTGTTGGCTCGAGCGGAAGCCTTCTCGAAGAGTTTCTCGATCGAAACATAAGATGATTGATCTAGGTGAGTGGGAAGAACTTTATTCTCTGATTCTTGCACTTCTTAATAATGAATCTGAGTTTTTGTAATGCTTGTTGCTAAGTAGAGAATATTCACAGGGGAATGATAGAACGATAACCTATATGCTTAACTAGAGAACTTGTAATGCTTGTCATCGAAAAGAACCTTGACATGTTTAGTAAAAGAATAGAATGTTGTATGCTAAGTCACACAAACACAGCTATCAAACGAACCATTGTCAGGCAAAGAATAGAAACGAATGTTGCATGCTAAGTTACATGATCACCGATATTGAACGAACTACTGACATGATAAAAAGGAAGAGTAAATGATTGCTTTCTTTGTATCGTATGTTAAACTAGAGTACAACTACATGCTTGTAAAGATAAATAAAGACTATGATATACATGTAAATAGAGATATATGTATGCTTGATTTATAGAACTATTACATAAGAGAATAGATGATACGGGCCAGTACTCGGTGGTTAAGTGCCCCGTACATCGAGTACTGCACTAAGTAAGAAGAAGA
This sequence comes from Iris macrosiphon, assembly GCA_036927795.1. Taxonomy (NCBI): domain Eukaryota; kingdom Viridiplantae; phylum Streptophyta; class Magnoliopsida; order Asparagales; family Iridaceae; genus Iris; species Iris macrosiphon. The sequence goes on along the minus strand of JAYESA010000008.1, from coordinate 120,655,517 downwards.
GGATTGATGGTTATGTGCCCCATACATTAATATAGAAGAGTTAATATAGAAGAGTTTGCTTGATTATTGCCTGCTTGATTTATTTGTTATCTGATAGAAATGCATTCATGCATCGGTCTGAAAACTTGTGCATAAGGACGTACCCTCTCGTTCGGTTCCTGGGATACTAGGAATCGTTTGGCCTAGAAGAGGACAGGACACCCTGAGGCTTGAAGATCTCGTGACTAAGGAAGGGTGTCAGTTTATTAGTGAGATGGGTATAAACATTCCAACTGCTAATCATGGGTTTCCATGGGCCATCATATAGTTAGGGCGCATGCTAGGTTAGCCTTCTTATATACCTAACTGTTTGATGCAGGGACGAACAGAAAATAGAAATTTATTCATATATGCAAATTATTGCTAACTTGTATGTCTGTTGCAGGAATAACCATCCGGCCGAGGGTAAGACTCAATGTATAAGTAATCACTGGTTATTATTTATGTTCTTATCGAACTGCTTATAAGACTTGTTTGTTTAACGGATATATGTTACTTGTAACTACCACTTTCCACCATGGGTATTTTAGTAATTTTATATGTTATCAAAATTTTTATATTTTTTTTATATTAGTGATTACCAAGAATTATATTAGTGTTAGTTAGTTGCTAACCAATTAGAATTTATAAGTGTTAGTTAGTGTTAATTATTGTTAGTCATGACTTTAGTAATTAGAATTAATTAAGTTTAGTTGTCATGAAGAGAATATTTCTCTTAGTTGTAGAGATTCCTTCCTTTAGTTAATTAGATTCCATTCATGACAATTGGAGAGGAACAAATTCGATATTTTGGCATGACCAAACCTTACTATAAGAGATAAGTTCAATTTAGGGCTCATCCATTCATTTTATTTCACTCATTAGTCTCATTTTTTCCAAAGCTTCTTCTTCCCTAAGCAACCCTAATTTTCTACCAATTCCACTCAATCCACTTTCAATTCCACTCATTCTCACTACCATGAAGGCCTAGAGCATTAGAGCTCCTAGAGCATTGGAGATCACAAGGAGATCCATAGGAGACGAGTTTGCTAGGAGATCGTGTCCGACTCATCCCTTCCGTGTCCAAATTCGAAATTATCCAAAAAGGCTACCAAAATACTAAGTAATTCTCTCAATTTCATCAAATTCATGGTTAGAAATACCCCTTGGTCATGTAGGAACATTTCCATGGTTAAATTTGACTTCCCAATGATAGATCTAGGCACTAGAAGCCCTCAATTTGGTAGATCTAAGTTGGTGTCATAATTTTGGAGCTCAATTTGGAAAAAATCCTAATTATATCCATTAAGTGTGTGTATTGTGTCCTAATGAGGACTATTTATGTTTATTTAATAGTGTGAAGGTATTGTTGTATCCAAAATTAGACATGTAGAGTCTATATCATGATACGCCATGCATGATACGTATACGTAAAATTGGTAAATTGGGTGTATACATGTATTCTTTTGTCTAAAATAGTCTAAATTTGTCATAGTATTCGGCCTCATTTTTAGTAGTCATAGCAACTTTGAAATATCATAAATCCTAACTCATGACTCCGATTAATCTCTCATTTTTTTAAAGAACCGTATCGAAGTTAGCTTTCCAAATATATAAATTAATAGGCAAATTTTATTTTGAAACTTTCTGTAAAAATGTTTGAGTGATAGGTGTCAGAAAGACGAACGCGTTTCGATATTTTTGCGATTCTGGGCGGACACGAAAATGCGATCTGTTTAAGTTTCGAAAAAATAATATGAAGAGATACGATATACTTTAACCCTAGAATTTATTAAATAGGTTTAATTGATAAAGTATTGGTTACAAGTAGATAATTGACTATACGACATAGGCATTTTGTGTATCCTATGAGCCTAGGTAGTATAGATATCAAGTGAGTGTAGATATCATAGGTTGCCAAGCATATATATATATATATATATATATATATATATATATATATATATATATATATATATATATATATAAGTGTTAGGTAATTGGTGTTTTAGTGTGCGTGTTAGTGTTGATACAATTGGTTATCAAGTGAGCCAAGTATAGGTAAGTTATGTGTCAAGGTATTAGAGTTTGGGACAAGGTACTAGTGTGATACTTGGGTACCATAAGGATTTTGGTATCATGACAATCAAGTATCATGAGTGAGGGTAAGTGAGTATTGGGGCTTGAGTAAGGTACCATATTTGGTATCAAGTATTAGTATTAGAGTTAGTTGGATAAGTATCTAGGAGGATAAGATATTTGTCAAGATACTAAGATATTGGGTATTAGAACTAGATAAGGATAATATTAAGATGTCAAGTGCCAAGAGTAGGATGAGCATCTTGGATGTAAGGTAAGTGTAGGTTATGGTGATGGGTTAGTATCTTAGGGGTTGGTATCATATGATACCTAATGTGGTATCATGGTACCATGTACAAACAAGTAGGATATGTGTGGGATAAATTAGAGTGTGGTAGAATACCAAGACACCAAAATATTAGAACTAGCATGAGGTAATAATAGGATACTAAGGTAAGGTTGTAATATTAGGTATTGGATTAAGATACCATGGTAAGGGTAGTGTCTAGCTTGGGTAATGGGTTAAGTACCAAGGTATGAGTTTAGGTATTGGATATTGGTCAAGGTATTGGTATTAGCTAAGGTATTAGTCTAAAAACTAGGATACGGGATAATATGTTAAGGTATTGGTTAAGGTAATGAGGTAATACTAAGGTAATAGCAAGGTAATAAGGTAATAATAAGGTATTGGCTAGGTATTAAGTGTTAGACTAAGTTATTGTATATATTAGTACATCTATATAGTATATATGATATACTATTATATCATAGCTAACTAGTATGACTTTAAAACCTAGTTTAGCCAAGGTATTGACCCTAGAACTAAGTTATTGACTAATAGTTAATGTATTTGAGATACGGGCTAAGTTATTAGGTAAATGTGTGATACAGGTTAAGATATCGTGATACGGGATAAGGTAAATATCTATAGGCCACGGTATTGCTAGAAATTATAGGTAGAAGTATATATTAGGGTAATATATGCTAGTAACTTATTAGTATATCCTAGAAACCTAGTAGTAGCCTAGTATTAACTAGTATTAACTAGTTTGACCTAGTTGACACCTAAAAACCAAATAATGACTTCTTAAGACCTAGTATAAATTTATAAACCTTGTAAATAGGTAAAATCAACCTAAAAACTAGGAAATTATCAAGTTTGACTGTGTTGACCTAGATTTGACCTAGTTTGACCAAGTTTAACATAGTTTGACTTAGTTGGACCTAGTGTTGATTTAGAGACCTAGTTTCAAGCTAGTATAGCATGTTTATGATTTCAAAACATGGTAATGACATAGAATTTTATATATAGGTCTGTGAGGCACCAATATGGACACAGTTTGACATTTATTGCTCTGGATCACAGGCGAGTACATTCTCTGACAGTTTTTTGTTTATGATATCTTCTATGTTTCTTGTATCTAATGTAGATATCCTTGATTTCTTAACACATGGTTACACAGATTGGTATTTCTGGATCCTGTCATGAGATATTATTCATTGTGTATCATGGTATATCTTGTGTAAGCCTCGTTATTCTTGTATTTGTATAAACACCGATTGTTGAGAAGACTTGCTACCTTCTCATAGAATCTCGTGTCGTAGCGTGCCATGGTTGGATCCACTATACCAGTCGAAGGCGGGGAGTGTTAGTGTAGACATGTGATCATACCCTCCTTGTGCATGTCTTGTTCCTTGAATAGTATTAATCATACACCACACGTATGATTAACCAAGCCATAATCCTTGAATCAAGTTCCCAAGTCGATCACATGTTGAAGCTAGTAATCACTCACTTAGCTAATTATATTTCTTGTCTCTTGTATATAATACTCATTACTCTTGTATTTATTTACAGCATTATACATCTTGTATATTTTTTGCTCTTGTTCTATTTTTCTTATATTTTTCTCTATTTACTGTTACATAGTCTTTATCATTTATTGGAACTGCTGTTAGAGGTGTGCTTCGCTCTAATCCTGACTAGATAATATTTTTCAGTGATTGTTGTGCTCTATATTCCAGAATTTTAGTATGATGCTATAGACATGACTGCTCTTACACTGTGGACCTGGAGGTGACAATGGTAAAGATCTAGGCAAGTACTTTTTATTCCATATTATGTCTAGTTTCTTTTCTTTAGAATATTATTTGGTTTATCTTTCTTATTTATTATGCCTTTAGATTATGGATATTAAGTATATGATAAAACTAGTTATATTAGTAAGATTGATAGCTAGATATTGATGACCTAAACAGTGTTTTACTGTCGATGTTGCGGCGTAGGCTGGACGTACCCACATACTCGTGCCCGATCATGCAGGTCATGACATATTTTTATGGTGGCACATGCAGGTCAGGCTTCGCAACTAGTGTGGTGGCGTGGTAATACAACAGTTTAGTTGTACTATAGTGAGCCTACAATAGGATATAAGATATAGGATGAGTGAATATTCAATCACAAATAGGATTCCCTGAGAGATTCCTGGGATGACCCTTGAGAATCTTACTATAAACTCTACTTCAAAATATGTTTTTACTTGTTTCCATTCACTCTCACTTGTTGTTGTTAAATTTGATTCTTGAAGTTCGTTGTTGACTTTGATTCTTATATCGAGATAAATTTTATGGAGTGAATTAGGGTATATTCTGATAACATATTTTGATGAGAACAGTTAAAAAGGTAAACGTCTACTTTAGTTATGAAGTCTAGAGTTTATCGCAGTCATATTAGCTGGCGTGGCAAAAACATAGAGTCAGTTTTGGGATATGCTTATCTTGGTTATAGAATCTAGATATCCCGCAACCATGCTAGCTGGCAACGTAAGAATTTAGATAACATGATTTAAGATATATGTATCTTGGTTATGGACTCTATAGTTTATCGCAGATATGCTTATTGGCGTGGCGAGAATTCTGGGTAATATGATTTCATATAGACGTATATGATTATCATATTATATCTTAAATTGGTTCTTAACATATAATCTCTTTCATTCCACTCATGTTATTATAGAATTTTGTTCCATCACCTTTCCTAGCTCAGGAATAGGGATATCCTTAGTTCCTCTAGTCCATTTTCTCATAAAGCTTTATTTTAATAGTTTTTGAGGTTTCTTGGATAGTGCAGTGGTTTGGTAACTTGCAGATAGGTTGTGTCAAGTTGAGTATTGGTGTTGGCTGTAGGGGGTATAGCTTGTGAGTCTGAGAGTGGTTCTTGGTTGGGTATATGAGCATCAGGTATCAGAGTATAAGCCTAGAAGTAACTCGAAGCATAGTACATTTGTAACAATGGATCTAAGGTTGGTGTCAGAGTATAGTTAGTGGTTGGTACCTTGGAATTAGAAATAAGAGAGTTGTGAGAGGGAGTAGCATACCCATTTATGATTTTAGGTATTGGTATCATGTCATCATATATGTTTTAGATGGATATAGGGTCATATATTTAGATGATCCAAGTAGCAATTGAATATCATAAAATTATTTTGGGAATTAATAGAGCATCACTATTCTATTGGTGCTTGATACTTGGTTCTGTAGAGATGTATATTCATGAGATGTATTAGTGAGTGAGCCATGGTAGAATGATATCCATAAGTGTATAGATGAGTGTGATAGTATTAGAATGTATTGTGCTAGGTAGTAGGACTTGAGATACATGTGGAAGTTGTGTATTAGTATGGATGGTAGTGTGTGTGATAAGCTGTTGTGAATGTTAAGAAGTTAGTGTCTATGTACCAAGAGTGCCTAGAGAGTGCAAGTATTCAAGGTGTACCAAGATTTGGATAAGTAACATGCGATATGTGTCAATCTAATTTTAGTAAGTATTATTGTGGGTGGTAATATTAGCTTGGTGTACCAGTACGATATTGAGGTAGGACATATAAGGGATGAGTCATGGAGCATAAGGTGCAGGTGTATTAGACAATTAGAAGATAAGTAAACTGTATAGGAGTAAGTTTCAGTAGTTTGAGCACCTTGCTAGCGTATTGGAAGTGAGGGAGTAGTTATGCATCAGTGAACCGTATGATGGGTATAATGGTACCAGTAAGATATCATAGTATCATAGTGGGTAGAAGATATTTATGTATGTACATTGATAATAGATACAAGTAAATAACCTAGGGTTGTTGTTAGGTGTAAGATATGAGTTTGCACCATATGCCAAGATAGGAAGAGTACCTTAGTGTTAAGATCCAGAGTACCTCAAGTATTAAGATGGTTTAGGGTACAAACATTCTAGTGGCTAGTGTACTAAGTATAGATGAGAGACATGAGTAACCTGGTATGAAAATATCATCTAAGTGCCACATAAGGAGCTAGTGCCTTATCTCGATGGTGTCAAGACTAGGGTAAGCACCCTATAGAGAGTATTCTAGATTGATAAGGGTATACCAATAGGGTACATGAGCATGAGTGTATACAAGTGTTTATTTTGTAAGAAGAATGGTTAAGCAGTATGCAGGTGACAGCAAGAAACTGAGACAGATAGAAGACTGTATGTGTGTTTGAGGGTGAGCTAGAATAAGAATCGACATACTAGTGAATATGTTCGTGTGGTGAATATGTTCATGTGTCGCACAAGGACATAGAAAATTTGAGTGTTAGTAGAGTACCCTTCTAGTACCAGAATATAGTATCCTAGAAGTGTTAGTATAGTATCATGGGTAGTGTGTGTCAGTGTGCCCATGGCCTAGAACCATAGTATATCATTAATATTAGAAGTGGTATTCCTTAATATTAAGTATTATGGCTAGAATAATATTTAGTGAATAATTAGTGTAAGTATTAGATATAGGTAAAGGTCCAGCTCGGCCACTTGTGGCACAGCAAATTTTTCTGCACCCGCAAAGAGAGACACCCCAGCAGGGCAGGGTTTTTGCGATGATGGTTGAGAGACCGATGATGCTACAGGTGTTGAGTTAGCAGGTTATGTTCTATTCTTGACCTTCCTTTCCTTTTCATCTATTGGTCTGCTTGATGCCCTAGTATCTTATAGCTTACATTAGTAAAGTCTTGATAGAGACTACAATATCATGACAGATAGAGACCATAACCATGCTTTTAGAAATGTATAGCGTGGCTATCAGAATTGTATGTTGGTATGATTTTTAGATATTTTATTAGACCATGACTAGATGGAGGCTTGACTATAGTGTTTATAAGTATGTTATGACCGTAGAAGAAAGAAGACGAGATTATTCTCTGGACCATGAGTTATCCTTTCAGTTCGTGTCTACTTCCATACTTAAATTTCGAAGATAAAATTTTTCTAAAGGGGCAGGATTGTAACTACCACTTTCCACCATAGGGATATTTTAGTAATTTTGTATATTGTTAAAAAATTTATATATTATTTTACATTAGTGATTGTCTATAATTATATTAGTATTAGTTATTAGCTAGCCAATTAGAATTTGAAAGTATTAGTTAGTGATAATTATTATTAGGCATGGCTTAAGTAATTAGAGTTAATTAAGTTTAGTTGTCATGAAGAGAATATTCCTCTTAGTTGTAGAGATTCCTTTCTTTAGTTAATTAGATTCCATTCATGACAAATGAAAAGAGGCAAATTTGATATTTTGGCATGACCAAACCTTACTATAAGAGATAAGTTCAATTTAGGGCTCATCCATTCATTTTATTTTACTCATTAGCCTCATTTTTTGCAAAGCTGCTTCTTCCCCAAGCAAACCCAATTTTCTACCAATTTCAGTCAATCCACTTTTAATTCCACTCATTCTCGCCATCATGAAGGCCTAAAGCATTGGAGATCACAAAGAGATCAATAGGAGAGGAGCTTGTTAGAAGATTGTATCCGACTCATCCATTCCGTGTACAAATTCGAAATTCTCCAAAGAGGCTACCCAAACACTAGGTAATTCTCTTAATTTTATCAAATTCATGGTTAGGAACACCCCTTAATTATGTAGGAACCTTTCAATGGTTAGATTTGACTTTTCAGTGGTAGATCTAGGCACTAGAAGCCCTCAATTTGGTAGATTTAAGTTGGTGTTTTGGGACTCAATTTAGAAAAAACCCCAATTGTGTCCATTGAGTGTGTATTATGTCCTAATGAGGAATATTGATATTTATTTGATTGTATGAAGGTGTTCTTGTGTCCAAAATTGGACACGTAGAGTCCGTATCATGATTCTTCATGATACGTATAGGTGAAATTGGTAAATTGGGTCTATACATGTGTTCTTTTGTCCAAAATAGTCCAAATTTGTCATAGTATTTAGTCTCATTTTTAGCAGCCAAAGTAACTGAAAAATATCATAACTCCTAACTTATTACTCTGATTAATCTTTTATTTTTTTAAAGAACTGCATCGAAGTTAGCTTTCCAAATATATAAATTAATAGTCCAAATTCATTCTGGAACTTTTTGTAAAATTGTTTGAGTGTTAGGTGTCTGAAAGACGAACGCGTTTCATTGTTTTTGCGATTCCGGGAGCTTTCGGACACGAAAATATGATTCGTTTGAAGTTTCAGAAAGCTAATATGAAGGGCTACTATATACTTTAACTTTAAATTTATTGAATAGGTCTATTAGATGCAGTATTGGTTACAAGTAGAGAATTGACTATACGACATAGGCATTTAGTATATCCTATGAGCCTAGGTAGTATGGATATCAAGTGAGTATAGGTATCATAGGTTGCCAAGCTTATGTATAATATATATATATATATATATATATATATATATATATATATATATATAAGTGTTAGGTAATAGGTGTTAGTTAGTGTGCATGTTAGTGTTGATACAAGTGGTTATAAAGTGAGCCAAGTATAGGTAAGTTATATGTCAAGGTATTAGAGTTTGGGACAAGGTACTAGTGTGATACTTGGGTACCATGAGGATTTTGGTATCATGACATTCAAGTATCATGAGTGAGGGTAAGAGAGTATTGGGACTTGAGTAAGGTATCATATTTTGTATCAAGTATTAGTATTAGAGTTAGTTGGGTATGTATCTAAGAGAATAAGGTATTGGTCAAGATACTAAGATATTGGGTATTAGAACTAGATAACGAATAATATTAAGATGTCAAGTGCCAAGAGTAGGGTGAGTATATTTGATGTAAGGTAAGTATAGATTATGGTGATGGATTAGTATCTTGGGGGTTAGTATATTATGATACCTAATGTGGTATCATGGTGCCATGTACAAACAAGTAGGATATGTGTGGGATAAATTAGAGTGTGGTATCCTAGAATATATCAAGGTATTTAAAATATTAAAACACCAAAATATTAGTACTAGTATGAGGTAATACTAGGATACTAAGGTAAGGTTGTGATATTAGGTATTGGATTAAGATACCATGGTAAGGGTAGTGTTTAGCTTGGATAATGGGTTAGGTAACAGAGTATGAGTTAAAATTTTAGGTATTGGTCAAGGTAATGGTATTAGCTAAGGTGTTAGTCTAGAAACTAGGATACGGGATAATAAGTTAAGGTATTAGTTAAGGTAATGAGGTAATACTAAGGTAATAGCTAGGTAATGAGGTAATACTAAGGTATTGGCTAGGTATTAACTGTTAGACTAAGTTATTATATATATTATTATTATCTATATAGTATATATGATATTATTATATCATAGCTAACTAGTATGACTTTAAAACCTAGTTTAGCCAAGGTATTGACACTAGAACTAAGGTATTAACTAATAGTTAAGGTATTGACTAATAGTTAAGGTATTGACTAATAGTTAAGGTATTTGAGATACGGACTAAGGCATTAGGTAAATGTGTGATACGGGTTAAGATACCGTGATACGGGATAAGGTAAATAGCTATAGACCAAGGTATTGTTAGAAATTATATGTAAAAGTATATATTAGAGTAATATATGCTAGTAACTTATTAGTATAGCCTAGAAACCTAGTACTGGCCTAGTATTGACTAGTTTGACCTAGTTGGCACCTAAAAACCAAATAGTGACTTGTTAAGACCTAGTATAACTTTATAAACCTTATAAATAGGTAAAATTAACCTAGAAACTAGGAAATAATCTAGTTTGACTGTGTTGACCAAGATTTGACCTAGTTTGACCAAATTTGATATAGTTGGACCTAGTGTTGATTAGAAACCTAGTTTCAAGCTAGTATAGCATGTTTATGATTCCAAAACACTGTAATGACATAAAATTTTATATATAGGTCTGTGAGGCACTGATATGGATATAGTTTGACATTTATTTCTCTGGATTATAGATGAGTATATTCTCTGACAATTTTATGTTTATGATATCTTCCATGTTTCTTGTACTAGTGTAGATATCATTGATTTCTTGACACATGGTTACACAGATTGGTATTTTTGGATCCCATCATGAGATATTATTTCTTGTGTATATCGGTATATCTTGTGCAAGCCTTGTTGTTCTTGTACTTGTATAGACGTCGATTCTTGAGAAAACTTACTACCTTCTCATAGAATATCGTGCCGTAGCATTCCATGGTTGGATCTACTATACCAGTCGGAGACGGAGAGTGTTAGTGTAGATATGTGATCATACCCTCCTTGTGCATATCTTGTTTCTTGAATAGTGTTAATCATACACTACATGTATGGTTAACTAGGCCATAATCCTTGAATCAAGTTCCCAAGCTGATCATATGTTGAAGCTAGTACTCATTTACTTAGCTAGTTGTATTTTTTGTCTCTTGTATATGATACTCATTACTCTTGTATTTATTTACAGTATTCCATATCTTGTATATTTTTTGCTTTTGTTCTATATTTCTTTTATTTCTCTCTATTTATTGTTACATAGTCTTTATCATTTATTGGAACTGCTGTTAGAGGTGTGCTTCGCTCTAATCCTGACTGGATAATATTTTTTTGTGATTGTTGTGCTCTATATTCTGAGATTTTAGACTAAAGCTATAAATAGGACTGCTCTTACACTGTGGACCTTGAGGTGACAATTATAGCGATCTAGGCTAGTATTTTTTATTCTATATTATGTCTATTTTCTTTTCTTTAGAATGTTATTTGGTTTATCTTTCTTATTTATTCTGCCTTTAGATTATGGTGATTGAGTATATGATAGAACTAGTTGTATTAGTAAGATTGATAGCTAGATATTGATGACCTAGACAGTGTTCTACCGTCGATGCTATGGCGTAAGGCTGAACGTACCCACGTACTCGTGCTCGATCATGCGAGTGCGGGTCGTGATACTACTACTGCCTTAAATTGAGATGAATAGTCCACTAAAGATAGCTTATGTTCCTAAGAGTAATTGAATATGACTCACGATACATGTTGCGTACTGCACGATAGAACACCACCCTTACTCTATGCTTGAATGTATTGAATGTGCAAACAATTTTCAAAGATATATTTTTGAAAAAAGTAATCTAAATTTAATCATGTACTGCATGAAATGAACCTAGATAAAAGTAGCAAGATCAGTAGTAATGTAATAATATTTTATCACATGCTTACTTTGTGTTGGTTTTAGAGAGTGTTGTTTCTGTTCGTTGCTTTTATACTCACCAGTGCTTTCCCCAAAGTAATGAACCCCCACAAGTTTGCTTGTTTGTAGGTGCAGGATCATCCGAAGAAGCAATAGCATATCCTCATCCTCAAGAGCCAAAAATCTGGAGCCAATGCCTTGAGCCGTATCGAGATGATTTGAGATGATTTTGTATAAAGGGATGTAATGTATGAAACGATGTCATTATAATTGAGAGAGAGATCTTTGACGAATTATAATCTCGGTCAAGCGCCACTTGTAACACTTCTTGAATGTCAACAAAGAATTTATTTTCTTATGCCATTGTGCTATTTACTTTTCTGCTATGTTATGTCGTTGCTTACTCCGAATAGCTTATTTTTTCTTTGTTCAAGCCTTGGCCTTGTGCAAACGCAACTTAGGATTGCATGGCATCATGCCTATGCGAGGATGATCGATTTTGTAAGGCGCCATACGATGACGATCGGCCCCCTGCAGAATCGGGGCGTGACACTTTAGACTTCTTCCCCTTAGACTTGGTGGTAGAAGGCGGCGCTTTCTGCGTCATATCCTAAACAAGATCTGGGTGAACCCACCTGACCTCGCCCAGTGGTGTGCTAAGCGACACCAGCCTGGCAACTTGGTTGCAAGCTAGAGGGAGGTTTATAACCTCCATCGTTGCCCTCAAAATTGGGACAACACCGTCTTGGGCCTTTGTCGCTGGAAAGTCACTAAACTGGAGGGATATCATGTTAGCAGCGACCGTTTTATCGTAAAAGTCCAAGTTGAGGGCCTTGGAGTTGAGAAGTTGTTGGATGTATCATTTCAACACATAGAAATCTCGTGTTGGATGATAGACATACCGATGATAGTGGCAGTATTTGGGATTTTCTACCTTGTCTGCCTCATCAGGGCGTTTGATCTCAGTCAGCTGGAGCTTATTGTCCTTCATCGGCACGTTAAAGATAGGCATATCGTCGTCATTGAAAGAGTAAGTCTCCTTCGGCTTTAGAGCATCATCCGGCTTTTATTACGGTATAGGGGATTTTTTGGACAAATTAACGGTAAGGGCATGCTTTTCTTTGTCGCCACGGCCACCATTGCCGATGTTGTTGTTTGTTGTTGTTGTTGCTGTTGTAAGGGCTCTTTTTCCTGTCATCAACAACGGGAATCTGGATTCCGAGCAAGCGGGTGTCCTTTACATTTTTCTCAGCAGCGATGGCACTGATGATGAATGTCGTCCAATCTTTGACTTGAGTAGCGCCGGTCAAGAGCCTTACTGCTGGAAGTAGATTTCTCCGACACATGTCCATTATTTCAGATTCAGGATTGCCAGGGGTTGCTTTAGCGTAGCTTGCCTGTATCATTCTATATACTCCCGTACAGGCTCTTTTTCTTTTTGGGCGATATCTGTCAGAGATGACATCATCATGTCATTTCTTCCGTCATAGAATCGGGCAAGGAAAAGTCTCTTAAGGTCTTCGAAGGACGAGATACAGTTGCCTTGGAAACTGTAAAACCAGTCGAAGGCTACCCAAGACAGTGCCCCAACGAAGAGTTTAGTGAGAAGAGCATCACAGCGGGATAGATGTCATGTTGCCGTCTCAAATTAACTCATGTATTGACGGAGAGATGTCTTCTCGTCAAATAGAGTCATAGTGAAGGGCTTGTACTTTGGAGGGTATGGTAAATCTTTCCACTCGAGAGGATATGGTTATCGTATTTCCAGCTCGTGCAGTGTGTCTCGATTGCCCATCGAGTCCAAGCGGGCTCGAAGGTCTCATATTTTTTGTATGGCTTCCCGGGCTTCATCTACTGCGGGAGGAGTAGAGGATCCTGGCAGAGTATGATTGCCATCAGTGGGCGGGGCGGTTGCATTTGAATCTCTGTTGGTCCAGAGTCTTGGCTTGCTTGCACAGAGGTCCTCGAAGGTTGTGAGACTATGTTTGCTTTGATCTCTAGCATTGTTTGGATCAAATCTTGCATTGAGGCACTCATAGTGTACATTATTGCCTCTAGAGTGTCGAGGTGTTGATGGTCGCTGGTGCCTACGACGTCCTCCCCAGCCATATATATTGTCCTAACATGGGGAGAGACAGACGGGGTGGTAGACCTCTCACTTTCAGCTTCAGACTCATACATAGAGTAGTTCTGGGAAGGTTGGCAATGCCGTATCTTCATCAGATTCAGAGGGAATACTACCCCCAGCGTCGAAAAGTGCTTCATTTTGGTGAGGGTCACTACCCCAAGAGATTTTTACGTCTGTTCCTTGAGAATCATTGTCTTTGCGGAACGACAGATTATTGTAAAGTTCTAGAGGACTGCTACCCCCAGCTTGCGGAGTCATTTTTGGTCTGGAGGAAGTACCACCCCCAGTTGTTGATGATTTCGTCTTCGAGCGGGTGCCCAGAAAAACTCCTTCTGTAGGTACTGTTGCTTGCCTCTGCCTCCTTTCCACACTAGCTGAGAAAGGCGGATTGGCGGCACTGGACTTTCGACCTCCCCTTGTAGAGGAAGACTTTCAAGCGGAGCAACATGAGGGGAAGGGCAGCTCCTCCTCATTTGCTCTTAGTTGCAATCGTTGAAATGTCGACTACCTGTTTGCAGGTACCGCTACTTTAGCACAGTAGCAGTTGATTATGATGTGAGCACAACGATGCCCAGGAGGGAACATCTCACATGGCATGGTTACCTCCCCTGCCTTGCGCTTGTGATTGATCACGCCATGCAAGTCAGGCGAGGGATGACTCACCTTCGCACCCTCTTTGTGAACATGGGTAGACCGATCACATAGGCGTATAGGTGAGGTTTTTTCTCCCTGGCCTGGGGTTCGTACAAGAACTTTCTCCAAGTCGCTAGTGGAAGACTTTCGAGACTAACCCTATCTACGTGCCACTGTGGGTTGGGGGCATGGGTCGATCTTGTATAACTTTCCATCAGGGCACGCATAATAGTTAACGGCACTCACCACTACCAGAATAATTCAAATTAGCGACACCTGAAAACGTCGCTAAATGGCCTAAAAATATCGCTAAAAAAATTAGCGACGTAATTAGCGATGTTTTAATGAAGTCACATTTAAGCTAGTCGCTGACAGAAAAAATATCGCAAAACGTCGCTATAGCGACATTTTCTAGCGACGTATTTGCATCGCTAATATTTTTCTTATTAGCGACGTTTAGCGACTCAACGTCGCTAATTTAGTGACGTATTTTTTGTCGCTAAATGTCATTAAAAAAAATTAACGACGTTTTGCAACACATTTAGCGATATTTTATTGACCTGACAAATACTGCCATGTCAGCAATTTAGCGACATATTCAGCGACGTATTTAGCAACATATTCAGCGACGTATATAAATGTCGCTAAACGTCGCTAAACGACGCTAAATTTTTTAGTGAAAAAATAAAAAATATATAAAATGGTTTCCTGCAGTTTATGAATTCCCAATTTATATAAATAGACCCGGAGCAACCCTCCGTTGAATTCTCTGGGTTCGCCGACCTCTTCGGTGGAATACTCAACACCGATAAATTAACATATATTTAATATAAATAAAATAAATACACAGACGTATAATAGTTCATAAAAATATACAGACCCGGAGAAACCCTCCGTTGAATTTTCTGCGTACAAAATATCGCAAAAGTATATAAAAATCACAGTCACACAATAAACACAAAATAAAAGTATCACAGTCACACAAAAAGCACAATATAAAAGTATCACAGTCACACAAAAACCATAATATAAGTATCACAGTTACACCATAAGTCTTATCCAATTTCTCAATCTCGAGGATATCCAATACGCTGGGGCAGATACCAGTCCCTCAGATACTTCGCATAAACAGCGTCTGTGTGATCAATCTCCGCTATAGGTGCTGGGTGACTGGAACTCCCCCTCTGAGTCGGTGCCTGCCCAATAGTAGGAGGCACCACTTCCTCCTTAACAGTAGAAGTTGCTACTTTCTCCTTAACAACCACTTCCAATTTAACAGTATGAGGTATCTATTCCTCCTTAACATTCACTTCCTCCTTAACAGTTGGAGGTATCACTTCCTCCTTAACAGTAGGAGGTGTCTCTTCCTCCTTAATATTCACTTCCTTCTTAACAGTAGGAGGTATCACTTCCTCCTTAACAGTAGGAGGTGCCTCTCTCAAGCGACGTGCACGTGCTCAGGTCATGGGTGTCATCTGGTAAGATAAATGAAAACAAAGAATATAATTGATAACATATATAAATATATGTATCCATATAGTTGAAATAGATGTTATGGTCCACATTAAAAATACAGTACAAACTTCCTTAACTAATTCCTTAATTTAGAAAATACTAAATATTTTATAAACTATCCAAATAGTGCTAGGTTTTTATATTCTTATGGTTCCTTAACTAATTCCTTAACTAATTACTTAACTAATTCCATAATTTGTCCCAATCCGTCTCCATCTTTGTCACTACTTATGGTGATTCTAAGTTGATAATCAGTTATATGTTTCTTCCCGTATTAGAAGATTCTGTGATAGTATAGAAATGGTATTGAGATAATGTTGGCATAACATGGAAGAAAGAATGGTGAATAGCTTAGAGTTGGGAATGAGGACATATAGGGTTAGGGTTTTATTTTTTATTTTATTTTTATCATAATAGAGTTCTAGTTTAAATGGAGGGTTGTGAGAGTCTAGTCTTGTAATGTATTATGAATCCAATGCATTATTATTCCTATATGACATGAGGTACTAGATAATATCTTTCCTAGGTGAGAAGGCTATATTTACAAAATATAATAAAGTAGAAAAGTCTTTTCTTAAGCAAAAGTATTAATAAGTTTACTCTTTTTTACTACTTCTCCCATTTCTTTCTTTTTTCTAAATATTTTTTTATTAATAATTAATGACATAGAGGAGAAGACATCGTCAAGTGCTTTGTCTCTGGATAACCAACTTCACAATATCTTTCCTAACTTTTATAACATTAATTTCATAATTACATGACAATTGCATTAAAAAAATATTAATAGAGATTACTAAATTAGGCAATGCGGTATAAAACAGGATTAATAAATTAGTCAAAGGGGGTTAAGGGGGGTTTTAAATAATAGTTAATAGAGATTACTAAATTAGGCAATGCGGTATAAAATAGGATTAAAATAGTAGTTATTGAGTCACTAAGACTAAAATATTGTTATTGTTGGTATAAGGATTAAACCACGTCTTCCATTTTAGGCAGTTAATGAATATATATATATATATATATATATATATAAAATTGAACAATTTCTTTTTATTTTCCAATCTTAGACAGATTTATCAAGGAGAAAAATATATGATCCTGGCATAGACAAACCACAAGCAAGAGGCAGAAAAATAGTCCTCTTTAACATCTGATCACCACTTTAAAAACCAGAGAGATTGATCCAAATAAGGCACAAGATTGGGTCAACCAGTGGTTCAACACTAGATTAACCTAAGTGGTCCAAGTTCAATCCCTTCTAGACATTGGTTTTTACATAGATATTCTTTTACAACCAATTTTTTAAAAAAAAGTGGATCAACACTGACTCGGTCCAAAAAATGTTAGGTGCTACTATGATTATAATGGTAAATGGAGAACAGGAGGATAAATCAGGAAGGTGGTGATGGATTTAATTACAGACGCAGCTGACAACTGGGCTTCCACTATCATTATAACACATGAGGTTTGGACAACATTTTCATTTGTAGTTGTAACCACTAGGTAATACTATCATGAAGATTCTTTTGCTAAATGATACAGATTTATAATTGATGTTTTTCCTTAGTGTTGAGATCTTTTTATTAGTTTATCTTGGAGATGTAGCTTTAGTTTGGAGATGTAGCTTTAGTTTGTCTTTCCTTCATTAGGTTTTTATATTTGATACAATTGGAAGATTAGCAGTCAGGACATAAAATTAGTGTAGTATACCACTACTTGTAACTTATTTGATGTGGTTTGATATTTGACTGCATACAGTATTAACTATGTTCATTGACTTCATGGGATGAACTTGTAGATTTAGACTACACAGTAAAAGTACATCCACTAGTCCTAGCATATATACACAGGAATACCCAATTATGTTATACACCTACTCATCTACACACACATAAGAATACTCAGGAATACAGTACATGCACTGATACACCTAGTCCTTGTAATGCCCCACTTCGCGTCGGCATTATGTATCAAGGTGAGTGGGTAGAACTTTGTTCTCTGATTCTTGTACGCCTTAATAATGAATCTAAGTTTTTGAATGCTTATTTTTATAAGAGAATGAAAGAACCTGCCTTGCATGCTAAATAAGAGAACTCACATAGCTTGTCTTTAAAACGAACTTGCATGCTTAACTAAGAGAACCTGAACGCTTGTCTAAGAGTAAGAGTTCGCATGAACATGTTCAACTATCGCCTGTGCTCCGAGAGAACCATATTGTGTGCTTGAATGTGTTCAAAGATAAGGCGGCTTATCCCGCAACAAAGATATATGGTCTGATGGTTCGTCTCGTCTGCATCCTAGAGTTTATTTGATAATGTTTCATGCATTCGCATCAGTCGGACAATGGCTATTGGTGGAGAGCTGAACCATGTGTCACGGCTGCTACAGAGATAGTGGAAAGCAACCATGAGTCACAGATGTCAATAGCATCAAATAAATGAGTCATTGGTTAGCTGGATCAACCGCTGTCGATCCTGAGTTACTCGGGGACCGTACTGCATATAAGATAGTTCATTGTGTTGGTTTGGTAGAGGACCGCCCCTAGATATGCATTTATTCCTAGATGTGCATTTGTCTCTAGAGTCTTTGAGTATAGCTCATGAGACACACTGCACACACCCTGATAACAAAACAATCGGCTTGTCTTGCTTGCTTGCTTATATCAAATATGAAACTCTGTTTTCTGAAGATGTTTCCGAAACCAGTAATATGACTCAGTTCTTCTGCTGCATGTAACGAACATAGGTAAAACTAGAAAGATCACTAGTAATGTAATATTTTATAACATGATTACTTAGTGTTGGTTTTAGTGAATGTTTACTTTTATTCAGTTGTTTATACTCAACAGTACTTATAAAAGTGCTGACCCACCAACAGTTTACTTGCTTGCAGGTACTAGATCGTCCGAGGGAGCAATAGGCGTGCCTCATCCCCAAGACCCAAAAATTTGATTTCGATTGCCTCGAGCATGCTTTCATATAAAGGGGCATAATGTATGGAATGATGCCTTTGTAAACAGAGAACCCAGTGCCCCGAATACTCAGATGCATAAATGCATTACAATAATGTTCCTCCGTTGCTTACTCGATTGATGCGATGATAGCCAAACTTTAACGATGTTGCCTTGTACGGGCGCAATCCCAGGATCGTACGGCATCACATCCCGGTATCAAACGGTCATACACGCCCCACGGGAGCACCGAGGCACGGTGATTCGGGAGGCCCTCGGGGCCGGGGTGTGACATAATGGTATCAGAGCGGATTCAATTCTTTGCCGAATCCGTTGCTATGACTCTGAGATTTGCTCTATATGGTATTGCAATAGAGCGTTCCATACAATAAGTCCATAGATATTCTCAAAGTTGTGCAAATATTTTCTGGACTTGATTTGTTTCGATTGAGTACGGCGAGGGATGAGGACTATCGCTGCTCGGAATATCGAGAAGTTTATCCTTGAAGTTTCTAGGACGAAACTTTTTGTTGGTAGGTAAGTATGTAATGCCCCACTCCGCGTCAGCATTATGTATCAAGATGAGTGGGCAGAACTTCGTTCTCTGATTCTTGCATACCTTAATAATAAATCTAAGTTTTTGAATGCTTGTTTTCATAAGAGAATGATAGAACTTGCCTTGCATGCTAAATAAGAGAACTCACATAGCTTGTCTTTGAAACGAACTTGCCTGCTTAACTAAGATAACCTGAATGCTTGTCTAAGAGTAAGAGTTTGCATGAACATGTTCCACTATCGCCTATGCTCCGAGAGAACCATATCGTGTGCTTGAATGTGTTCAAAGATAAGGTGGCTTGCCTCACAACAAAGATATATGGTCTGATGGTTCATCTCGTCTGCATCCTAGAGTTTATTTGATAGTGTTTCATACATTCACATCGATCGGACAATGGCTATTGGTGGAGAGCTGAACCATGTGTCACGGCTGCTACAGAGATAGTGAAAAGCAACCATGAGTCACAGCTGCCAATAGCATCAGATAAATGAGTCATTGGTTAGCTGGATCAACCGCTACCGATCCTGAGTTACTCGGGGACCGTACTGCATATAAGATAGTTCATTGTGTTGGTTTGGTAGAGGACCGCCCCTAGATATACATTTGTTCCTAGATGTGCATTTGTCCCTAGAGTCTTTGAGTATAGCTCACAAGACACGTTGCGCACACCCTGATAACAAAACAATCGGCTTGTCTTGCTTGCTTACTTGCTTGCTTGCTTGCTTGCTTGCTTGCTTGCTTATATCGAATATGAAACTTTGTTTTCTAAAGATGTTTCCGAAACCAGTAATATGACTCAGTTCTTCTGTTGCATGTAACGAACATAGGTAAAACTAAAAAGATCACTAGTAATGTAATATTTTATAACATAATTACTTAGTGTTGGTTTTAGTGAATGTTTGCTTTTGTTCAGTTGTTTATACTCACCAGTACTTATAAAAGTGCTGACCCACCAATAGTTTACTTGCTTGCAGGTACTGGATCATCCGAGGGAGCGATAGGCATGCCTCATCCCCAAGACCCGGAAATCTGATTTCGATTGCCTCGAGCATGCTTTCGTATAGAGGGGCATAATGTATAAAACGATACCTTTGTAAACAGAGAACCCAGTGCCCCGAATACTCAGATGCATAAATGCATTGCAACAATGTCCCTCCGTTGCTTACTCGATTGATGCGATGATAGCCAAACTTTAACGATGTTGCCTTGTGCGGGCGCAACCCTAGGCTCGCACGGCATCACGTCCCGGTATCAAACGGCCATACGCACCTCGCGGGAGCACCGAGGCGCAGTGATTCACGTCCGACCCGGCGGGAGAAACGGTGGTCGGGAGGCCCTCGGGACCGGGGCGTGAAAGTCCTAACACTCATACTTCTTCGTTCAACTCTGTATCCTGGATACTCATATTGCAGTGTATCAGTTAGTGTCAACTGAGCAGATTTGGGTTAGGGTTAGGGTTAGGTTTTATGCACTGCTTTAAGTATTAGTCATCTGGTTATAAGGGAGTGCCTGTCCATAGGAGTATATGTCATGTTGACAGCAGATTTGGGGAGCAACATAGTGAACAGTAAGATGGGGAGAGGCTGTTGTACACACCATCTGCACAGACCCGACGGTGCATATTTTATATGCACATGAGTGTTGCGATAGACTTCACAGGGTCTGTGCACACCATCGTACAAAGCAGGGTGCGACATTAGGCAGCAGCAATTTAAAGTTGCATTTTAAACTTAAGTATCACAACAAGCATTAGAAGATTGGGGGAATCTTTGTGTATCTTATGTGTATCAACTGTGGTTGTGTGTAGGTGAGGAATGAATATAGGTATAAGTTGTGAGTAAGATTCACTCGAGTTGATCATACTACAACTAAGGGCTTGATGTCAGTCTAGTTTAGTTTTAGTAGTACATTGATGGGCCTTCAGTTAGTGCCTTCAGTAGAAAGGTATTGATGTATATATTATAGAAAATATCAGTAGTGGCGGCATTAGTTTTTAGTCCACTGTGTTTATGTACTACTATGTGTGTATCACTGACTGATGAATGTATCAGTTATATGCATTGTTAGTGAATGCTAGTTAGTAATTATCAGGTAGGGTAAAGTTTAGATTTTAGTTATTTGAGTTAGATATCAAGTTAGAATATCAGACATCAGTTAGAGTAAGCTAAGTTTGTCTAGTTAGTCTAGTGTCATCTAGCATTAGTATTGATATTAAGTTGGTATCAGTTATATTAAGTTAGTAGCAATTATTATAAGTTAGTAAGTCATGATAGTATAAGTTATGTACTAATTGTATAGTATTAAATATATGTCAGAGAGAGAGAGATGGGTTAGGGTTTACACCCTCTGTGACATTGTGTGTGTGTGTGTGTGTGTGTGTGTGTGTGTGTGAGAGAGAGAGAGAGAGATCGGGTTAGGGTTTACACCCTCTGTGACAGTCTTTGTCGTGTCTTTGTCAGTGTGTGTGTGTGTCGTGTCTGTGTCAGTGTCATATTGTCTGCATTTGTGAGAGAGAGAGAGAGAGAGATCGGGTTAGGGTTAGGGTTTACACCCTCTGTGACAGTCTGTGTTGTGTCTCTGTGTGTGTGTGTGTGTGTGTGTGTGTGTGTGTGTGTGTGTGTGCGTGTCTCGTGTCTGTGTCTGTGTCATGTCGTGTGCATATGTGAGAGTGTGTGTGTGTGTGTGTGTGTGTGTGTGTGTGTGTGAGAGAGAGAGAGAGAGAGATCGGGTTAGGGTTAGGGTTTACACCCTCTCTCACAGTCTGTGTCGTGTCTATGTTAGTGTGTGTGTGTCGTGTCTGTGTTAGTGTAATATTTTGTGCATCTGTAAGAGAGAGAGAGAGTTAGGATTTACCTAGAGGAGGAGGAGGAGGGGGACGCCGGAGTAGGTGGCTGTGGAGGACACCGGAGGGTGCACTTCGCCGGAGAGGGGGAAAGAGGGGGGAGTTTTTAAAAAATTGGGGGAAGTCTTCAACAGAAAGGGAGAATCGAAACCTATATTAAAATTTTAATGACGTTTAGCGACGTCAACTTATGACGTCGCTAATAAAAATAGCTTACGACGTTATAGACGTCGCTAAAAACGTCGCTAAAAATTGAAAAATAAGCATCGCTAAATACGTCCCTAAATATCGCTAAATTAAAAAACTCAGCGACGTTTAGCGACCTTAAAGAAGCTTATAGCGACTATTCTTTAAAAAACTTAATTACTGTCGCTAAACATCGCTATATGTCGCCAACAGTGACGTATAGCGACGTTTATTTTTTGAGTCGCTGAAATATTTAATATAGCGACGTTTTATTATGACGTCGCTAAAAATATCGTTATTTCATCATATTTTGGTAGTGCACTGACGGTCAGCCAACAGAGCAGTTGCTTGAGCTTGGCGAGCCCGCACTGCCCTAGACTTCATTGTCTTTGCACGC
Organism: Iris macrosiphon; assembly: GCA_036927795.1. Classification (NCBI taxonomy): domain Eukaryota; kingdom Viridiplantae; phylum Streptophyta; class Magnoliopsida; order Asparagales; family Iridaceae; genus Iris; species Iris macrosiphon. The sequence continues at coordinate 120,632,774 of JAYESA010000008.1, read as the reverse complement.
ACTGGTGTGTAGTACAAGGAGTCAAGACCGCATGAGAGTCTATCGAAGACAGAGCCTTTGAAACCATCAGAAGCGCATGCAGCTACTTGTCTGCGGCTGCAGTTGGGTGTCGCATAGTTCTGCTACCTTCGTTGTGGGCGCATGGACCGTGCCTCAGCCTTAAAACTTCTGGCATCGTAGTGTTTTCCTCTGCCAGAGTTCAAGTACTGAGCGGCCTCCTCCCCAGACGCAACAGTCGCATGGACAGGGACGGCTTGGGTAGACGCATGACGTGTGTCCTCGTCAACAGGAAAAGATACAGGGAGTGCATGCTCCATAGTTGGGTGAGGCACAGCAGCCTTTGCTACCCATGTCCTGCAGGTATTCTTAGGCTTTGCTAGCCTTGACGAAGGGCACAGACTGCCCTCGGAAAGTATTTCATCAAAAGCTTATTGATCAAAGCGTACAACCAGCATCTTCTGGGTTGAACCCAATTTTGCCATGTCGGACTGCGCCACGACCTTCTCATCAGAGAAGAAGGATGTCCCCAGCAGAGTCGATACCTTGTTTGCCATTGATTCAAACTTGAACAAGTTTTGTTTATATAACAAACGAAAGAGTACAAAGAACTCCTAGACAAAAAACCTAAGTACGATATTTTTGATTCTGGGGAGTATGGCGATGGAGATCAAGTACTGCATTAACTCATTTACTCCGTTGACGGTCTGACGAGGGAAAAAGAATGCTTTCTTCTGCTCTCTCTCTCTCTCTCTCTCTCTCTCTCTCTCTCTCTCTCTCTCTTGTGCCCTCTCTGTCTGTGTGTCCTTCCGTATGTCTGTGTCTGTGTGGGGGGGTATGTCGTACTGCTACTTATAGTTGTCGTGTTGACGAGCCTATGAGCGCATGTGCTATGCACGTATGGATGTCGGAGCTGCCACGCGTCCATCCTCAACAGGATGCAGTTGCAACCGTGGACACATGTCACTATTGAGCTGCCACGGTGAGCCTTTATTAGGATCTGTTGTTGCTGAAAATCTGGTCGGTTCTCGCACTTGGTGTGCGTGACTTGGTCAGATTGACACGTGGCCTGCACTTAGTTGTAGAGAATCTCCTCCGATGTAACAGAAAAATTTTGGCTTGAAAAGGTACAGCTATGTTGAACGCATGGGGTCTGGAACCCATAAGGCCAGAGACACATGGAACGCATGGAGTCCGGAACACATAGGGCCAGAGACACATGGAACGCATGGAGTCCGGAACGCATAGGGGCAGAGACGCATGGAACGTATGGAGTCTGGAACGCATAGGGCCGGAGACACATGGAACGCATGGAGTCTGGAACACATAGGGCCAGAGACGCATGGAACACATGGAGTCTGAAACGCATAGGGCCTTTGCCTTGGCACTGTCCAGCTGCATACGGACAAAAGTAATCATGATGGTGACGTGAGCACTGACGCCTACTATCAGCGTCAGAATTGAGACGTCAGAGTCATTATTGTTGTCAGAGTCATAAATGCTCTGACTTGACTTAGGTGACTCTATGTGTCGAAGAAGTTAGGCGTCTCTTGACTTTTGGTGCAATGAGGGCTGAGGCGCATAAGGACCTTTGAGATTTTTCATGCTTCTACAACTTGTCTGCTATGTATACATAGCATGTATTGTAGAAGGACCATATATATATATATATATATATATATATATATATATATATATATATATATATATATTTACTAATTAAAAAAATTATGGAGCATTGCTCGACAACGGAAAAAATTTACTAATTAAAATAATTATTGGAAAAAAAAATTCTTTCCAAAAAACCTCTAAGTATATTTACTAATTAAAAAAATTAATGAAATTAATAGGAGGTATATATGTAAATACAATAGTTGTCCTTTGATATTCTAATTATAACAACTCTTAAATGCATTGAGTATCTAAAAATGAGGAATTGAAAAATAGATTTTTTTTTGCATCATTTATTTATTTTAAAATGATCAAATTTTGACTATAAGTCTTTTTTAATCTTTCTAATAATAAATACGTGCAACGCAAGTATATATATATATATATGTGTGTGTGTGTGTGTGTGTGTGTGTGTGTGTGTGGAACATTGCTCGACAACGGAATGACAAGGAGGAATAAATGAACATATGCACTGGAGGCACTCATGGGTTCGCATTTAATGGCCATTGCATATGTTGATGAAGCCGCCGCCGCCGCCCGATAGCAAGTTGTCGATCGATAGGAACCTTCTCAACTTTAGAATATATAGTGCTATTAACAGCGATCGATGTCCCTTGATTTGTTGGTGCAGGCTTAGCTAGTGTTTGATGTCTCTGCCTGGTAGTAGTTTTTTTTTTTTTTTTTCGAATTTTCGACATTATTATCATTAACTAACACTTGTAAATTCATAAAGTCTTTGGATCTTTAGTTAGTGATAACTAAGATCCTGACTGGGTGGTATAAAGTATGCAACGCTCGGGACTCTATGCACTGCATTGCATATCTTTAGGTCCACTGTCCCCCAACTCCCACCGTTTTATAAATGGAAGAAATAATACACCTCCGTGACTCGATCCACTTTTCTACCACCCAGTCAGAATCTTATACCTCTCCACGGTAATCACAAGAGCCACTCGAGTTCGGTCTGCCTGGTAGTTGAGCGACTTTCAGGTTGGAAACCAGCACCATACCTACAATAATTCATCACACACAGATTCAAGAAGAATAGATTCGGTGCTGAAATCAGTGATCGATGCATTGACGTTCAATATTTCTACCTGAAATTCATATACAAGAAGAAGATATCGTGGTTAAGATTAAACTGTCGGCAGCCTTTTGTAAATGAAAATAACTAACAATGTCATTGTTCCGTTAATCACTATCATAATGGATGAAGTCATATATAATTATCGAATTCAAATATTTCTTCTCATTTTCCAGCTTGCTTTAGCGACCTTCCCAGTCAATATAAGTACAAGTGAACTTGTCTGCTATAGGGACGTGTGACCATTTGATCTCGTTTCCCTGCGAGTGCCGTTAGTGTGGACTTTGATAGAGAAGCCTTGGTCGTGAAAGAGGCTAGGTCCGACAATTGTTGGTAGAATGAGCATCAGAAAAGAAAAGGGGTGGTACAACGTGAGAAATGACTGCGTTACCAAAAACCCGCGATGTAGTAGTATCACTTGCAACAGCAAATAGATTATCAACATATTCTTCTTTATGGTAAAGAATGGCGTAAAAGAAAGATGGCACAAAATAAAACGACCGGAAATTTTATACCAAAGAATCCTGTGATGCTACCACCACGCATGGTATGGGAGTTGACGACCGGAAGAACAGATAAAAGCTCATCTAGGGGTTTGTTCTAGCAGTAGTAGCACTAGTTCATACTATAAATCAAAAAAATACATCAAGAAAAGCATGGATATTCATACCCTTCTGAACCATGACGATTTAAATGTCAACCATTCTTTTTCTTCAACTGATAAACATCTAAAACAGTAACAGTTATGTAGTATTCAGTTGAAGAATTGCAGCTCGTGCCAAGTTTTTGTCACGAAATATGAGTTGCACCTCCATGACATAATAAATCAAACATTATAAAAAAAAATTGTTTGGTAAGGTAAATATTAGATACATTAAAACTATAATAGATTTATTTACAAATAACATTCTTTCTTGCATATGGAATATATAAAGTGTGGTTTGCTTACAGCTCAACAGTAGAGAGTAATAAACATGCAGCATCAGAAGCAAGCTGCCCATGCCAGGGAAATAATGATCATTAACATACTAATGGTACAAACATCACCAGTAATAGCTGCAGCATTGTAATTAGGCTCCCAAACAAATTTCCCATGAACCATACGTCGAGCTGAAGCTACCCCCTCCAGACTGCTGTGCGTATTCTAAAATAACTTTGCGAGCACAAGCATCCCATGTTCTCACCATCTCTCCAAGTGACATTGGTTGTGATAGGCAGCGGAGCGATATGCTGAACTTTGACTTTGCCTTCATAGACAGATTCTCAGACTCCTTGCTGCAAGTCCAACCAATATCGGAGAAAAGGAACATGTTAATCGACGAAGTAGCTATGTCTCTGTTACAACTTGTACAAGAAACACCAATTTTAGTATCGCATCTTACCTGGGATCAACTGGGAGTTTGTCCAAAAGTACCGGGGAGCATTTTGGATAATTCGAGGGGACCAGTAATCTCAAAGGCGTGATTGGAGACTGCATGAGAATTGGTAGGCCATGATAAATTTTGTTTGCCAGTGATATATGTATAATCACAAAAATCAAAATCATCCATTTGAAGCTCACCTTCTGTGCTGAAGCGAACTGTGCTTTTAAGTCTGGACTAAGGGCCACAGCAGTAAAAGAACATTTGACTACAGTGCCTTCTACGCCCTCAGATGCAGTAGCAACCGAATCAGCATCCTCATCACTTACATTAACCACTGTATCAATAAGGTGTTGATTTATCTCCCTAATTTCCTCAAGCAAAGAATGATCGACCTGCAGCACAATGTCAATTTCAGACATCATTCAATCAACTATCTAAACTAAGCAATGGACTTCAAAGCTGAAAAGAAAAAGTCTTTAATCTGAACAATCACAAGTAAACAATGCATTTACCCTTCTAATGTCCTATTACCAATAAGAGGGGGAAATAAATAATAAATAAGGGTTAACATTTGAGGGCTAAAAAGAAGTGATGACACCCACACACATGCATCCCCAACCACCTGAGAAAGTTGACCACTTATAATTCTTCTTTTTTACATTGCAACTTTATCTTAATCTTCAACTCCATAAAGAACATGAAAAACTATGTTGCACGGATACTCCTATGGAGAACCACATTAATGTATGCATCCGTATCAAACAAATATCTGACACGCAATTCCTCAACACTCATCTCGGATATGGCTCGTCAATTTCTAGCTCCAAGATATATCCAAAACATGGCAAAAAGCGATTTCTTTTTTTTAATGGTCCTGATCATGCCAAATATTTGAGATATGAGAAAGTACAATTTGCTTGTATCAAATCCATTATATACAACTTTCTCGCACCTAGTTACCAACACATGACTAAGCATAGATATTATTGAGATCGAATATATATATATATATATATATATATATATATATATATATATATATATATATTCTTTTTTTTTCTTTTTTCTCCTTGGATTCGTGGCGAAGCCACCACTCCAACCCGATCGGAGTGGGGTCTACAACCCAGAGCTCTCTAAAGGGAGCCCCCCTTCCGCTGAGAGAGGTCTCAACCCAGAGAGCTCAATGGAGAGCTCCTACCCCATTCAAGTAGTCTTGGCGCTCACGCGGCATTAACCCTCGGAGTATGAACTTTATGTGGGCAACACTCCATGCCTAAAGGCGCCCACATGAGGGGGCTGGGATTCGATCCCGGGATCGTCTCCACGGGAGGCCCAAGTGTAAATCGATAGGCCACACACACACACACACTATATATATATATATATATATATATATATTAGCTCAACTGGCAATGATAAGATATATAGACACGGAAAATCAGGTCGGAAGTTTGAATCCCCCTAGATGTTTTATGCACTTAAATATTAAAGGAACATCAGCTGGGATATTCAGGTAGTGGTTGATTGAGGGCTGACGTTGATTGAGAGCTGACAAGGAATGGTCTACCCTGGCAGGAAGATCGTGGTACCGATGTTAGCTCATGCAGAGTGTGCGATGGAGATCAGCCTGAGCAGTGGATCGAGGAATCACATGAGACAATCGGGCACAATAGATGAGAAAAAAGATACATTAGGGGCAGAATATTTTGGGATCTTGCAGAGGATATAATGCCTCAACCACTTTCAAGTCAATGATGAGACTCAGACCCGTCCTGTTGTTATACCTAGAGAGAGGTATTGCTAACGGACAAGACACCCTGGTTTGATCCTTGGTTACCTGGAGGCAGACTAATTGAAAGGCTTGGGTGGGATTGCTTCTATTGTCTGTGAGAGGAAATGAACTAGTTACACAATTCTGGACGGAGGCCTGAACTGCTACAATCTACTTGTATCCTGGGCTCAGATTCGAAAAGTCAAGAAACATATTAAGAAGGAAGATTACTGGAGTTGGACAGAGAATGAAAAAGGTGAATTCAGATTCAAGTCTGCCTACAGAGTCATCAGAACCCAGCTCTTGAAGTAGATTGGCAAAAAGCAATTTGGTTCAGAGGGGACTGCAAGAAGATGAGCTTTTGCCTCTACAAAGCAGCACAGGACAGGCTGCTCACTAAGAGAAGACAACATTATGGCATGATCTGGATGCCACTTGCCTGCTCTGTTCACAGACTTTGGAAGACTCTGATCATCTGTTCTTTAATTTTTCTTACCGCCTATATATGATGTGAGGCGTTGTGCTTCATTGAGGCGTACACCTCACTCGTGCCATGGTGCGAGGCGCATTGAGGTGCCGCCTCATGAAACCTAACATGAACTTTAGGTTTTACTTTGTTTTGGCTCAATCATGAATCGATAACATGCACCCTACTCTAATCCACTACCACATTGGCATGCTTGAACTTTCTACTTTCAGAATTCCATCAGATGGACCAAATAGAATGTCTACTGAGATATATAAAATGAACCCATTGAGTCCAAATAGACCCATTATCATTAACTACTCTCCAGAAAAGCTTTCACATGGCAGTCCTATTCCAGTTCGTTGATTCTACTCGTGAGCGTGATGGTATAAGCCTGCCTCACTGTGTTGTAACGTAAGTCACTCACTCATTTTATGTGAAATGAAATTGCGGTTGTTCTCGAAGAAATATGTATGAACACAGGAGAGAGCCTTATAGCATTGTTCGATACTCCAAAGGATGGCTACTTCCAAATCCACCTCCTGGTTGTCATCGCTCGATCACTTCCTTTTTCACTAAGTGATTGCTTAGGGACCTTATTTATTTATGCATCAATGACGATAGATGCATTCGTCATAGTTCCAGCATTACGGCAAACCCGTGTCAAATATATAGCGGACTTGAGCGCTCTAGCCAAAACGAATCATATTTCGGCTATGACCTTTGAAGATACTCGTGAAGGGGCCTAAAGTTGGACGCTTGTTTCCTCTGTATTTTTCCATTCCTAATTTCATTTATTTGGCTTGTACTAACGTAAACAATAAGGAGGGAATATGGCACAAACGTTTAGGTCATCCTAACTCTCTTGTTTTATCTTATTTAGTAAACTCTGGTTGAGCAATAAAGGTCAATTTCTTCACATCCTTCTTTTGATTGCTCGACATGTAAATTAGGTGAGAATAAGTCTCTTTCCTTTCCTTCTTATGGTAGTCGTGCTGAAAGCTTTTTTGATTTGATCTAAAGTAATACGTGGGGCATTACTCTTTATATCTCATGCACATTATAAATACTTTGTGACGTTCATTGATGATTACATTATGTATACCTGGATTTATTTTCTTCGATCTAAGTTTGAGGCATTTTCTGTCTTCCAACAATGTTCCTATGTTGAGACTCAATTTTCTTTGGGCATCAAAGTATTCTGGTGAGGAATATGTCTCATGAGCTTCATGATTTTCTCAGGAATTGTCTCCCATCGCTCATCCTTATACACCTCAGCAAAATGGTGTGGATGAGCGTAAAATTCACCATCTTTTAGAGTTTAGACATTATTTGCACATTGTTGCTTGAATCCTATGTTCCTTCTAAATTCTAGGTTGAAGCCTTGTCTACAGCAGTTTATTTAATTAATAGATTGCCCTCACGTGACTTGAACTTTGAAACTCTCTCCCTATTATCGTCTTTATCATCAACATCCCAACTATCTTGATATGCATTTTTTTTGTGTGTGTTTGTTTTGTTCATTTTCCACCTAACGAATGGCACAAACTTTCTGCTCAATCTGTTAAATGTGCTTTTATGGGTTATAGCACTTCACACAAAGGTTATGTTTGTTACGGTCCATGCTCGTATTTCCCATCATGTTGCTTTCTTTGAAAATCAGTTTTTTTTCTACTCATGTTGAGTCCTTGCCTGAGATATATTTCTTCCTAATTTTGATAACTTGAGTCCTACTCCTAAACGATGACGACCGACCTTGCCCCTTCCTAGCCTAATCCGTCATCTGAGCATGTTCAGACTGTTCCTTCCACGATGGATCCGAATTTCAACAACATTCCCCGAAGCTCTACCATAGTTTGTCGTCCTCCTGATTGGTATGGCTTTTCTCATAGAACTCTTCAGACTACATCATCTTTTATTCTCATCCCCTCGTGTTATTCTGAGATTGTTAAACATGAATGTTGGTGATAGGTGATGACAGAAGAACTTCGGGCTCTTTAGGACAATCACACATGGGATGTTGTTCCTTGTCCTACTAATGTTAAAGCCATTGGTAGTAAATGAGTCTATTTGATCAAGCTACGATCTGATGGGGTACTCTTGATCGCTATAAGGCACGATTGGTTGCTCTGGCTAACAAACAGGAGCATGGGGTAGACTACGAGGATACTATTGCTCTAGTCACCAAGATGACTACAGTGCGTCTTATTTCTATTGCTGCTTCACAGGGCTGGCCACTTCATCAAATGGACGTCAAAAATGCATTTCTTCACGGTGATCTAAAGGAGAAGATTTACATAGCCCTGCACCTGGCTTGACCTCCTCTTCTTCTTCAGATGTATGTAAGTTGAAGTGATCTATATATCACTGTTCTAAAAGGCGGTCTAGGCGACCGTCTAGACGGCACCTAGGCGCTAGGCACCTGGTGCCCGTCCGAAGTCCGCCTAGGTGCCCGCCTAGTCCCTCCAACGCCCGACTATGCATTTTTGGGATTTTATTGACTTTTTATGCAGGTTTTTTGGATTTTATTTCTTTATTTTTGAACCGCCTAGATCTAGGCGGGATTAGGCGCTAGGCGGTGGGTGCTCACCCGACTAGCGCCTAGCATTTTTTCACAACCTTGCTCTATATGGGCTGAAATCAGCTCCTCGAGTATGGTTTGACAAGTTTCGGTTTTTGCTTCTTTTTTTACTTTGAGCAAAGAAATATGACTCGTCTTTGTTTCTTTGCAAGACATCTACCGGTATTGTTCTTATTGTATATGTTGATGATATTGTTATTGTCAGGACGGGATTTTCCTTAATTACCCATCTGCAGCAGTATCTTCAGGCCTCGTTTCATATGAAGGATCTTGGTCCTATGACGTACTTCGGGTTGGAAGTTCATACTGATTATTCGGGTACCTTCCTGAATCAACATAAGTACATACCGGATTTAATTAACTTGGCTGGTCTTCAGGATACTTTTCCTTAATACTTTTCTGGAAGTAAATGTGAAGTATCATCCTGAGGAGGGTGATATCCTTTCTGACTCTACTTTGTTTCACCAGCTGGTGGGCAGCTTGAACTATTTGACTATTACTCGGCTTGATATTTCTTTCGTTGTCCAACAATTTAGGCAGTTCATCCATACTCCATGCCATCTACATTTAGCTTTTATTCGTCGTATCATTCGATATCTTCGTGGGTCCCCTAGCCGTGGATTGTTCTTCCAAGCTTGCTCTTTGTCTTGTTACTTATAATGGTGTTGATTGGGCCGGATGTCCTGATACCTTATGGTATATTTAGGGGGTGGTGCATGTTTCTTGGTGATTCTTCGATTTCTTGTTAGAGTAAAAAGCATGCTCGAGTTTCTAAATCATCTACTTAATTCGAATATTGTGCGATGTTTGTTGCTTGTTCTGAGATTGTCTGGCTTCGTAGGCTTCTGGCAGAGCTTGATTTCTCTCGGCCTAATCCCACTCCTCTCCATACCGATAACACTAGTGCTATTCAAATTGCTGTTAATTCTATTTACCATGAGTGCATGAAGCATATTGAGGTGGACTGCCATTCTATTTCCATTGACTTCCAGATAATTGACGTCTTTACGAAGGCCATGACATGACAGTGGACAAAATGATGCTTCTTGATCAACCAGTATCAATTTGAGTGGGTGAGTGTGGGGGGTTTGTGGGGGATGTCAGGCGGATGTTTGCTGGGCTAGACAGCACACATCAAGCCATAATTAGTTTATCTATTTATGGCATGATTCTTGTATTATAGTCGTAGATATCTTTGCGTTTAACTGTATAATTGTAGCTTCCTTATTTGGTTAGACATGATTGATGTAATTGTTGATAATCAGCCATGTAATTATCCCTAACGTACGTTTCTATATAATCAGAGGAAACCTCACAATGAAAGGCATTCAATCGATTTGACAGGTTATTCAGTAAACTACTTAGGGCCAGTTTGGTTCCCATTTAAAGCAGCAAAGTTCTATATCAAACGTCCAAGGGCAACTGGTTACTGGTGCCTTCCCGAGAGTTTGTCAATTTCAGCCATTTTTGTATGGCAAAAGGGAGAAATGTTGGGAACCAAACAGAATTTTTTGCCGTTTTGACCGAAATGCCAACAGAAACAGCAAATGCTCCATTTCAAGCCAGAATCAAACTAGCCCTTGAACATAAGGTCGGTGACCTAGAAGAGACTGTTGCGTATTGTAAATCTAGATCCCCTCTAAATTACATGCGATGGTAACACTAGTAATCTTCCTGGATTTTTCTATAGGCTCCTGTTGTTTACATTAGTTTTGATATGCATCCATATTTTAAGATAGCTCACATGACAGTTACATGTAGAGTAACATCCCACCATAATATGCCAATATATAGGGTACTCCAGAGCATTGTAGAAGTTCCATGAGAAACAGACATTAAGTTTAACATTGTTTTTGTAGGGACACGGAGTTTCGACATTTTACCTTGAAATATAAAGAAATGCAGCTTATACTATTGACCAAATGCATTTATATTTCAGAAGGAAATTTGAAGCGCGAAAATAATTGTCGAAAGAATAATCAAGGAGAACGTAATGGAAGTGAAGAGATCGAAACGAGAAGAGGAGAGAAAGCTTTAAAGAGCTGCTTTGGTGGGATAAGAAACAATAATCACATAGCATCTTACAAAATCATCCATACTTTAATATATCATACCTCAGTCTTATGCCTCTTGATACGGGAAGTTGCGGTAGACTCTAGCTCAGATGATTCCAAACCATGCAACTGTTTGAAACTATCATTTACACTTCCAGCTGAAGACACATTATTCAAGGGCATGGCACTTGTGTGGCGCTTCATTTTTTTTGTTGTTGCACCTCCATCTTGTGACATGAAGTTTTTTGCTTGTAAACGACACTTTGTCATTGCAACTAAGTCTTCACCAACAGCAGCCCTTGAACCATTTCCAGGTGCTGAACCTGCTACCCGGTCAATCATAGTGACAACGGATCCAATGTCACTAACAGAGGAGCTAAGGACGTTCGGTGTTAATAACTGTACCTGAAAGAGGTGGCAATTCTTCGCGTTTAGTATACTGATATATGAACAGTTTTACAGTTATTCACAAGACTTGCTTCAAAACCATATAAGAAACCATAGTGAGAGAAAAACAATCCAGAATATATCAAATGCATCTTGATATTATCGACATGCAAGTTTCAAAATAGTTACTTCTGTCGAAATCACTACTACAGAAGAAAATACAGTATGCTTACAGTTCCATGCACATAAATCCATCATTACTAATTTATTTTAAACTATCCTGGCAAACAAAATGACTAAAGCAAACAAAGTGGTTACTTATGTCTAACATTTAATGTTACTCAAACTAAATGAACACTTATATAGAGATACAATTCCAAGACAATTAACCACCTAGTAGCCAATTACTTATGTACCTTGTAAATTTTTATGTGATATTTCTGAATACTTTAAAAAGGAGCAACACAATAACTTTGTTTTTGCCTGCTTAAACTTTCACAATTCTGGACAAAACTGTAGATATTAACCAAGTAAAACCATGACTAACCACTTTAATTAAACGCTCTAGAGGCCGTTCACTTGCACTTGGTTTAGAAGTGGCCAGTACATTAGCCTGGTTACCATCTTGACTGCTGCATTCTGCTAGCAAAGGTGATGCTGATATCCCAGGTGTGCCAACAAATGATTGTGTCTGAGTTGGTGCTACAGGTATTTGTGGATGGCTGATGTGTCCGGCATTTGGTAGTGACGAAATAACAGAAACCTGTTTCCCGGAATCACCTGGTATAGAAGACGAGGAGAAGGGAGTGGAAGGAGATGGGACAATAAAGGGAGAGTTTGCACATGGAAGAGGTTCAGGTTTTAAAACAGATGGTAGAAGTGAGTTCTGTTCAATTTGAGGTGAAGAATGGTGAGAAATTTGAGGCGATGAAACTGGAAGATTTTGAGAGGAAGCAGGAAAATTTGCTCCTGGTTTCAATTGTTGATGATAATAGTTGAGGCGTTGGCTAGCCGAGTAATGCTGGGGGAGTCCTGTTTTAATGCCAGTACCTTGTCTCACCTTTACATCATTCAGTTCGTTCATTGAATGAAGTTGGTGTATCGGCAACTGTGATGTTTGCTGCTGCTTCTGTTGTTGCTGCAACTGCTGCTGCATTGGTTGCTGCTGTTGTAGTAACTGTTGCCTCTGCTGTTGCTGCATTAACTGTTGTTGCATATGGCGCTGTTGCATTTGTTGCTTCATCTGCTGAGTTTGTAAAAGTTGATGTTGTTCCTGCTGTTGTTGCTTCAGCTGCTGCTGCTGCTGCTGCTGCAGCAATAAGTTAGAACTCGACTGCATGGGACTAATACTCGACTGTAAATTATTCCCAGCATTCTGTGACAGAGAGTTCTGCTGAGGTGCACTAACGGCATTTTGTAAAGATCCCACACCACCTTGTTGCCCAGAAGCAATAGAACCAGGTTGCAAAGAACTATAAGAATTTCCTTGCACTGCATCTATACTTGAACCAGGCTGCAATGTATTTGAGTTATTCTGCTGTGTTGTTGAGCCACCAAAATGTGTTGGTAAAGGCATGGATACATGTTGCATACTAGAACCACCAACAGACTGCATTGAAGATCCTGAGCTCTGCAAATTGATTTGTTGCAACTGGTTTCCATGATTGTCAGGTTGCTGTAGCTGAGTAACTTGAGATGGTTGCTGTTGAGGCGTGGAATGAGAACCACCAGGACCAGGATGTTGGAATTGTTGTTGTGCCTGTGGTTGTGGAGTGGCCTTCTTGTATCTATGGTTTTGCAACATGGTTACTATTTGTTTCTCATACATAGGGAGTTTGTCCTTCAAACCGACTGGAATATTAGGCTTTGATATCTGCAGGAGAGTTAATGTCCTCTCTAACATAGCCTTAAAGTTTTTCAATTTATCATACTGTTCTGACTGCTTTCCAGGAGGCATGAGTGCTTCATGCTGTAAACAAATAGGACATACAAAGAATAATCAGTTTTATCAAGAATGATATATATATATATATATACACACACTAATAGAGCTTGATGAGAAATAGCTAGCTTCCAAACATGAAAACCTGCTGCAACTTCTGCGCGATCTTTTGATGGAACTCACTGAGTTCTGTGAAATACAGCTCCTTCATTGATTGTATCTGCCACCAATGAAAATCAATCAGTATTCAGTGATAAAAGGTCTGCATCCGGACACAGTTTGGAAAATATCAAATTAGCTCTAGAAAAGAGAGATTGCAAATGATGGCTAATATCACCAGTAGAAAGAGCTTCAGTGAAATGATTTATTACAGAATTTATCAGAGCACACATACAGAGAGAGGCCAGCAGACTTAGGTGTTGTGTTTGCCAAAATTGGAATTTTGTCAAGTTACCTTAACTAGCAAACAGAAGTTAACTATAATAAAAAATGTAACTACTGATGTAGTCTATCACATGGCTGCGGCCCACCAAGACAGCTTGCCTTCTATCTCCCTCCCTAACATTATTCTTATAACCAAACTGAGCTATCCTATTTTTCTTTACACTAAACCACACAGAAGAGTTAATGAGATGGTAGACAATTATAGGTAGCATCACACTTACAGAGAGCAATTTGTAGGTTGTGGATTATCGATTAATGAGTTAGTTGGAATTTCTATCATTTTTTGTCGAAATCTGCAATCCCACTTTGGATCGATTTTGATCCAAATTGGGATCAAAGTGAAGAAAGTGGCATCACTCATATTAATTGAATGTCACATTTAAGCTTTGGGACTTCTGGAATTCTGCCTTTGAGTTCTAGGTTTGCCGAATGTTCCCCATGTAACTAAATGTGTAAGGTCCGGGGCACAAATTCAGCAAGTTCTCAGGAATGCTTATATACATCACCATCTTGCAAGTTACAAAGTCGGCAATCAAATGGCTAAAATTTTAGTTATAGATAGTATATTGTGTTCAAACAGAATCATTGGTTAAAGGTTGGACCCAGAAGTGCCGTAATTTAGACCCTGGTATCAAGGTTCGCAGTATCGGCCGATAGTGTCGGATATATCATATTTGTTAGAATAATACAAGTATATAATAACTCACAGGCCTCACTAGAACTCTAGAGTTTTGGTGCAGCTGTAGGGACTTTAACATGGTATCAGAACACGACCCAAGTTTGAATATCCTAGGCGCGCATTTTAAACAAATTTTATTAAAAAAAAATATATCGCTACGTGAATCCAGTTGACTAATCAAAAATGGACCTTCAAGCTGCGGGGGCTAGTTAGAATAATATAAGTATATAACCCTCAACCCTCACTATAACCCTAGGGTTGGGACTTTAACAATATCGTTTTGGGGCTCTCTTTTGGATCTGATATTGAACCCTAACAATACTGAAATTGGGGCTCTCTTTGATTCAACGAAGTTTATTAATGTTGGCACAGTAATATATCTATAAATAAATGGCATACATCCATCTTATTATTGTTCCATTAAAAACTATCTACTACCAGATACTTTGCCTAATACAGTGAAAGAAACAACAATATTTTATTGAGGGTGAATTATTCGACAATATTGAATATGATTCCATTAAAACCAACAGGAAACAACAAATAATACATAAGATTATGCATATCAAATATCTTCTACTTTTTTTAACAGCTTTTTATTATTTATTTTAATTTCTGAAACCAAGAACTCCGATCCAAAACGTCCGAAACTGCCGATACTTACAAGAAGGGTCTGATACTGATTGCCGAACTTGCTTGAGATAGCAGACTCCAAAAGATGTGACATACTATATAATAGTTTTTATGAAATGATGAGGAAGACACATATTTTTGTCAGTTCTAAGTTTTAAGTTTCAAGAGAACTGTAAATTCACCATAAAACTTACTGGTCGTAAAAGTAGAATATCCATTTGTAGACTAAAACAAAATGTTAGCCATAAGAAACCAGCAAACAAACAAGCACCTCCAAAAACCAATGAAGGAAAAAGAAGAGTACTTATTCATTCACATGAAACATATTTGGTTCCTCAAAGTTCTTAAATATGAAACATGGATATCTAAGCAGCTAAAAAAGTAACTAGTTAACCTCAGCTTTACCGTATGAGAGAAAAAAGAAACTTGTCAACATAACACAAAAAAGAGGTACATAATCTACGACATAATTAAAACACTTAACAAGAACTCCTCTCACCTTCTGATGGCACTCCTCTTGCCAATCCGTAGCCCCTGCATGTCCTGTCTGAGATGTTGAATCCATAGATGCTGTGGAAAAGAAAAAGATCCACTTAGTTGAGAACAGAGTAGCACATACAAGACCTGGCACTACTCAGATAAGCAAGTGCCGCTTCACCTATTACATCAACCAACTAAAATGGTGTTTCTTATAACGGAAGATATTTCAAGTTAACTACTCTTTCAATCAGCATAATCGCATTTGGTAAAGACAAAAATGGAGTAGAATTGGGACGTTCCATGACTACCTTCTCCACACAAGAAATTTCAAGCTCAAAATGCTCACTGTTTTTGTCTACACCTTATTACTTGATTCACTACGAATAACGAACAGTACAAGCTAGAGCCATGACTGTATTGAACATAGCTTGGACATGAAATGGACAAGATAGGCACAAAACAAAATTTCACAGTGAAGAGCATGCCATTCAGACCTCATGACGTTAGGAATTTACACCACTAATGGCTTTTCACCTACACCTTGCAAAAGTATGTCTGCTTAGGTAAGACGCATAACATC